>CM040424.1:74749925-75352251 GCA_022702705.1 Papilionanthe hookeriana x Papilionanthe teres | reverse complement strand
ATCATCGTTGGCCTTTATACCTATTGATAAAGTTCAATCAATTGATCGTGATAATTGAGGTCCCTTGGACAGACACAGCAACAAGCATATTTATTGAGTGGAACTACAAAACACCATTGCACAGGCTCGCCCATGACAATAGGTATAGTGTGGATTACCAGTGTAAATGAGTCGAGCTGAGTCGAGTTCGAGCCACCATAAGCTTAAGTTTGAGCTTGACTAATTAATCGAGTTCAAACTCGAGCTTTAAGATTATATTTGGACCAGTTGCAGCTATTTGAAAAAGTCATTGTTGCAGGAAAGCTATATGTTTATTTGTATTGTACAATTGTATACAACATCTGTATTGTAACTGTTTATTAAAAAATGATATTTTTGTCCTTATATGACTGTGTTGTTTGTAAGATAACTATTTCAAGCTTAATAACTCGTACATGAAAACAAAAATTACATTCATAATCCTCAAAAACTCAAATGTTAATTGACACTCACTTAATAATGAGTAACACAACAATCAAAATATAAAAAATAAATAAAATAAAAGAGCAAACATCATGTATTTAGAAATGAAAAAGGGTAAGATAAAAGAAGCAACTAAAAATTACATCAATCGGATATTTAGGAATGAAAAAGGGCAGCAATAAGGAAAGAGAGATAAAATCAATCGGGTATTTGAATATGTCAAAAGCTTTCCAAAGTAGGTAAAAAGTTAAATAAATTTGAGAAAATGTTAAGAAATAAGAAACGAAGGATAAGTAGCACAAAAGCAATGTATATGATAATTATACTCTTTATGAATTTAATAGAATTATGTAGTTTATACCTAAAAGAATGGAGATATAAACTGATAACCACTTTTTGTGTCATAGATAGAAATGCTAAAATAGATTTATGATGAAATTAAAAAGGACAATGGGATCTATTAGAGTGATGGCATAATAACACCTAACATCCACTACAGATAACTTGGTTAATAGCAGAATACAAAGGAAGATAGGTAAATACACGAGAATCAAGTAAAAAAATCTGCATCCCAACTGCCATTCACTAAAATTTGATAGTCTTTCCTAATCAAATCTATATCAGAAATCATAAGTGAAAAATGAACTCAAGAAATATCTGAGGATCAACTTAACCAGTAATAACTTGGCTCCTTTGATCCCAAACTAGAACAATCTGATTCCATTCGACCTCAAGAACTCCCAATTTGCCTCCAGATACAGCTCAGGACACAAACTACGATTCCATCCAACAAAGCTTGCCGGATTCCGAGAGCAAACAGGCGAGTTCCTTACAAACACTGCAGAGCTTGAGCGCCCGCAGGAAGCTGAAATTGGCCATGTCTGGGAATCCCAAGCGGAAGATGCCATTGTCCATCATGGTGGAGTTGAGCGCCGGCACAAAGAGATCCTCTCTGCTTTCCCTCACAGGTCCGGGTGCGCGACTATGCTCAATTTCAGAGGGATGTCTTCGTCATTTTAACACACTGAAACAGCGGGTAGCAGGTGCTCGACTGTGGCGTAAAAACGTTTAAAAATGAAGATGCATTTAATTAAACGCACCTTCGATGTGATAAACAAACATGTCAAGCTACAATTTCATACCGTAATGTAGGCAAAAAACAGCGCCAAACAAACCCTTATTCTAAGAATTCGAGCCAGCTTGATGAATATCAAAGATAGAAAATAATATTCATTCAAACTAGTATTATAATAAAATAATAAATAGAATGAGCAATTAAGAGATAAATAATAAAAACTCATTTGATATGACATGTAATATATTTTGATTATATTTTATATTAATTATTTTTTAAATGAGTCGGCTTACGAGCTAACGAGTCGAGCCGGGGCCGGCTGAGCTTAGCTTGTTAGCTCATCGAGCTTAATTTACGAGCAACTTGTCGAGCCAAGCTTGAGCCACGCTCAAGAGTCAGCTTAGCTAACTTACACCCTCAATGTGGATTAGTTAATGTAGTGAGCGTAGAGATGAAAGAAAAACAAAATATGGTCTCCTAAAAAAATATCAAAACATGGAGACAACTTCAGCACTTCTATTTGAATGCCATTAACATGACATGACATCAAGAAACAACCACCTCCCATAAATAATTTGATAAGAATTTGGCACAAATGAAGAAGTACAAAAGAAGGGTCACCCACATATAAGGCAAAAATCAGACAACGTGAATAATAACCAAACCAGAGTGGCCAAAATATTTATGAGTAAAGTGCCAAAATAGTCCCCGACTACTTATATAGGGTTATTTTAATCTCAGAGTTTATAGAAGTGCCAAAATAATCCCCTGACTCCTTTGGTCTTAAACACCCACAAAGTACTATTAGAGCTCAATTTGAAATATTGGGGACTATATATAATCTCCTTGGAGGATTATATATAGAGATATCTGACATGAAATGAGTATTAAACCATCACAATAGGATCATCAACAGACGATAGTTGAGCACTGACAACGAAGGTGAAGAAGCTACTATAAGTGAGATTAAAAAAATAGGCTCCACAAAGAAAGCTGGAGATAAGCTGCAATATAAGTCACAAAATTTACATTGGCAAGCAAAGATGGGAGTAACAATACCTTAGATTGTAATGGTGAGCCATAAGCAACATCATATCATGATATCCCTTGCACAATTGAGTGTGTTAAGCTACAAACAATGCTTTGAGAAATTGTGAATAGCAGGGAATGCAAGCACAACGGGCCTGCTAGAGGTTGTGTGCCATGGATAACAGTAGCGAGATGGGCGTGGCTATGCACTACCAAGTGCAGAGAGCATGATGAATACCTGCAAGAAAAGATAAAAGCTGAAAGAAAGAAGGATTTTATATCATAGAAGAATGATATGAAAACCTACCAATTGATCCTCCATTATATGAATATTCACTTAATTGGATATTATTAATAAGTTTTTATTCTACTAATTTGAAGTACTATCCACTATGTTTTTCTACATGAATCTAAACTCTCACTTTGAAAATAACCCAATCAAAATGGTTTGTCATCTACAAATAACAAATAACTTATATCATGTTATCTCATTTTGAATATATGTGTAACTCTATGGCAAGTATTAAAGACAACAATATGCCTCACTCCCCTCACCCACACGAGAGATTATTAGCTGCGGAATGCTGATTCCATAGTACTTGGGTTGTATTAGTTGTATCAATACAACCAATACAATACCAAAATCCGCACCTTCCACAACTTCCTTATCCACACCTAATAATTTCCCCACCAACAAGCGTCACTCATGTCCCCTTACATGGTCCACACCACATCTCTCGTAAGCACTTCACATTGAAACTAAACTCTCTCACTAGGAAATTCCCTTTTCCTGATTCCCAATCTTCATGACGCCACTCTCATCCATGCAGACCTCATTCTCGATCAACATAACTTGCGGCCTCCGTGATCCCTTAATGCTCCAAGCCTTCACATGTCCCCTGCCTCATTACACAAACCACCATCAAATTTATGAACACTAGCTTGCAGACAACTCCCAACTAACACAATCACACATCATCAAGTGGCCTTTTGATCCGATTAAATTTTGAATAACTTTATGAGTCTTTATCTTTGATCAAGCTTTAATTTTGTCTCCTTTTATTGATCATTGATTCATGTATTATGTAGAAATTTCCATCATGGTTTAAATGTCATCAATACATTCAGCACTTATATTTGCTCACCATAATGGAATTGCACGTTGTTGGTGTCCTCCTAAACACTAACGAGATAAGAAAAATAAATAAATAAATAACTCTTTAAAATTTAAGTAATACATCTGAAACATAAAAAAATTCATCTTTAACTTGGTTAATTTGAATATAAAAAATCATTGATCTTTGATCTAATCTATCCCGAAGGCTGTCTCTAATCCATCGATTGTCAATCAAATAGATTTTTAAATATTTAAGTGATTAGTGAATCTTTAATCTGACCTGAGTTTTTCTTCCCTCCATCGATCATTGATCCAAATATAAGGAGATGAATGGTCGCCACAATTAGCTATGCTTGACCAAAACTTAACAATAACTTTGTCGTCATTAGGTATCAATAACTTTATTGTAATTAAATATCAAAAGGTATATAGCTGCCACATGATTTCTCCTAGGGCTGTGCAATCAATTCGAAGATCGTTAATCACTCGACAATCGAAGTGATTTTTGGCTCGGATCGAAGTAAGATCAAATAATTTGAGTTGAGCTATTAGCCACACTCCATATTGAGTTCAGATTCGATCTGATTTCGATTCGCTGCGGATCAGATCGAACACAATGGGGATCAGATGGTCGGGATTACATTGTGCAGTTAGCTTAATTGTGTTAACCCTGAACTTACATTACGCTCCACAGATGCCCTTGCTCATTCCCAATTCAAAAAAATCTTTCAACCCTCCTAGACTTCTCCCCTTCTTTGTCTCTCTGCCGTTCATTCTCTGAGTCCATCGGTCTCTCCCTTCCTCGGCGTGTCGGCACTCGCGATATACTTAATTCATATATGTAATCGATTGGTTGTGTGTGTCGCCCTCAGCTTATGATCTATATTTCCTGTGATCTATCTTTGCAGTCGCCTCTTTGTACTCTAATTCTCTTTCTCTAGCCCTAGCTCTACCACTCAGAAACTTGTGAGTTTTTGCCTTGTGATTGGTGCTCTTAAAATGTTCGTTAATACTATCTTATTTTGGATTAGGGTTCCTTGCATATGCATTCGATCAAAAATATCATTCAAGCCAGCTCAAAAATCGTTCAATTTCAATTATGAGCCAGATCCATAAGCCGATTTCGATCCATAAACAGCCAATTCGATCCAATTTGAGTTGCCCTTGGATCGGCTTGAAATCAAATCATTTGCAGCCCTAATTTCGCCATTGTCAACATACCCTTGAACTGTAGCAAGAGATAGACGGTGTAGGCGCATCAACAAAAAAAGAAGATTTTCAATATAAATGCATCTATTACTCCATAAACCAAATATGTCAACCACTAAAAACATCTAAAAAAATAATATAATAAAGGAGTTTGTATTATCTATTATACTAATTCTCAAGGTTACTATCTAAAGAGGTCAGCAAATACTACTTTATTAGTCCATGAGATACATAAACCAAATAAGAGATTATATAAATACATTGATGCATCAACCAATCAATCACGACACGATTAACATGAAAATTTACAAAATCGTGTAAAAATGGATCATGGAATGAGATTAAAAAACCTTATTTCTTTGAAGTTTGTCAGCTCATCAATCTAGATAAGCTTTCCTCAACAAAATGTCTCCAAGTCTTCATAGTTTTATAACTCCAAACCATCTTATTTTTTAATCCAATTAATGCATAATATTCCATTTCACATGAATGTAGGGATGATCTAATGGACACAAAAAAAATCAAAATAAATTGAATATATATATATATATATATATATATATATATATATATATATATATATATATATATACTCAGAAAATTCAAGTTTAAGGGAAAATTTGTATGTTGTCAGTATAAGGGAATTCAGTCTTTTATTGTTATTATTGTTTGGTATAAATAGACTTGTTATGTCTAGGGTTAGGTTTATGCATGAGATTGAGTTGTGAGTCTTTGGTTTAGGTTTGGGAGAGATTTATTGCCTTCCGAATTGTAGAAATTAAGAGAGTCACCTATGTCTCGATTTGTAGTGTTTATCCTTGTATTCTTATTGAGTTCTTTGAACTATTAAGAAATATTATGTTTGTCCTAATTTTTATGGAAAAACGTGCCAATTTTGAAGCCGAATCATATCAAATTGGCATCACAACAATCTATTCTGGGAATCAAAGAAAAATGATCGAGCATGGAGAGCTAGATTTTTGATCGATGACGTCATCTAGGAGTATAGTGAAGCCACGAAGAGATCACAGCTTACCGAGATGTGAAACTGACATCTGTCTCCTCCCCAAGCAGCAAAACACGATCCCACACCTTGTTGACTGAACCCTGCGATACAGCCTCAATCATAGATTGTTGGGAAGGCGACGACGTGACCGAACCCAAGCAAAACAATCCTAATCATTGCTTGTTGGGAAGGTAACGACGGGCTCGCAGCTTATAAAAGAAGGTAACGACGGGTTTAGAGCCTTCGTCGGCTCGTATTGTCGTAATCGAACCCCGTGATACGATCAATCGAGCTTACCGCGATACAATTGCGATCGAGCTTGATGGAAGGTTGTTTGTCGCCTTCATGACTAAAACTCGTGATACAATCACATTCATCACTTGCAGGGAAGGTGATGACGAGATATTATCGGGTCGTGACAGAAGGCTTGTGATAGAACAGCTACTCGAGTTACCTGGGAAACAAAAGCAATTCTGGATTACATTCATCTCAGTTTCAGTAAACCGCATGAAAAAGACAAAATCAGATCAGAACCATCGGTGAAGACTACTGCGGGATAGCACATGCCTTAATTGCGATCGTAGAAATCGATGGATCGGATTCAGAATCGAGCGTGCCCTAGTGATAGGAAATAATGGTAGCCAAGAAGGTAGATGATTCAGATAAAAATTTATAGTAAGAGATGAGTCAAATCAGACTTGGGATAGGAGTCGCCACCATAGAAGATAGGTTTTCTTCTATGGAGAACCAATCGGAGGATCGATTCGAGAGCATGAGGGACATTCAATAGACGCTAAAGAGGCTCATTGAGATGCAATCGAAGACCACGCCGACGACTCAATTTGCAAACCCTGTCAAAGGTTAACTGGAGAATCTGTGACAAGATCGAAAGAAAAAGAGATCGAACACAAGCAACATGAAGAAAACATCCACTATCACGAACCCTCTTTCAGGCTCTGATCGAGAGTGGACTAGAGATTTCTGATGGAGGTAGTTAGGCTGGGCCGAAACATGGAAAAGAGATTATGAAGAGGTATGGAGCAAAAAGAAGAGAAAAAAGAAGCAGGGAGGGGATATGGCTACGATTGAAGGAGGGAGTTTTACTCTCAATACATAGGGGAAAACAACGGAGTAAGAGGAAATTTGGGTGAAGATGCTAGAGTTAGGAAGTTAAAAATGCCGACCATTGAAGGGGAAGACGTACATGAGTAGGTGTATTAGGCGGAGCGATACTTCGCGATAAATGAGCTAGATAAGGAGGAGAAACTCATAGTAACAGGGTGTTATGTTTAGAAGGGAAAGCTCTAGCATGGTCTCAGTAGAAGAAAGCCATGGTCTCAGTAGAAGAAAGCCAAAAAAACGATCCATTCGTGGGAGGAGTATAGGGATTGTTTGTTGGAATATTTCCGAGCAATTCAAGGAGTCCTACACGAGCAATTCTATGCCATGACTCAAGAGGGGATTGTCATGAAATACAAGAAAAGATTTGAGCTATTGTTGAGACGGCTGAGGAAGATTTCTGAAGCAAGATTGAAGAGAAATTTCATGAAGGGCTTAAAGCCTAACATACTGACATCACCCCGACTACTGAGACTGCGGGGATTGAAGGAGACGATGGAGTTAGCTTAGATGGCAGAGGGTAAAAATTAGATGAAGAAAGCTAGCAGGAGTAACATAGATGAAACGCCGTACCGAACAACTGCAACCACGACGACACCAAAAGCTCAAACAGCGCAAGCCTAGAGGAAGGATGCATTGGACACGAATAATAGACCATGAACAGAAGTAACACTCAAGCACCTTACACAGACAAGTTCCGGAGAAGAGAGCCAAGAGATTATGTTTTCGGTGTGATGAGAAGTTTACCCTCAGACACAGTTACAAAAATCGAAAATTACAAGTTCTCATCGTGTATGATGAGGAGGTAGAAAATGTAGAAATAGAGAAAGCTGTGGGGGGAGAGGAGGAATACTCAAACTTTTTTCCATTGAGGACAATGTGTCTTTTGGAGCGAAGAGAGTATTATTACGTTGGTGCCTGGCCTAAGATTAAAGTTGTTTTTTGTACATCAAAGGAAATTTAGTCATTTATCATTATTATTGTTGGGTATAAATAAGTTAATTATATCTAGGGTTAGGTTCATGCTGGAGATTGAGTTGTGATTCTAAGGTTTAGGGTTGGAGAGAGATTTCCTACCTTTCGAATTGTAGGAATAGGTAGAATTCGCCTACCTTTCGAATTGTAGTTATTCATCTTCATATTCATAGTGAGTTATTTAAATTATTGAAGAAGAATTTTGTTTTCCCTAATTTTTGTAGAAAAAAAGTGTTGATTTTAACGTCTGATCATATCAAGGTGTCGAGGTGCTATAGAAATCCTAAACAATTTCAAGAAGAAAGATTTACATTCATGTCACAAAATTCTTATGTATTTACATATTTAACACCTAAACTTTATAATATTCACCTTAATATCACTTCACCTATGCATCAAAAGATGTATTTCACTATTAAAAAGTTAATGAAAGATGTATTTTTGATGTTAAAAGAAAGATTTGAGTGCTAGAAATGTAAAAAATCAAAGTTTAGGTGTTAAATAAGTAAAAGAATTGTGTGCTATGCATGTAAGTGCTCATTTCAAGAAAGAAAACACAATTATGAATATATTATAGGACCGTTAAACGATATGATAGTGCACCAATAAGTTTATCCACACTAAAAGAAACAAACAAATGCATTAAAGGTTATGAAGTAGTTCTGAACAGATACCAAAGAATTTCCCAGAGAGCCTTGAATGACCCACTACAATTATAATGCTTCTCAGGGACAATAGATGGCCAAAATGCTCTCTTTACATAAGTACATCCAATGTTGATTAAGTTGGTCACGAAGATAAGCCAAGGAGATTAACTCTATCTTGCTATCTCTAATAAATCTCAGTTTCATGGCAACATGTACGACATTAAAAAATTAAATTCCATTAAATGGGTTACCTTGGCTATAGAAGAGTATCTTGGGTTGATTCCAATATTTGAGCAAGCCCATCAACTTTAACTAAATGGACCATCTTGTCTATAGGGTGATGCCATAAGACCAATAATTGGGTGGATTCCATCATTTAAATCATTCAATCCAATATGTAACTGTAGAATCCTTTTAGGACGTAGGGTCTCATATTATTCATGGGCTCATACAACTTGGAAGAGACCTTGTTTTGGGAGAAGTGCAAAAGAAGAAAATAATGGGGTGCAATTCTCTCCCCCAAACCTCAATTCTTAGCCTTTAAAAATAGATACGACCAAAGAAGAGATTGTAAGCCCACCCGCTCGAAAGTAGGAGGCGCCCGAGATTATATCCCTATTCCCATTTGTCCCTCCTCTTTGTCCTCGAAAGTAGGAGGCATCCATGGAGAGCAACGCAAAATACACTTGATAGATTTGCGGTTTGGGGAATGGATGCGAAGTTAGGATGTATACCCAGAAATTTTAAATGGTATAGTAAAAAAGAAAGCTCTGATGTGAAGATAGGCAACCTCCAACATATGAAATGGTGTTTTGAAGTTAAATACCGGGCTAAACATCCAATTGATAAGATATATTGCAATAAGAATTGATTCACCGCACAAATATTTTGGAACTTGATAAGAAATTGAACGGGATACCTCAAGGAGATCTCTGTTATTTCTCTCGCCTATCTCATTTTGTTGTGGGGTCTCAATACATGAATAAAAAATGGTGTTAAAATATTTCTTTGTATTATCAGTTTTGAGGATCTGAATTTGGCTTTGAATTGTTTTTAAATCATGTCATGGAAGATTGGAAGATTTGGACTAATTCAGATTTCTCCTTCATTAAGAATATCGAGTAGCTTTAGTGTGGTCGTCAATAAATGAGACAAACCATCTAGCCTCGTTTAGGGTTTTCACTTTTGAAGATCCCAAAATATCATTGTGGATAATGGAGAAAGAGTGTGAGCATTTGTACCGGGTCATGGGATGGATATTTCTAATCTATTTGGCAAGTGATAAGTCTCACATTGATAATAAAAAGGTTTTTTATTGATAAACAAATGAATATACAACTTGGCAATTTAATTGAAATTAAGATGCACATACAAAAATGTCATAACATGACTTATTTTTTAATAGACATATACTCGACAAATTTAAAATTTTGAGAGAAAAATGTAGTTGGGATTACTTCTGTGTATAAAGAGAGATTTTCCTTGAGTAGGTATAAGTCTTGATGTATTTCAACACTATCAATCACCTTCACCGAATCCACCACCTAAAATTCGTAAGTTTTTGCAAGAAATTTAATTCTACTTTTGATATCATAAATAAGCTTATGTAAATTAAATTGTAATCATTGTAGAATATATAAAACAAAAGAAAAAGTAATATCTTGAGAGAACTCTACTTTTTATTTTCCAACAATATTTTAGTGTGATCTATCTACAAGTATGACAACTTTAGATGCAAAAGCCTCTTAGTAATTGACAAGAGAATTGATGTCTCCAGTCATATGATCATAAGCTTTTGAATCTAACTTCTAAAGTCTAAATCTCCCATTATGGCAAGATGAGAGAAAGATATTACCTTAGTGTGTAGAGAGGCTGGTTTTTTGTTATGAATTACCCATAAGGAGATTTTTCAGTACTTCAGGTTGCTCCTTCAAATTATTTTTATTTAAATTTTTATCCTTAAATTTTTTGTTGTATGTAATGTACACCACAAAATTTAGCTTAGGCTCATCAATGATTTCTTCTTCTGTATTAACTTGATTATATGTGCTTCAATTATGATCACATTTAGATGAATTAGAAGCATGAAACTCCTAATACTTAAACAGCAAAAAATTATAGTGCTAGACTACCATCACCAAATTTGATCCACTGTTCAATTATATTTGAAAAAAAAATCCATATAATAAGAATTTGAAATTTTAGAAATAGTACCTTTATTTTAAAATTATTTGGAGAATGCTTTATAATAGTACCTTTAATTTGTTGTAGCTCACAAATTTTTTTATTATTTCTAAATGGAATAAGTTGCATAAAAACAGTTGTCCTCTCAGTTGGTCAACAATTAATCTATCCATGCAATGGTATTTGCAGATTTTCCCTCAACATAGTAAAATTGAGGGTTAAAAAAATATGCAACAGAATAAATTTTATCTCAAAATTTGCAGACTTGTCCTTAACATATTGAAATTAAGGGTTAAGGAAATATCCAGTAGTATGCAAAAGATGGTAAAGCAGATCATGTTTCTCATCAATGATATCTCAAATCTCTCTATAATGGAATTCTTCTTCTAAGTTGCGGGCTACTAATTCCTAGGTCTCATCCATTGCATTATAAATAAAGCTCATAGCTGTTTTTTTCTTCGCATCCACCAACCTCAAAACTTAAACCAATAGATTTGTGGTTGTCATTGTATATGTGATATTTGATCAAAATATTTTACTTACAATGAATTTTTTTACTTCTTTTTTCTCAGTTTTTTTTTGCCAGTGCATAATTAAGCTATTAAATGGATGTGAACATTACTTCCAATAGTTTCCTACCTTTTAACTGAGTCAAATAAATTATAGCAAATTTTATAGCAGTAAGGCGAATAGTTATTTCTTAGAAAGCTTTATCATCAAAGATAATACCCAAGAATGATTAGAACTAAATGTATTAATCCTTTTTTCTTTGTTCAAGCTATTTTTATGACAGGATATGTCAACAAACTTCTTTAAAATTGGGTCAATACAGTGTGCAACACAAGGTTTCTAATATATATAATTTTTCTTCTCCATCAACTTATTCCCATTGGTCATATAAGAATTAGCATTCTTTTCACAACTTAGGCCACAAAATGCTCTCCAACCTCCTATATCACTCCATCAAATGGTCCAAAAATATACTCTGCATTTTAAATTTGAGATATTTCTATAGATTTCATAAAAATTGTCATAAGGATATTAATCAAAAATCTATTTTTTATGTATGACCACCCATCAAACATAAGTTCAGGTTCTTTTAATCTCCTTTATGAATTTTTTTGTATCACTCAGCTCCTAATTCAATACTTATGTCCTCAAATCATATATGAACAAGGGTTTCAAGCCTCTATCATAAACACCTATTGAACATATCTTATTGAAGAAAAAGATGATTGACACGTTGAATTGAGTAATATTCTCATAAAAAAAATCTCCCAATATCCAATAATAGGTGTTTGTGTGCCCCTCTAATATGCTCCAGAGATATTTTTGCGCTGCAGTTGCACCCTCTCCATAACTCATTACAACAACTCCATATACCATATAGTGATCTTGACGCCCTCTTGTACATCTACAGAATATCAGTTGTAAAGATGACAAATGTTTAGCACTATGCTAACTCTTATAGTAAGAGCGGACATCAATTTTATCATCAAATTGTTTCCATGCTAGATGCTTTGATATCGCCAAGTTAAGTCATATATGATCGGAACTATTCTTTCATTGTTTTGGCATTTTAGTACACTTTCAACATTGTATGCGAGTCATGAAGGTGTGCCTTCATCCTTGTAACACCTTCTTTAATAGCATTTTGACAAATAAATGTCTTATCTTTGCATTCAATGTCAACTTGCACTGTGTTTCCATGTTGAATCCATTCGAAGGCTTATTATGAATTCCTTCTTTTCTCTAATAAATTCTTATAAAATACTAGAATAAAAAATTTATTTCAAAATACAAATAAATTTGAACCTATGCAAATATTATAATAATAATAATAATAATAATAATAATAATAATAATATTTGGATTTATTAAAACATTAAAACCTTATGAAACTTGGAATAGGACTATTTGGTAAAAGAGGGAACAACGGCAACGACAATAATGGCGACAACAATAACAAGCAGCGACAAGTGGTGCTAGAAGTAGCATGCAGCGACAAAGTTGGTAGAAATAGCAAGTAATGGCGACGACGACGCTAGGGGCGAAGGAAGGCAATGCAGGTGGTAGAAGCAGCAGACGGAGTTAGCAGAAGAATCAGACAACAGGCGACATCAGCGGCGCTGGGATGGCTGACTAGGATGTCATCATGAGAGGGGAGATCTTGCACGAGAGGGTGTGGGTCTGGCATGAGTTGTGGTGTATGGTTAAGGTGTTGAAGCGCTTAATATAGAAAAAAATAAAATAAATGAGGCGCACCTCAATCTAATTGTGGGCATACATAAATGTGAGGTGTACCACTCGTACGTGTTAGATCCTGTTTTGTTTGTGGATTCACCTCACAGAGAACATAGATACCAATTCAAAGGAATGTCAGTGCCTTGCAATCTCTCAAAATTCTCACTTTTATTTGTAGTGATTGCCCTTATTTATAGAGGATTTAGTATACACCCTACAAAATAATGCATTAATAACACAAGAATCTCACTAGATATCATTTCTATCCTCTGTATTCTTCTAACATGCACATTATAATAAAATATTTTCTATAAAATCTGGCCTAAATAACAACCTCTTATAAGTGCAACTTTTATATTGTTTCAACTTCAGTAACGATCCTGTCAGCTAGGACAGCCTTGAATAGAGTTAATGAGATCCTTCCAGTCCCCTTGAGAAGCTTTATTATTGACTTCGCTTGTAAGAGCTTGGCAATCTTGATCTTCTAGAAGAGTTTAACCAAGTTGCCATGGTTGAGTGATAGAGGTTGTTAATTTTGGGCTATCCTGTTGGATTTCCCAGTCAAATTATGCGGTTGGATTAATCTAACAAACATATCTTGCCGACACTGACAGCTCACTAACTTCACAACTTGAATTCAGTCCAATAGTTTTCGGTCATATAGTCTAAGTTGCTAGAGGCATGGCCTCAATGCAATTTCGGGCTCAATTGCATTGAGGCACACCTCAAATTATGCAAATTTAAATAGTGATTCTACTAATAAGTGCCATATAAACAAGGCCAAAAATGGTAAGACAAAATAGAATTCTTTTAGGTTAAATTTTCATCTAAACATATAATAAGAGAATGGCATGTTCATGCTATAAGAACAAATGGTAAACATCAAAGAAGCACACCCCTTACCTGACTAAGCCGATAAACCAATATAAGAAATCAAAACTATTGCCTTTCTCTTTAGCTAGCTACCAAACAAGAAAGCAACGGAAGATCAAGATCCCAGACATTCAACCTCAAGCTGCTCCATTCTCCTCGCTAGCTCATGCTTGCCACAATGCCTCAACCCCTCCACTACAATATCAAAGCTCTGAGACCTTGGCTTCAGCCCCATCTCAGTCATCTCCAACAAAAAATTTGCAGCTTCCACCACTCTCCCTCCCCTCACACACATTTTCACAAGCATGGTGTATACAGGACGGTTTGGCGGATGACCCCTCACCTTCATGTCGTTAAAGAACGAGAAGGCATCGGCAAACCTCCCAGCACGACACATAGCTTTGATAATGGCGGCGTAAAGACTCGGGAACGGACGATGCCCATCCTCCATTGCACAGTTTAAAAGTCTGAATGCCTCGTCGATCTTCCCAGCCTTCGATACCGCTGGTATTAATGCCTTGTAAGTCGATATATCTGCGCAGAGGCCGAGCTCGTTTGCATCCTCGAGCAGATCAACGCAGAAGTCGATTTCCGCAGCGTCGCAGAGAGCATCGAGGAGGGAATTGAAGGTGGAGACATCAGGTAGAAGGCCCTCCTTCGTCAATCGAAGAACAATACGCTTTGCGGACTCCAGATGGCCGGCGCGCACGAGACCGTCGATGAGAATATCGCGGCCGCGAACAGGAGGCGAGAAGCCTCGCCTGGCCATCTCCTCCAGGAAATCCTGTGCCTCGCGGAGCTTACCGGCAGCGCACCATGCGTCGACGAGGATAGAGAACGTTTGGCGGTCTGGGGAGACGGATTTGCGGTGCATTCGGCGGACGAGGGCATAAGCGCCATGAAAGTTGCGAGCTCGGCAAAGAGCGGAGAGGAGGGAGTTGTAGACCTCGGTGGTCTGGGGACAAGAAAATTTAGGCATGCGGTTGAAGATATCGACGGCGAGGTCCGGCAGACAAGCATCGGCATAGGAGGAAATGATGGCAGCGAAGGTGGATGAGGAAAGCGGTAGGGAAAGGGATCGCATGTCGGCGGCGAGGCGCCAAAGATGGGGAAAGTGACGGTGACGGCCGAGAGCGAGGATGAGAGTGTCGAACTCGGCAGACGAAGGAGAGTAGGAGGATCGGGAGCGGGACCATGAGAAGAAGCGAAGAGCTTGAAGAGGGTGGGAACCGGCGGTAGCGCGAAGGACGCGGAGGACGATATCGGGTGTGGGAGTGGGTAAATGAAGACGATTGAGGGTGCGTTCCAAGTAGAAGTCTCGCCGGACGATGTTGGAGATGTGGTGAATTGCGGCGAAGTAGTCGTCGCGCGGCGGCGATGCGGGTGCAATGGGAAGGGAGTGGTAACTCAGTTTATGGGTTTCGGCGAGACGAACGGGAGGAGGAAGAAAGAGATAAGAGAGGCGGCTGCCGCGGCGGAGGGTGAAGCCGGCGAGGAAGTGGAGCATCGCATAGCTGCGACTGTGATGGAGGAAGAGGTAGTTTTTATATGCATAACATTCAAAATATTAGTATTTATATAGTTAGCGAATAAGTTGCGGGCAACTTGTGGTTATTCAAGTAAGTAGCTTATTCCTTATTTAAAAATGAGGACCGCAGAATCTGATTCGTGCTCCGCTTTTAGTGTAAAAAATTAACTGCAATTTAGGATAAGTACGCTTAAACGCAGTTTTCAAACGGTGAGACGACATTTTCTTAACTGCCCCAAACGAAAACTGAAAAGTAGAAACTTTAAAGTTAAGCATACCCATACTCACATGAGAGCCCGAACTATCACCCATCGAGCATGATTCGAATTGGTTTAGCGGGCTCACAATTTTACCCCGTTAGTGTAACTTTAAAAGATCAACTATACTAGAAGTGCTACACCACGAACACGGTTAACTTTAAAACTTCTATCAAAATTTTATTCTTATACCAAATGATATATCGTTATTTTATAATTCAACTTCATTTTTCTTGAGAGGTTTCACACAGAGTATAGCCCTTTAGTGAGCATCATATAAACTAATAATAAAATAAAAAAATTCAAGGCATTGGATTGAATAAGTTTAAATGCTCGCCAAACAAGAAAAGAAAAGAAAAAAAACTCATGCACATACTAGTATATATTACACCTTAAACTTAAGACCTTATAGTCGAAGACGAAACTCTCAACAACTAGAACGAATGAGCTAAAAAAAAAAGCATACAATGCAAATAATCATTGTTATATATACATTGATAAATTAGGCTTTACTACTCAATGTGTTCATCATTCCTAATTCTAGCTTCATCATAATAAGAACATCCTCATCCACTTTGCTTAATAATTTAATTGCTTCTATCATTCTTATAGTTAGTCACAATTTTCTTGTTACTTTTAAAATCTTTTGTGACAAATTTATTGCTACTTTGTAACAAGCAAAAACTTTTCATAAGAAAAAATGTTATGATGCTCATAATAATTTTTAATATAAACCCAAATGAAATCTCTTCACAAATTTAATTGTTTATATCCAAGAAAGGCCTAATATCTTCTTCCAAAAAGTAGTATAGAGTCACAACATAGTGCAAAATGCAATGGAGTTATTTTAAAAATATAGCCAAATTCTAAAAAACATAAATAATCTAATAACAATCTAATGATATGATATGAAAACTATTTTGGTAAAAAAAATATACTATTAATGTTGCATAAATATTATGTAATAATGTTCTATCATACATGAAAGTTAATATAAGATAAAATGTTTATCTAAATCCTCTTAAGAAGTGTTGTAGCTAACAAATGTAGCAATTTGACTTTCAATAAGAAGATAGTTTAACATATTCAACAATATAAAGAATGTATTCAAACAAATGCAACCACAATTTTACTAAACAAAATAAGCAAAATAAAAATAAAAAAATAAAGTGCAATGAATTAAGAAATGTACAAAAAAATAATTGTCAAGAAGAGCATTAATAACCACTTAATGAATAAAAGATAGTGCACAAACATTAATAACTAAAAGAGCATTAGACTAGCTCATATGATTAAGAATTGAATGATATGCATGCTAATTACACCCTTAATTTTATCATGGATCACATAAAATGTTCAAATAATAATGAAATGTGTGAAATAACAAAATCAGGCTTAAGGGAGTGCAGTTAACTTGCCAAGTAAAATGATAAAGCATACAAAGAAGATTTCACCATGTGGATCACCACATGAACATTGGCTGATAAAATAATAGAAACGATGTGCAATATGTTGTCCTAGCACAAAGAAATGCTGCTATTTTCTTTATTGTGCCTTGCCAGGCAAATAACACAAAAATGCATTATGTTATGCGGTGTTACAAAATACTATTTGATACTATTGATGTTTATGTGTTAGAAGTAGAAAACAACAAAACCAAAATCATTCATTTTTCTATTGCATGATGGTGCTCTGTTCTGATTAAAATTACAGCTCCTCATTCCCTTCAGTTGATTGTTTGGAACTTGAAGTTTTTCCATTGACAGCCATAAGTTCAGTATCAAAGATGAGTGTGGCACCTCCTGCAAAATTACAGGAACATTTCAGCAGAATTCCAAAATTATTGCATCTTAAACCCAGAATACTTCAAAAACTACATTGTGTTCAAGTTGTTTCTTCGGCTTCATTACCTGGGATCTTTGGAAGAGAACCTTGGGCTCCATAACCGAGCTTCGCAGGTATCTTCAGCTTCCTTTTCTCACCGACACACATTCCCAGCAGCCCTTGGTCCCATCCTGTAAAATATGTTGCACTATAAATTACATAATGTTTTATACATTTGTATGGTGTGCACAACATAACTAATAATCCACTAATTTAACCCCTCGGCCACGTTACTGAAGTTTTATCTAAAACAGCCTTGTTTATTATAAAATTTATATTCATAAAGTGAATGCATGTTTGTGTTATTGCAAAATCAGAGTAGCACTTATTTTGCAAATTCTTTCAACATTCTGCAAACACACAATCAAGAAAATAATACCTTTGATCACTTGACCCTTTCCAAGCTCAAACTCAATTGGCTCGCCTCTTTCATAGCTGGAGTCAAATATGTTACCGTTAGTAAGCATCCCCTGTAACATGAAATATTTTAATGAGTAGGTTCAGTCAACAAAGCCATACATAATCGACTTGCATAATTAACATTATTTATAAGGTCATTTTGTTGAAACTTCTCTTGAACCTATTTAACTTGATATATTTATGGCAGTAAACAATTCTAATTTTCTAGAGTCTTGCACATATGGAAGAAGCTATCCTTCTGCACCACTGGAAGCACAAATCATTAAATTATGTAGCATGAGTTTGGTTCATGAATTTAAGAATAAAAAATTGCAACATTACTTACACGATAATGCACTTTAACCATATCACCTTTGTGAGATTGAATGCTGCAATCCTCTGGCTTGTACTGCAAAAAAAAAGTAATAAATAAATAATAAGAATGGAAGATTTACATGCATGATGCTTGCCACTCAATTTTTATGTATTTACATATGCAACACCTAAACTTCAATTTTTACATATATGCCACCTTATTAATGCATGAAAAGATAATTTCACTTTCTAAAAGTTAAATAGTCGTGTTTTTAATATTATATAAAAAGATTTGGGTGGTATGAATGTAAAAATCAAAATTTAGGTGTTGGATATATAAATACATAAGAATTGCGTGGTAGGTATGTAAACGCTCCAGTAAAAAAACAATAGAACCTTTTAAGAGATAGCTAACTTTTAAAGCAAGCTGGCGGTCAAGGGCTTGCAAATGAATTATAACATAGATCCTATGCTCCCACATTGAGAGAGAACACATTAATGATGCATCTCCTTCCAAGTATGAGCTCACTTCAGTTTTTGGCTCGTCATTTATACTTCTCGAGTCCCATAAGTTAATAAAAATTACAAACAAGTTCTACCATTAGCCATCCTAACAACTAAATGGCAAACATTCTCTTTATCAATGGCATCATAAACATTGCTTTTCGTAGGTTTATCGTTTTAATAAACTAAAGAGCTTTTTCTTCAGTCTATTCTATTCAAATTACGCTTGCTACAAGCTAGCCTGATTAAAGTTAGGAATGGTTGTTTAAATTTGTTTCGATGCAAAAGTCAATCAAACTTTCATCAATTTCAACCTTGGAGGCCAAATTGTTAGTCAAACATAACATACAAGCATCCATACTTATTTAGTATATATAAATGCATATTGTAAATATGCATATAAATATAAGAAAACATGCATTCACACACACACAATATGACTTTGAGCTAGTTCGATTAAATATAGCACAAACACATTTCAAATTTGATTCAAGTTGGCTTGAACTATTAAACATATTAGCTTTGATGCAAGTTTGATTCAAGTGAAAAAACATGATTAGATTATTAAATGATCCTTGATCTACAAATTAAATGTACATCCCTAATTAAGAAATTGCATGAATAAAAAATCCAAAAAATGTTTAAAATAGCGTTTTTCAGAACATTTCTTTATGGAAAATTCTTCAATTTTCTTTCGTAAGTAGTAATTGCTTGACGTGCATCATTTTGGCGAACAGATAACTCATATGGCATTAAACAAAGATAAAGGCAAACAGACTGAATTTTTTGTTATTGCAACTTTCAAAATATGTTCGTCACTTTTCATGAGAAAGAAAGAGAGAAATTTGTAACAGAGTTTACATGCAAAAAAATGTAGTATGATGATCATTCTAAACTCATTTATAACATTTGGATCAGAGCATCAATAGTTTTAATTATTGTTACTGATGCGTGCTAGAAAATTCGTGGAGGTAGAGTAACCAATTATCGTCTTAGCGTTGTACGAGAATTCAGCACACAATCAGGTGAAAGATAAACAATCAGTATGACACCAAAAGTTTTTACGTGGAAAACCCGTAAAGGGAAAAACCACGAGGCTCGACCCGATTGCGAGAATCCACTATCGATAGACGTTATGTAAATCCGTCGTCCCACGTACGAGAAGGCGTAATTATGTGATGTAGATTACAACGTCGATCGACAAGATATGGATGATGGTGGTGGACGACAATCGACGGTGGTCTGCGGCGATCGGCAGTGGTCCACGACGATCAGCGGTGATCGACGGCTATCGGCGATGATCGACGGCTGTCGGCGATGATGCAAAGCTGTTTCTTCTCCTCAAGTCTTCAGACTCACTTCTTTCTCATCCCCCTCTCATGTGAGAGTTGGGGCTATTTATAGGGCTTTGGGTGCGATTAACGTAACCATTTCGATCGGACGGCTCGGAGGCTCCTCGATCGAGACGGCGTTTAAGGGCATTTGATGGCGCTTAACGATGTCGGAATTGAGTGATCTCGGCTCGTTGGATTCTTCTTGTCGAGACGCTTCGATTCAAGTATGAGTTCGCTAATGTCGCATCCATTCGACCTTCCAATATGTCCGAAAAGCTTCTAAAAGTGGTTTAATGACTCGATCCGGCTCGATTTGACTTGGATTGGTTTAATTTTGATATCATCGGGTCCGTTTCATCGAGCCGGCCAGTTCACTATAAGTTCGTTGAAATCGAAGTCTCCGGATGACTTTTTATCCAGATTTGAACGTTTTTGCTCAAAAGATTGCGATCGAGATTCGTGCTATGCTTTGAGATCCGTGTCGGATGATGAAAATTTGTTGATGTCGTATCGATTCGTTTTCTATTTTCGGATGAGACATTTTTTATCATCCGAAAATATCAAAATTCGGAGCATATAAATATATTTTTGCGCGTATGCATATATATTTACATTATTAATATTCTCTCGAAATTTTTTATTATTATTATTATATAAAAAATAAAGCTTTAATTTGTAAACAAATTTAGATCGGCTCGATGGAAAAGGTTTCCTTTTTCTTAGAATAGGTTTGTAGCTCGATCCCAATTAGAAACATGATTAAATGTATATATATATAACAGTTTATATGATTAGATATATATCTAATTATATAGCAGTTTATATATAACAGAAATTAATTAGGTATATATATATAACAATTTATATTAAATATCTCCTTAAATTATATTATAATATCTAATTATATATATATTATTGCAGAAACAGTTATTTTTTTTTTAATTTGAAGAGCAGTTTTTTTTTAAAACGAAGAACAGTTTTTTTGTTTATATTTTTATGAGCTGTCGTTTTTTGTTTTTTTATTTTTTTTAATGAGTAGCCGTTTTTTATTTTTTATTTTTTAATGAACTGCCGTTTTTGTTTTTTTTAATGGGCAGCGTATTTTTTTTTTAATGTTATACCACATCTTAAGCCTATAAATATAGGCCATGGATGAGGAGAAGAAACACAAGTGAGGAGAAGGAGAAAATCATTCTACGTTGCGGAGAAGAGTTGCGGAGAAGAGTTGCAGCGAAGAGTTGTGGTGCAGAGTTGCGGCGAAGATTTGTGGCGAAGATTTGCGGCGAAGAGTTGCGGTGCAGAGTTGCGGCAAAGTGTTGCGGCGAAGAGTTGCGGCGCAGAGTTGCGGCGCAGTGTTGCGGCGAAGAGTTGCGGAGAAGCTCCCGACGAAGCGTTGCAGCGAAGTGTCCCGGCGAAGTGTCCCGGTGAAGAGTTGCTGCAAACCGTTGAGGCGAAGTGTTGCGGCGAAGAGTTGACGCAAACCGTTGCGGTGAGGCGTCGCAGCGAAGTGTTGTCGCGACATAACGTTGCTGTGAAGTGTCGTGGCGTACCATTGTAGTTAAGCGTCGCGGCGTACCGTTGTTGTGAAGCGTCGCGGCGAACCGTTTCCGTGAAACGTTGCGGCGTACCGGGACTGTGAGGCGTTGCGGAAATGACGACAATTCGAGAACCCCGTTCTTGAGAACCAGAAGAAAAGTCAGAACCCAGAGGATGTCGTATCAATTTTGACGGAGAGCGACTTAATCTTTTTTCGAAAGAAGTATTACTTCCCGACTGATATGGTGGTAAAATTGCCAACTTCAAATGATCGAGCACATTCTCCTTCTTCTGGATATGTCGCTATTCACGAGGCAGCCTTGAGAGCTGGTCTTCGATTTCCACCTGCACCTGAGTTTATTGAAATAATGAAAGCGTTCGGTGTTTGCATTGCTCGATTGTCTTGTCTGGTGGTGACGATGAATTATTGGATTGATTGTTTTCTTCAAGAGCCGTGGGTTGACGCTAACTCCGGCAATTTTGGCAAGGTTGTGCGGGTTTTTTAGCGATACACATGGTCGTATAATTTTTAAGCAAAAGATGTTGGATTTTCGCTTAAAGGAACCAATACGACAATGATCCGTAAGATTTTTCTTCGCAAAGAATGATCGGGGCTCCGCGAGAGGCAAGGAAAGTTTCAACAGCTTTTCTATCTCTCTTCAAACTACCGAAGAGGAATATCGCGAATGTCGAGATTTCATGATTTTAAGGAGATGTTGTTCGAGACGCAATACATTTACGAATTCGTGAGTGAGAATCATTATTCAAGTAAAACTTTCTTTCCAACTGTAACGGTCTACGGCTATGATATTAAAGAAGTCTATGAAACGACTTTCCGAGTCGCCTCCGCAGAACCCTTAAAGCAGCCTTCCAACGAGCGATGATCGTGAAATACCGCTCAAAAACAAAAGAAAGTTAAAGCATCGCGAGATCCCTTGCCAAGTCCTTCGACTATTCGTATTCCCGAGAATGTCCTATCTCACGAACGTATCGGCTCCCGTAAGCCGAGAGTTCGGTAAGTTTCATTTATATTCTGCTACTGTATTATTTTATATATCTGACCCAAATTTCTTTTCTTTTAGATGGATAATATGATGGAAATTCAGAAGGGGCTGGCACTGGCACTGAGAAACTGGAATTCCGAGTTCGTTAAGATTAAATATTTTCAAGGCGAGTACAAGCGTCGGTATGAATTCGGGGTCGAAAAATTACATCTCCGGAATCACAGCTGACGGAGTGCGAACGTAACTTTCAACAATGGCAACCTCCCTCTCATTGCAGCTTCGGGATCTAGAGAAAACCCGGAGGGGCTCATGGAAGCACGAGCCAGCCTCCGCGAAAGTAATAAGAGTGTGAAAACCCTTAAGTCGACGGTGTTAGCCCAAGAAGAGGAGATTCGACTTTCGAAGTCTACAAAAGAAGTTGATGCTTCAGAAGTTCAACGTAAATCGGTAGAGGACTTCAAGAACTCGTTAGAGTTTAAGACTATCATTCGAGACCATGTTCAAGAGGCTCGTGATCGGATGCTTGATGTTGAGGTGAAAGAGCATCAAAAGTGGTTCACCGATGAAGGATTCATCCGAGGTTTTATGAAGGGGAGTCGAGCGGTGCAATGTCGAACAGGGATTGCAGTGGAAGGGCTTACTCCTAGCCAAGCTTCGAAGGATTCTTCCTCAGATTCTTGACGGTGAAGACGTAGAGAGTGAATTGAGGAAAGTGCATTTCTATGATGAAGAGGGGGCGGAGGAGAATGTTGACGTCGATTAGTGCTCTTCTTCTATTCATGCTTGTAGTGTGTTGCTTTTGTCACATTGGTTGGACCTTACTAATTGTTGTAATAATGTTGTACGAGTGAAGCATGTTGATTATTTTGTTTAATTATTCTATTCTGTTAGCTACTTGCCGCCCGAGTACATTCTCTTCTTTTCTATGATATTGTTGAAAAATGTTTTCTTTTTATTCCACAGTGGATAAAGATATCTCGAAAATTCTAACGATGTGGGAGAGTTACTCGTGGGATAAATCGTCAATGACCTTCGGCTCGGTTGAGGCTATGTATCAGAGTTTTACTTGATGATGTTTAATCTGTATGACCAGAGCCAACGGAAGTCCACCGAAGACTTAATAACCCATCCAAGGTTGTTTGCTAGAGCATTGCTCGTTTATAAACCTGCGTGGAAGGGATCAAGTGAGTCCACAAAGGACTGTTAACCTATCCAGAGTTGTTTATCGGAGTGAAAACTCTGCGATGTTAACTCTTATGGAAGAGGTCAAACCAAATCCCCCTGGGATCGGTCATGAGCTGACTAAGATACAACCGGAGTTGTGCATTTCTCGGGTCTAGAGTAGAAAATGACTCATGGATGAGTTGTTATACTTTTTAAAGATATTCTCTTTTGTAAAATAAAGTAAGTATTTAAAAAGTTTGAGATAAATTACTAACAAACATGTTATAAAACTGGTGTGTTACTGGTAGTATTTGCGAAGGTTTTCAACATTCCAAGTACGGCGCATTTTCCCATCCGAATCTTCGAGCTCGAAGGTTCCTGTGTTCGATCATGGCTGCCACGACATATGGGCCTTCCCAGAGGGGATAATTTTGCGTTGGGGACCATGACCAGCGGCTTCAATACTACGCAAGACCAAGTCACCGATGGAGATAGGACGAGGCTTAACCCTTCGGTTGAAATAGCGAGCAACTCTTTGGCGGTAGGAAGCAGCTCTGAGATGGGTCACATCGCGTATTTCTAGGAGAAGATCTAACTGTTGTCGGAGCTTTTCTTCATTGTTATCTGAGCTGAAAGTTTTAACTCGTGGGTTTGGAACTCTGATATCAACAGGGATGACAGCCTCGGTGCCGAAACATAAGTTATATGGAGTTTCCCCGGTTGGAGTTCGAGCGGTGGTGCGATAGACCCAGAGGACGTTGTGCAACTCTCCAACCCACTGCCCTCCAGCCTTCTCAAGACGAGTCTTCAACCCTTTTAACACTGTTCGATTTGTTACCTCTGTCTGCCCATTCGTTTGGGGATGCGCCACGGCAGTGTGCACTAACTAAATGTGAAGATCCTTGCAGAATGACGTGAATATCCTTCCAGTGAATTTAGTTCCATTGTCAGTGATGATCTTTGCAGGAAGCCTGAAGCGACAAATGATATTTTTCCAGACAAACTGTTTAACATTTGCTTCAATGATCTTAGCAAGTGGCTCCGCTTCTACCCATTTGGTGAAGTAGTCGACAGCTAAGATGATGAATTTACGTTGTCCCGCAGCTATCGAAATGGCCCCATGATATCTACCCCCATCGAGCGAAAGGCCATGGACTCGAAATGATGTAAGTTCTACCGGCGTGCATGTGTAAGATTAGAGTGTAGTTGGCAATTCTTGCATTTTTGCACAAATTCTAATGCATCTTGCTTAATCGTGGGCCAATAGAAACCTTGTCTCATTATTTTAAGAGCAAGAGTCCTTCCTCCGAGATGTTCCCCACATATTCCGGAATGAACCTCTCGTAGAGCGTAATCAGCTTCAGATGGTGGAAGACACTTAAGGTATGGACCTACGAACGCCTTCTTATACAACTCATCCCCAATAAAGATGAAGTTGGTGGCCATGCGTCGGAGACGAATTGATGAAGTAGTATCATATGGTAGTGTTCCGTCTCGGAGGAAGGATATGATGGGGTCCATCCATAATGTCTCCCCGGGTCATCTATGCACGCATCACCCATGGACCTCGGATACCGGGAAAATGTATCTCCTTAATACACCTTCTTTTATAGTAGATCTCCGATTGTTGAATTTGCGAGCTTTGAAAGGGCATCGCCGGGTGTTATGCTCCCGAAGTATGTGAATGAGTTGGCATGTTTCAATTTGGGCAATAAGTGTTTTTACCGTACCGAGATATCGCACCCGGCCATGAGTTGTGAGCCTCGAATTCTCCTTCTACTCGAGATGCGATAAGCCGAGAATCGATTGTAGATAATCATACTTTGTACTTCACGCCTATGGCAAGTTTTAATCCCGAGAACTAGTGCTTCATATTCGGCAACATTATTAGTGGCCGAAAATTTTAGGCGAAGTCCGTACTCCAAGATATCTTGCTTCGGGGAGATAAGTAATATCCATGCACCGGCTCCTGAGTTTCCGGATGCTCCATCAACGTATAGTGTCCACTGGGGTGACTGTGGAGGAGAAAAAGGCGGTTCAACAGAGGTAGGCATTGTACATTTCACCACAAAATCAGCCAACACCTGTGATTTGATATTTGGTCGTGGTAAGTAATGAATGTCAAATTCTCCCAATTCCACTGACCATTTTACTAATCTTCCCGATGCTTCTGGTTTTTGTAGGATAGCCTTCAAAGGGAGTTGTGTGTAAACGCCGATAATGTGAGCCCGGAAATACGGACGAAGTCTCCTTGCCGAGAATACTGTGGCTAACGCAGCCTTATCCGCCATCGGATAACGACTTTCCGTATCGGAAAGAATCTTGCCGACGTTGTATACCGGTTTCTCGATCGAATTTTCTATTCCGACAAGGACGAGCTTATTGCGTGAGGTGAAATAGCCAAGTAGATATATAACATCTCCCCTCGGACGGGTTTCGAGAGAAGGGGCGGCGAAGCCGATATGCCTTAAGTTGTTCGAAAGCGATCCGACGATCATCCGTCCATTGAAAACCAGGTGTTTCGAGCGCCCCTAAGCATCTCGAAGAACAAAAGATACTTGTCCCCGTAACGAGCTAGGAATCGGGAAAGAGCAGCTATGCGACCATTCAAGCGTTGCACCTCTTCGATGTTCCTGGAGGCACCATCTCTCTTACGCCTCGATTTTTTTGGGTTTGCTTCAATTCCACGATGGGTAACCATGAATCCCAGAAACTTCCCTGATGTGACCCTGAAAGCACATTTAGTTGGGTTAAGTCGCAAATCGTATTGGCGAAGGAGTTGAAAACACTCCTTCAGATGGGAAATGTGTTGAGACGCTTCCATGCTTTTTACTAACATGTCATCAACGTAAACCTCCATTGTATGCCCGAGAAGATTTCTGAAGACCTTGTTCATGAGATGTTGATAAGTCTGCACCAAAGATTTTTAATCCGAAAGGCAAAACCCGATAACAAGTATAAGCCTTTATCTCGTTCGAAAAGAGGTGGCCTCCTCGTCTACCGGGTTCATCCTTATTTGATTGTACCCGAGTATGCATCCATAAAGCTAAGCATTTGATGCCTGGATGTGGCATCAACGAGTTGATCTATGCGCGGAGAGGAAAGCTATCCTTCTGACAAGCTTTATCGAGGTCCGTATAGTCGACACACATTCTCCATGAACCACTAGCTTTTTTCACCATGACGACATTGGCTAGCCATGTAGGGTAGTGTACTTCCCGTATGAACTTTGCTTCAAGAAGCTTGTTGACTTCTTGTTCAATAGCTTGTAAGCGATCTCGGGGCAAAATTGCATTTCTTTTGGATCACCGGTTTAACGATTGGATCTACCTTCAAAGAGTGCATGATTATCTCGTGATCAACTCCGGCATGTCACCGTGGGTCCATGCAAAAATGTCTTGATTTCTTTGGAGGAGAGCTACATATTCTGACCTTTGCTCATCAGAGAGTAAGGAACCAAGCTGCACTGTTTTTTACGGGTGTTCATTAGAGAGCGGGATACGAACCAAATCTTCTACGGGAGAAGCTCTTTGAGATACCTCTTCATCTCGAAGATCAAAGTTTTCGATGCTAAGTGTTACCGACGGCGTGGCTGAGCTTGTCTGAGATAACATGATTGTGCTATCTGTTGATCTCCTCGTACGACGCCTATCCCTGCTGGGGTTGGAAACTTGAGCTTCAAGTGTAGCACAGAAGTCACGATGCCAAAAATGGATTGCAGGGGTCTTCCGAAGATGGCATTGTATGTTGATTCTGATTTGACAACGATGAATTGTACAGAGCGAGTTATCTGTCGAGGAAAATCACCCATGATAACTGGGAGATTTATTGTTCCCTCGACCCTTACTAGTCGATTATCAAAACCATATAATGGTCCTGATGCAGGTTGAAGTCTTTCTCTTGTTAATCTCAAACTGAGGAAAGTTGAATAGAACAAGACATCGACAGAGCTCCCATTGTCGATCAGGATCCTCTTTACGTTAAAGCAGGGTTCGCCAATTCCTGCACTAATGACGAGAGGATCTTGATGAGGGACTCGAACTCCTTCCAAATCGGAATCATCAAAAGTGATAGTGGTCGAGGCGTAATTTCTTCCGCACCGGTTCACTGTGCATACGGACAAGGATTTGATCAGTAAGCAACGGGCCTCCAGTAATTGTTTGAATTTCGCCTACGAATAGGTGACCCCCATGTTGCTGCCTTTGTGTATGTTGCCCCCCAGTAGGAGCATTATTAGTATCGACTGGTTTACTCTGTACAAATCTACCAAGATATCTCTGCTTAATTAACCTTTCAATCTCTTCCTTGAGTTGCTTACATGCTTCAGTGGTGTGGCCACGACTTCGATGGAAATGACAGTATTGTTCTTGATTCCACGAGTTAGGTTTTAGGGGGTGAAGCCACTTAATATTTTGCTCATCTTTAATGGCCATCAAGATGTTAGCACGCGAAGCGTTGAGTGGTGTATACTCTTTCTGGGCCGATATTCGCCTTGTTGTCCCGCGGGTCGGAGAAGGAGGTCACGATTCTTTGGTTGTTCGCATTTTCTCCGTTGCGAAGATCGATTATTATCTCCGGAGTTACCTTTGCGCTTTCCCCCAAATTTCTCAAATTGTTCCTTATGTGCGGTGATGGCCTCATCCGCAAGGATTTGGGCCTCAACACGGTGGACTAGATCGCATAAGAATGAACTCGTCTCCCGCACGAGTGATAAGTAGAAGGGTCCCGGCGGAGTCCCCCAAGAAAGACTCCCTAAGCAACTCCGGATCTACTCCCGGAATTCGACGGGCTTCGCAGAGAACCTGCGGAAGTAGTCTTTGAGTGATTCTCCTTCACTTTGACGAATTCCTGAGAGATGGGATGAATCCTTGATGATCCTTCGATTTGCTATAAACTGTTCCACAAATAGTCTTGCAAGCTCGTTAAAGGTGTTTACAGTGCTCCCCGGCAGAGAGTAGAACCAGGTTCGAGCTTGTCCCTTAAGAGTAGCAGTGAAGACCTGACATAGAAGCACGTCAGAGGCACGTTGAATGTGCATGATGGTTCTATAATGATCAATATGTTCATAGGGATCAGTTATCCCTTCATATGCGTCAATGTTCGGCAGCTTGAAGCCAGTTGGAATAGGGTGTTGGAGGACTACATTCGCTAAGGGAGAGAATTCATTGATGTAGTGTGGAAGCGATCCTTTTTCTCAATGGGGAACTCTTCTCGGACGAGGCGACGTAATTTGTTTCGGATGACATCATTTGGAATGGTAGCGAGATGTGGCGATGCTAGGTGAGCTGCATGAGATGGATGGGTGGAACTTGCAGTGTCTAAGAGTTCAACATCACGACCTGGTACGGGAAGTGTTCCTTCTTGGGGAGGAGGACCGGTACGACTTCCTTCGGGCATGTTTCTTGTAGGACGCGGATTTAATGGTAAACGAGTTTCATTCATCGGTGGTTGTTGGGTCCCACGTAGAAATTGTAAGATCTGCAGTTGAGCCTCCTCCATTCTTCGCATGTGTTTTTCCATGAAGGACCCGAAACCCCCTCGTTGGCAGGGATAGCCGTGTTCCGGACGGGAAGATGAAGAAACATATCGCCCTCGACTACGTGACGCTTCCCGGAATGATGGGTGTCGGAGTGAGTCGCTCCGTTGTCCCGAATATCGTTTCCGTTTGCCATGTAGGAATCGAACAAGACTTCGGTGGTGGGATCGAGAGATTTCCCACGACGGCGCCAAACTGATGCGTGCTAGAAAATACGCGGCGGTAGAGTAACCAATTATCGTCTTAGCGTTAGTACGAGAATTCAAAGACACAATCGAAGTGAAAGATAAACAACCAAGTATGACACCGTAAGTTTTTACGTGAAAACCCGTAAAGAGAAAACCACGGCTCTGGCCTAGTTGCGAGAATCCACTATCGACGTACGTTTACGTAAATCACTCGTCCCACGTACTGGAAAGCGGTAATTATGTGATGTAAATTACAACGTTGATCGACAAGATATGGATGATGGTGGTGGACGACAATCGACGGTGGTTCGCGACGATCGGCGATGGTCCACGACGATCGACGGCGATCGACGGCTATCGGCAATGATCGACGGCTGTCGGCGATGATGCAAAGCTGCTTCTTCTCCTCAAGTCTTCAGACTCACTTCTTTCTCCTCCCCCTCTCATGTGAGAGTTGGGGTATATTTATAGGATTTTGGGTGCAATTAATGCAACCATTTTGATTGGACGGCTCGGAGCGCCCCTCGATCGGACGGCGTTTAGGCGGGCATTTGACGGCCTTAACGATGTCGGAATCGAGTGATCTTGGGCTCGTTGGATTCGTCTTGTCGAGACGCTCAATTCGAGTATGAGTTTGCTAATGTCGGTATCCATTTGACCTTCCAATACGTCTGAAAAGCTTCTAAAAGTGGTTTAATGACTTGATCCGGGCTTGATTTGGCTTAGATTGGTTTAATTTTGATATCATTGGGTCTGTTTCATCGAGCCGGTCAGTTTGACTATAAGTTTGCTGAAATCGGAGCTCTGGATGACTTTTTATCCAGATTTGAACGTTTTTGCTCAAAAGATTGCATTGAGATCTGTGTCATGCTTTGAGATCTGTGTCATACTTTGAGATCTGTGTCATGCTTTGAGATCCGTGTCAGATGCTGAAAATTTGTTGATGCCGTATCAGTTACATTGTTCAAACATTAGATTTTTCTCAGAAAAGCCATCAAAGGTTGAAGAGCAATTTGATTTATTTCTCTACACGCTTAAGCAATAAAGAAAAAAATATTTTTAATTGAACTGCATAAATTTTTCAGATCAATTTTGCATATATACAATATCATCTTGGAAGCAAATACGACATTACGAGGCCGATGCTCTCAACAAACAATAGCATTATTACATTTAGTAATAGCTACGGCCTGTATTAATTCCTTTGATAGTAAATGACTAAGTTGTTAGTAGTTGACTCGTTTTAAATAGCCAAATAATTATTCGAGTTAATTCTTTAGGATTCATTGGCGTCTGTAGTAAATTAATCAACTTAAGAGAACATAAAAAAAAAGACAGCGAACTGCAACAACTGTGAACATGTTAAAGCGTGCAAATATTTAGTTATACACACCCAAGCACAACTATACAATAAAATGCATGATAGGTCACTCTTAAATATTTTTTGTTGTGATTGCCCTATTAATATTATTTTCTCATACTGGTGTGAACATCAAAATTTGGTTTCCAGATTACATGGAAAAAATCGTTAAAGAGCGTGATGTGCTTCAAGCGATCATAAAGAACAAATATTAAGCCAAGCAAATGGTTTTAGAAAAGAGGGACCAATAGTACAAACAATTGTATTATAATTATGTTGTTTAAATAAGGTGGCCTTCTGAGAGACCTTTGTGTTGTGGCTGGCTATGTACCTTTCAAAGAGGATAAAACTCTACATGATTCATATTTTTAGGGTCTATAGCCTTTTATTATGCCACCTGATTGTCAAGTTATAACATGTAAAATGAAGCCCCAAAAATAGAGATTTTACTTGTTTTTGGAGTTGGCCGGGTTGTATGTTGTTATGAGAATTCCACAAGTACTTGGATACGTAGCCAAGATGCTTCATGTGTGGTAGTCAAGATATTTATAAGCATCGCATGAACTAGTCTAGACCTTTATATGCACATAACATAACAGCAACAACAACAAGGATTTATCCTACTAAGTGGGGTATTGAACCATATGTGCATACCATGCAAGATAAAATCTACCAAGATAAGTTTGTATGAGAATATCTAGAGGATTTACTATGTTAAGCTGTCCATAGTATATGTCAAGATAGGTTGTTGAGAGGACAGTGTTAAGAAGAATATGAGCATTCACAAGAGGAATGTATAAATTCTCATGATGAGAGGATTAATGTCCAATATGAATGAAGCGAATTGGTTGAGCTTTATAAACCGAAAGTCTTAATTGAGTCCAAGAGGCCTTCATATGTAGCCAGGAGACATTAAATAACATCAAAATGCTAAACATCACAATTAAAATTTTATTCGTGAGCAATGCATTGTTATTAGCAATTATATTTAGATATTAAAATAATGAAAATAGAGGTTTTGATAAATGAAAATGGGGGCTTAGAATCTTCTAAATGGATAGACATGAACAAAGTATCGGCAAAAAGAGAAATATAAACAAAATCTATAATTAGCTTGATCTCCTTCATTGAGAGTCGATCTGGAAGAGGTGGGCATTACAAAAGCAAAGAACCTATAGGACAGGCAATTGAGCCCTTCTGAACAGAGACTTCATACCTTTCGTTGTAGAAACCACCTGATAAAGCCAACCACTATTTCTAAAATACCAGTGTGTGTGCATGTAAAAAAGGCTTGATTGAAAAGGAGTCATCCCTATGATTTTCCACTTATAGTAGCTCTAAGAATATTAGTGGGGTATGTGTGTGAGCCAATTTGTTTTAATAGCCAGAATCAACACGGATCATTGAACTAAGTGTCTGTGTCGATCCATAAGCCAATTGTTTCTCGAAACAATGAGAGTTGATAAAATGAGTTCGAGTGCTAACCTGGGCACGTGCTAATACCTCATCAATGTGTAGATTTCTATGAATACAATTAGTAGGAGTTATCCTTATACTGATAATAACATAGCAATAGTTTCCTTCGATGGCTATCTTTATGCATAGTTTATAATATGGTCAACTAAACTTGTCATCTTTCAAGTATATATTAAGATGAGTGTCACTCATTTTCATTGAATTTGCATACATGGCCGTAATAATTTGTCCATTTTCATGGTATAAGAAAATTGCTAGATCCACCATGGAATGGATAAAAAATATCCCAAAAAACGTCCATTTTAAAAGATAAATAATGAATGCAACTATGTAATATCCCGGTCCTCCCTGGATCTGTGGCCCATGCTGACCCAACCAAAGCGGGCAAAGTAGGTAGACGGCCACCTTGAATAAGTCCAACCCAGGTGTGAGACCCGCAAAGCCATTAATCACATACGCAGAGTAGGTAGACGGCCACCTTGAATAAGTCCAGCCTCGGTGTGGAAAAGCCATTAATCACATACGCAGGGTAGGTAGACCGCCGCCTTGAATAAGTCCAGCCCCGGTGTGGGACCCGCAAAGCTATTAATCACATACGCAAGGAGAGGAAAGCAAGGGGACTTTTTAGGGGGAAATTTGAATGTACCATGAGAAGTATTTATTAGGGCTCATTAGCTAAGATTTGCTTTATGTTATGTTTTCCTATAGTTTTCTTCCCTTCAAAGTCTTATCTGCAGCATGTCACGCTCTCAAAAGAGCTCTTAAGAGAGGTGGGCAGCCCAGGACTTAAATAATGCTCTTCAGCCCTACACCTATCCGATGTGGGACTTTTTGTCCATAACATTCTCCTCCACCCAATCACGTGACGCCCTCGTCACGGATCGGTTCCACCGACGTCGTCCCACCTGACCACGTGAGAAGTCCGCACATCCTAGCGAGTAGCACCTCGCTTGATACTCACTGTCACGCTCCTAAAGCGCTCTTAAGAGAGGTGGGCAGCTCAGGACTTAAATATTGTTCTTCGACCCTACACCTAAGCCGATGTTGGACTTTTTGTCCATGACATTCTCGTCCACCCAATCACGTGACGCCCTCGTCACGGATCAGCTCCACCGAGGGTCCCACTGGACCATGGAGAGCCACACACCTGGCAGGCAGTACCCTTCTATGATACCACTTGTCACGCTCCCAAAATAGCTCTTAAGAGAGGTGGGCAGCCCAAAACTTAAATATTGTTCTTCGACCCTACACCTAGCCGATGTGGGACTTTTTGTCCATGACAAGCGTCTCGGGTTTGTGGAGAGATGAGCTACCCCTTAAATTGTAGATCAACTTTGTATTTTGTTGTTTTGCGTGGAAATCAATGAAACTAAACCTAATAACAAGAAATAAGTGGGCTTTGTGGACACGGTCAGTAGTAATTTGTCAATTTTCATGGTATAAGAAAATTGCTGGATCCACCATGGAATGGATAAAAAATATCCCAAAAACCTCCATTTTAAAAGATAAATAGTGGATGCAAGTACATGATACCCCGGTCCTCCCTGCAGCGCTGCCCTGGCCTGCCCAACCAAACCAGCGAGTAGAGAAAGTAGACGGGTTGACCCTTCTGAGAGAGGCGGAACCAACGATTCCTGCCTTAAATAAGTCCAGCTCCCGTGTGGGACCCGCAAAGCCCACTTATTTTGTGTCATTTGTTCACTGATTTTGGTTTCGGTGCATATCAAATCAACAAAAATGATATTGGAAAGAAGAAAAGTTCATGCTTTGGAAGAGAGATTGAAATGAGAAATAGGGCAACTAAAATTCGAGATAAAGAAAAGGTTCTCAATCATAGAATGAAGTTTTTCTTCAATGAAAAACTGATTTGATGGTTGTTTTAAGAGCGTGGAGGAGATATTGAAGAGACTTGTGGAAATGCAATTAAAAACCCCGTTGGCGGCTCCATTTGCAAACCTTAACTAAGGGTTGATCAGAGAAGCCTTGACAAAATTGAAAGAAAAATAAATCGAATGAGAGAAACATGAGGAGGAAAGCATCTATCATCAAGAATCTCCTCCTAGGACTTTGAGGGGAGGGGTTGGGTTGAAACATGGATGGGGGGTCATTCAAGGCAGCAAAAGGTTTGGAGGAGCGCTAAGAATGAATGAGAGAAACCGAAATGGGGTATGCTTGTGATCGAGGGAGGGAATTCCTCCTAAAATTTCCTCCTAAATACATAAGAGGAAACACGGGACAAAAATGATGTTGGAGTGGTGATTAGGGCTGTCAAAAAAGCTCGTTGTTCGCGAACAGTTCTTGTTCGGTTCATCAAGAAGTTCGTGTTCGGTTCGATAAGCAAACGAGACGAACACGAACAATTTTTTTGTTCAGTTTGTTAAATGAACCAAACACGAACAGTGATGTGTTCGTTCGTGTTCGGTTCGTTATTGTTCGAAATACAAAATAATTTAAAATAACTATATATAAAAAATTTATGATATTTTAAAAATAATTATATATTATAAAAATTTATTATATTTTAAATAATTAAACTTCTATATATTATAATATATGATAAATTATTAATAACAATAATAATATTATGGTATTAATTATATTAATATAAATATTATAATATTATAATTAATATACTATAGTATATATTAAAATAAAACCCTAAACAAAATCTTAAACACCTTATTCGGTTTGCTTCATTTTGGGGAAGTATGAATTACCTGATGTGTACGGAATACCTGATCAATTTGTTTCATTTTAAGGAAGTATGCTATCAAAGCTAGGGCTGTAAAAAAAGCTCGTTGTTCGCGAACAATTCGTGTTCGGTTGGTCAGGAAGTTCGTGTTCGATTCATTCGATAAGCAAACGAGATGAACACGGACATTTTTTTTCGTTTGGTTTGTTAAACGAACCAAACACGAACAGTGATGTGTTCGAACATTTCAAACACGAACAATAGCTCTGTTTGTTCGTATTCGGTCTGTTTACACCCCTAGTGGTGATGCTAGGATTATGAAGTTGAAGATACCAATCTTCGAGGGAGAAGCCACACATGGATGGGTGTATCGAGATGCTAGGATTATGAAGTTAAACATACCAATCTTCGAGAGGGAAGTCATACATGGATGGGTGTAACAGGTGGAGCGATACTTCGCGGAGAATGGGCTAAATGGGGAGAGAAACTCGTGATATCAGGTTATGTTTGGAGGGGTAAGCTTTAACATGATTCCAGTGGAGAGAGGAAAGGTACCCGATCCGTTTGTGGGGAATTTTTAAGGATTGCTTATTGGAATGTTTCCAAGCCATTCAAAAAGAAGAACTGCATAAGCAATTATATACGTTAACTCATGAGGAAACTGTCATGAAATATAAAGAGAGATTCAAGCTATTGTCGAGATGGTTGAAGGAAATTTCTAAATAAGGATTGGAGGGAAACTTCATAAAGGGCCTAAAACCCGACATAAAGGCAGCACTCCAACCATTAACACAACGGGGATTGAGGGAGGTCACACGAATGGTAGGAAAATATATATATATATATATATATATATATATATATATATATATATATATATATATATGAAGAATCCCAACAAAAGAAGCACCATTGAGCATAAGATTATTTTGACGAACATGACTATTGAGGACCCAAACAGTGTAATCTTAGAACAAGGCACCGAAGGAGGAATGCAGGGGCTCGTCCAATGTTTAATTTTGGCAAAGGTGCTAGATAAAAGAGAAAAGGGATTATGTTTTTGATATGATGAGAAGTATGCCACAGGCCATCGATGCAAAGAGCGCACGCTCCATGTCCTTTTACTTCGAGGGGATGGATGTAGATAGTGAGAAGTTGGAGGAAGAGGAGCACTTGCACTTGTATGTAGACGTGTCCCTCAACTGAGTGGTGAGTTTTACTCCAAATCACATTATGAAGGTGAGGGGGCAGATCAAGGAGCAGTCGGTAGTGGTGTTGACGGATAGTAGATTCACTCACAATTTCATCTCAAATCGGATCGTGGACTAGCTGGAGTTGAAGTTGATAGATACGGTAAGCTTTGGAATCATGATGGGGGTAGAAAAGATGGAGAAAAGTCAGAGAATTTGCAGAAATTAGTGTTAACACTACAAAGTCTAAAGAAGGTGGATGACTTCCTTCCCTTGAACTTGAGAAGCACTATGATGAATTGAAGTGGCTAAAGACGATTGGGGTGATTTGGAAATCCCTGATCACGAAGATTCGTGTGGAGGGAAAGAAGGTGGTGCACTGAGAGAAGATGCTAACCTATGTAGAACTATGGCCTCGCTCAAAACCATAACCAAGACGATACGAGGAACAGGGTAGGGCTGTTTGGTAGAGTTGCACAGTATAAAGGAGATCCGGCGACAGAGTCGGTGGAGTTCCCAGAGTGTTTTTAACAGCTTCTACAACAGTTTTCTGACATCTTTCAGCCGCCTAGTAAGCTGCTGCCACCGAGGGAGCACGAGAATACATTAAAGGAAAGAGTTTATCTTATCATCATTAGACCATAATGATATCCCCAAATTCATATGGGCTCGAAATTGGAATTATAAGGCACCTTTTCCAAACTAATTCTATTGGTGAAGAAAAAGTAGGATAATATGAGATTTTGTGGGCTACAGAGCTTTGAGCAAGAAAATTATATTGTACATGTTTCCTATTCCGATGATTCATGAAATATTGGATGAACTTTATGGAGTAGTCATCTTCTCGAAAATCGATCTTAACTTGGGATACTATCAAATTAGGAATCCAATTGATGTGTACAAGGTGTTCAGGACTCGTGAAGGATATTATAAATTTTTGGTGATGTCATTCAGCCTTACCAACACATCTGTCATATTTCAATCTCTCGTAACTAGTTTTTTTCAATAATACCTCGGGAAGTATGTCCCAGCATTTTTTTAATGTCATCCTGATCTACAATCGTAAAGAGGCAGAGCACATGGGACACCTGAGAACAGTATTGGAGATATTGAGACAACACCAATTGTACGCCGACTTAAATAAATGTTCATTTGCGCAGTCACGGGTGGAGTACGTAGTGTGTTGTGAATGAGGCAGGGGCGGCATTGGATCAGTCCAAGAACGAAGCTATGTTGGACTAGCCTTTGCAGAAGAACTTGAAGAAGTTGAGAGGTTTCTTAGGCCTCATCTGCTACTCTTGAAAATTCAGGAGAGAGGGTATGACACAATAACATAACAACTGACGAAGCAGATAAAGAAAGATAGTTTCAAGTGGGGGAATCAACAACAAATCTTTGAACAGCTGAAGAGAGTCATAATCGGTGTTCCAGTATTAGCACTTCAGACTTCAGCAGGCCATTTATGATAGAGACGGATGTGTCAAGCTATGAATTGGGGGCGGTGCTCATATAGGACCAACGACATATGCCTATTTTAGTTGGTTGTCCAGGGCAAGGCTCAAGTACTTGTACATAAATTGATAGATATTGCCTTAGCCATTCAAAAGTGGTGTCTCTATTTGTTGGGGAGAGACTTCGTGGTTAGAACAGATCAGAAGAGCTTGAAGTATTTGTTAGAGCAGAAGATGGTGGAAGAGCTACAACTGACAGCATTATCGGTACCCTTCGTCTTAAAGATTGGGAAGCTCTGATGCAGGAGAGAGAATAGAATGAAGGGCTAAGAAAAATCAAGATAAAGTTTCTACAGGATTCAAACAGTCATCTAGAAAAGCATTGAGAGGACAACTACTCTACCAAGGACGACTCGTGTTACTAAGGGCATCGGGGTACATCCCCAAATTATTGCAAGAGCTTCAAGAAAAAGTGATTGGGGGTACTTAGGGGTGCAGAAGAAATATAGTCGACTAGATGGGATTACATAAAGATGTAGAGAACATGGTGGCAAGATGTAAAACATGCCAACGGTACAGGTATTTGACTGTGGCACCTGGAGGGTTGCTGCAACCCCTAGCTTTACCTGAGAACGTATGGGATGAATTTTATAGATGGGTTATCATGATCAGAGTTTTACGATGGCATTAGCGGTAGTAGACCATCTGAGTAAGTGTGCACACTTCAATCCATTATGACACCTTTACACTGTTGTCTCAGTCATCAAGGTGTTCATATGAAAAGTGGTATGTTTAGATGGTGTTCCATAATCTACTATATCAATCAGGGACAAGGTGTTCCTCGGCCATTTATGGAAGGAATTGTTCAGGTTACAAGGGACGGTCCTAAAGATGAGAACAACATATCATCCCACGATAGACCGCCAGACGAAGCTGGTCAATAGGAGTGTGGAGATGTATCTGCATTGTTTTGTATCAGATATATAGAAACTTTGGGCAAAGTGGTTTGCTTGGATTGAGTACTGGCGCAACACTGAACTGAAGCCCAAACCACTCATTTCAAGATTTTATATGGGTCGGATCCACCTCGCCTGAAACACTATGGGCATAGCAATACAACAGTATAGTGTGGATCAGTATTTGGAAGAGAAAGATATATTGGTAGAACTCAAGAGACATTAATTGAGGGACAAACAGATCATGAAGAGAAACACGGATGGACATTAAGGACATATAATTTGAGCCCAGGGACATAATTATTTAAAGTTAAGACCTTACGGGTAGAAGACATTGGCCATAAGTAGAAATGAGAAACTTTCCCCCACGTTATTTTAGACCCTATAAAATTGAGGAACGCATCGGGGAAATGATGTACCATCTGAAGTAACCACCATCCTCATCAATGCATCCAGCATTTCATGTATCACAATTAAGGCATGATATCGAAAACCACACTCTCTTATTTTCACTATCTCTGATGCTGAAAGAGGATATGGAGGTGAGTTTGGGACCTTTGGAATGAGTGGAGTGTGACAGAGCAAGTGTAGCAAAGAAAGTGTTGATTAAGTGAAAATATTTGCCAGATTATGAAGCACATTGGGAACCTACGAAGAGATCCAGAAGCAATTTTAATCATTTTACCTTGAGGATAAGGTGCTTCTTGGAGGAGAGTATTGATATGTTGGTCCTCCCAAAACTAGTCTGATCTTGGCCGGACCAACTAAACCAGCAAGTAGAGCAAGTAGACAGGTGGCGAAACCAACCATTGCCGCCTTGAAGAAATCCAACCCCTGTGTGGGACTCATGAAGCCACTAATCACGTATAAAAGGAGATGACAATAAGGGGGTTTTTGGGGAAGTTTGAATGTATCTTGGGGAGTACTTTGATTCCGGCACGTATCAGTATGCTCATTTGTAAACCTTATGCTACATTCCATGAATTTTGCAAAATTAATGCATAATCACCTCACCCTGAAAAAAATAAATTGTCAATATAAGGTAAAATAAGTTGTTTAGTCGCTTAACAACGTTTTCATTTAATTTTATAGATAGGACAAGCAATTCTTTATCTACAGATTAACTTCTTTTCACTCAGGGTTCTCGAGTGGGTATAATTGATGGGTAACAAGGTACTGAATTTATTTGTACAAATGTACTTATATAGAATAGAGTTAACGCCTCATTTAGCTTCTGATAAAGAGTAAATGGAAAGGAGGATCTATAAAGCCAATCACAAACAAGTTAAAATGGCTAACAAAGATAAAGATGATAAAAACCTTAAACCTAAGAATTAGAGATGGATAAAAATGAATGAAAAAATTATATAGGGATTCCACAACATTAAATAAACAAGCCAAATAGGAAAAGCATGAAATATTTGCTACAGAAACTACTACAACTTTTCTGAGAAGTGCATTAACATGGATCTAGAACTTTAAAACTATGCTAAGGAATTATTCGTGGTTAAAAATACAATGCCTTAGAAAATGATGATTTTGTTTTTACCAATTTTAACTATGAAAATAAGATTTAAGCTTTCATAAAAAATTGAGGCTTGTCCTATTTTAATCAATTTCTAAAAGCTTCCAACCAAATGATTATTTGAGAAACTATATCATTTTCCAAAACATGTGTTTGGAGACCAAGCAATAAAATGAGCACCATAGTAGGCCTGAGCAGCATTTGGTTGCTTGTAGTTAGAAAACATGTTTTGCAGATGGATGATTTAACTTTTCAAGCATTTTTTTTTTGAAAATAAAATCGTTAGTTTAAGAAGCTTTGAGTGTTTTTAAGGCTTTTTAATTCAACGTTAATTTCTAATTACGCCCAACCAAATGGACTTAACAAATTGCATTGCTCAACAAAACATGTTTTCTAACTTCAAGCAACTAAATAGAGCCTAAAACATAGATGACTACAAGAATTTTAAATTACAAGTAAATTTTGAGTAAATCATGTAAATTCATATGTAGTGAATCTTGATACAAGAAACCTAAACTATTTTGCATGACAGTTTTTATATCTTGCTAAATCATACAGCATTGTCCAGTATTTATTTTAGGATTTAAGATTAATGAAAGCAGGAAATCTCTAAATCCATTAAATCCCATGAATTATTGTATTTAAGAAAATTTTTATTTAAGCAATAGAAGGCTTGAAATGAAATTTAACAAAACAAAAGTAAGTATAAATTTGAAACCCCTCAAAAAGAATGAAACCAAACTTTTAAAAATTGATGCGCCTTTTGGCGTGAAGGTTAAAATTTCATCAAAAACTTTAAAAATAAGTATCAAAAACTTCAAAGTAAGTATGCCGATCCAAGGGCATTCTCTTGATAGATGACTTAAAAGTTCCAACATTGGGACAAATTTATGAGACCATTAGGCCAAAATAGATAATATCTTTATGGGAAAGAGCCCAGGTTATCATAAATGTTATCATAGTGTTACACTAGCCTGAAGATGGTAACTAATACCATACATAACTAGGGCTGTCAAAAAAACTCGTTGTTCGCAAACAGCTCGTGTATGGCTTGTTAGGTAGCTCGTGTTCGGCTCGTTCGTCAAGTAAAAGAGCCGAACGCGAACAAATTTTTTAAACTCGAATTATAAATGAGTCGAACATGAATAACCCTTTGTTTGCTAGTATTCGGCTCGTTTTAGTTCGAAATAGAAAAAAAATTATATATATTATTTATATAATAATATATGATATATATATATATATATATATATATATATATATATATATTGGAAAGGGCCGTAGGCCTATTGCATTGAAATTAAAAGAGGGGTACAAAAAAGAGTAATATAAGAGGGCCCAAACAAAATTGAGCACATCCCATAAAACCAAAAAAGTAAAATAGAGCTCTATCAGAGCGATACAGAAGATACAACACACAAACTAACAGCTAAAGAGGACAAGGTTCCCGAGGCTTCCCCCGCCCCTAGCGATATAAGCACGCCTCTAACTCACATTCCGAAGAGCTTCCCCAACACCGGGGAAACCGTACTATCGTCCATAATATTTCCAAGGGGATAGTGCCCCCGCTTTCTTCTTCCTCCGGAGGTAAACACTTGTCATTCTTCTTCAGTAAACCGGAGATATGCTTTAGTGGCAACAATAACTGATTCACCTCCAAGGGGGATAGTGCCCCCCTGAAGATATGGGCCTTCCGTAGGTGGGTGGAGAATTGGAGGAGAAACCAGGGCCCCCCTTTCATGGTGAGACGTATGATCTGTAGTCATAGGAACAGAAGGAGCAGAAAGCGATACAGAAGTCAAATCTTTGGATTGAATATTAATATCCACATGAGTGTTTGTCTCTTCCTTGTCTTCGGTTATATCATGGTGGGAGTCTGCTCTCCCTCTGTAATAGTGGGTATCTGATGTGGAAGTGTAGCTGCTCCAGTAGAAGAAGGAGGCAGAGCGATGGTCTCATCCTGACTATCGATGGGAACTGTCTGTTGCTCCTCCACAAGTTGAGCCAACTCAATCTGATCTGCAATGCGATGCGGTATCTCCGAAGGGGAGGAAGCGGACATCCGACGCGAAATATGTGGTCCGAGTAGTATTGGCACGCGGAGGTTTGAGGTTCGGATGCGATTGGTAACATTGATGGGGGAGTGTCCAAACATACGACAGTGGATACGAGAAAGAGGCACGTGTTCTAATCCGCGCCGGTTGCCGAATCCCCGATGTCGTGTGCCAATCCGTAACTCTCTCGGAAAAGGTAGTGTGATGTCTCGTTCTATCAGTAGTCTCGCCTCAGAATGGCGAGTCAGATGTTTTGTGGGCGGGGTCGGATTGAAGTGGAGTGTCATAGACCTTTGCAAAGGTAAAAAGAAGCTCCTGATCGTAGAGGTGTACCTGCAAATCTGGGAAGCGCAACCAGACGGGGATGATGGGAGGTTCAGCGCGATGGTCAAAAACCACCGTCCATTTTAGCACATTCATCATCTGATTGTCAATGCGAAGTGTTCTTCTAGCAAACACCTCGGTGTAATCTCCATCATCTGTCAGTTGGATGAGAACGTGCCGACCATCCAGTCTTCCAATCTTCCAGCTTCCAATTAGTTTCATCTGCTCAAATTCCATACGAATTAGTTTGAGTTTTGGGTTACCGTAGAGGAATTTGTCAACTATGAACAAACAGCAGGGTGCAGCGAGGATGGAGATCTCTTCCTCAGTAAGAAAGATGGCAGGTTTGCCGTCTTTACAGGATGCTTTTTTGAGGAATCCTGATTCAACTCCTTGCGCAAATGCATCGTGAAATCGTTGCGGAAACATGTTGGAACGTGAAGGAGCGTGGGCGGGCTTATCTCCGGCGAGGCCGTTGACGTAAGAACGACCCGAAGCCATTTCGGCGACTGCGCAAGTCGGTGCGCAAATCCCGTCAAGCTTGTTGCAGGATCACAAACCCTCAGGCACAGCGAACGAAACTCCAAACAGCAGAAGACGCAGGGATGCGATCTTTGTAAGCGTCTAAAGCAGCTCGAGCAGCTGCCGTCGCAGATGCCGGCGCAGCTGTCGAGAAGCACGGACGCAAGAAAGCGCGAAGTTCCGTGGCCGGCGAAAATCGACGACAACGACGCGAGCAAAGGCTGACGAGGAAGACGACTCGAGGAGCGATGGAGCAGACGCTAGGGTTCGCCATTACGGCGAAACCCTAGCAGGGCAACGAGGGAGCGAGGGAGAAGCGCCGCCATTTACTATATATATACATACAAATTTAAGTTTAAATCATAACAGCTAGTGTGGTCATGTGGTTTTGCATCTTCTATTGCACAAATTTGGTGCATGTTCAAACCCAAAACCCTACATCTGATTTTTCCAATTAATTTTAATGAGTCAATTTCAAGTCAAACATGAGTTAAGTATGAACAAGAATATTTAAATCGACTTGAACATGAACGTACTGTTCACGAGCCAATTTCAAACACAACCTGATTTTGAACAACAGCAATTTTGAACGAGCAAAAAAAGAGCTAGGCCTGAGCTTGCTCAAGCTCGGCTAGTTTACAGCCCTATACAAAGCAAAGTGCTATGGCATGAAACCACCTCTAGAATTTTAGATAGGACAAAGTGCTAGTTATGAGCCACCTCTTGAAACTATAAGGGTTGTTTCTAGAATCTATCTATCTGGTGGATGATTCTGGAGTAAGAACAAGAGCCTTGGTTACTTTAGTAGGAAAATTGAAAAACCTCTTCCTTAGAATGAAGTCTAACTTTTAATCACCAAGTAAATTTTTATAGTAACAATTATAACTTTATTAGAGATTCCAAATTTAAGCATGCTAGCCCAAGTTTTTTCACAGGATGGGTGACCTCCTGGGAAATTACACCAATGGGATAAAATATTGAGGCCATTAGGCAAAAATTTAAAATATATCCAAAATGAGAGTTTCAACTGTTTAAAAAAAATAATAAAAAATAAAAACCAAGATTGCCGGGACTTCAGATAAATCTAGATTAAACCCTACCTAAAATAGACTAGCAAGCAAACCTTGAAAGCTCCTACCAATATACCATTGTCTTAATGATTCAGGCATAAGTAAGAAACCTTCACTCTCAACTTAATCTTCCTTCAGATCGTAGCCAATATTCTCCATGTATTACTCACAAAACCAACCAGGTCGCGTTCTGATAACTGAATATGCACATACAAGCACAGAATGCAGAAGGAATCAAAATTGCAGGCTTTATTCGGAGCAAATTTCTATGTAATCGCCCTCCATCTATACCAGAATCTCGGGTGAAGTATGTAAAAAACCCGGTAATAAAAATCTCACCTTGACGCCGATCTGCAGATCCGTAACATCGCTTGATTTCTTAGCAGAAACTTCACCAAAGCAAACAAAACGGAAACAAAGTCTGAACACATCAGAGAAAACAAAGAGGGAACGGAGACAAACAGCAGAGAAAACAAATAGCAGAAAAAGCTTGCAGAATTATACCAATTAGAAGTAAAGCGGCGATGAATGAGATGAAAATAAGAACCCTGTCCATCTCCCGCCCTTCTCGCCCGCCTAATATCGCCATTATCCCCCACTCGGATCTACTGAGGGCTACTGCCCGTAGAGAGAGAAAATATTACATCCGATACACTTGTAATCCCGCGATAACACAGAATAACCGCGGTCAGCGCTGTTCTAAGCTAATCATGTTATTCCAATATTATTCTGTATTATTGTGGTGTTATTGTAACACTACTATAAATATACATCAATAATATGCGGAATAACACGAGAATAACACAAAATAATATGGGAGAATATTCTCGGTATTATAATTCTACTGCAATAACGTGGAATAACACGGGAATAACACGAAGAATATTCCCTGTGTTATTCCGCCCAAAACACCGCTAACCGCGGAGTAACACGAGGAATATTTCTTCGTGTTATTCCTGTGTTATTGCGCGTTATTGCGGGTTTCCACATGTCTCCCGTAGATTGGGCTTCACACGTACCTCTACGTGCGTAGTCTGGATGTAATAGTTTTCCATGTAGAGAAAGGTGCTGACAGCAATTTAAGTTTCAGATAATATTTACTCAAATACATTTTGTTTTTTAAATAAAATAAGCTATTTTAAAAATATTTAAAATTTTTTTAAGAATTTCTTAGAATAATTTATAATGTATCAAATATATTTTATTTCAAGGTAAGATATTAACAAAATTAAAATAAAAGACTCAAAATAGGAAAAAAATATTACATCAAAAGTCCTGATGAGTTTTGTATCGGGACTAATCACAATGAGCCACGTGTAAGGTCCGGTCTTATCATATATTAAACTACTTAATTTTTTATTCAGTGGGGTCAGATCATACACGTGATGTGACGCATTGTAATTTGAGTCCTGATACAATGCTTAATCAAGACTCCTGGTGTAATATTTTTTCCCCAAAATAGAGGAATTTAAATACATGTCATCTAAATCGTATGTAAAGTTTATAGTCTAACGTGTTTGCATATCTAACATATCAATTTTATTTTTTTCATTTATACCACTCAAATCTTTCATACAATATCAAAAATATGAGCATTTTACCTTTCATACCTAAGGTGTTTTTGTTTGTAATAACTAAAATTTATAAGGCCATATGTAAATAAATTTGATTTGAGTGGTATGAATGTAAATTTTTTTTTTCTTTTTTTTTTTTTTTTTTTGCCCTAATTAGAAATATTGAGAAGCAATGAACAGACTATTATAATACATACCCAAAAAAGAATAAAAATTACTTTCATATGATAATAAATTGCATGGTAGGGGTTTTAATAGAATTTATATTATTATATAATACTTTTAATAACATAGATGTATTTAAAAAATAAAAATGGCAAATAACTATATTTCTTTGAAATTTGAATTAGTTACAATAGATTATATAATTGCAATAAAAAATAATGAAAAAAAAGTAAAATAAAATAGGATTATAAATAATGGACATATATGTGCACCAAAAATATATTAGTACAAATATCAAGACAAATCTAATGGTCCAAATTCAAGGAAATAAGATGAGGGCTCACTTTTACATTTGGAAGTTGTTCAGATGTTTATATCCAAAACTATCATAGATGTCTTTATTTACTTTCACGTACCGTCGCAATAAGAAATATTTATCAGGAATCTTTGTACATTTACCGCATGAATAACGTGTAGAGAGTGAGTGCAAAGCAACCCATCATTTCAAATTTCTGCAGTTGCAAGTGATCTCGCAATTAAACCTGTCGAATTTAATAATTCAGGGTTCGTCTCCGGATTACCTAAATTATTTACATATGTTGTGGGAAAAATTGCTTGGATAAATTACTTGCAAGAGAGAGGAAAAACAACACAAAGAAATGCAACCACAAGAACACAAGAAGATTACGTGGTTCGGTCTTTTGATCTACATCCACGGGAGGGAATCGAAATAATTCACTAAGGCGAGAAACAAAAAGAGTACTTAGCTTTACATAGATGAGCCCTCATCTTCCATGGCAAGACCTCCAAGATGCTCTCCTCACCCTTAACAAGCTAACCCCCACTCCTTGAGTTCTTTTCACTCTTACAAAACTCACACCAAGGCCTCCCCTCCTCTCATCTATTTATAGTAGATTAGATTACATTATAATATTATATTTTATAGATGAGGTGAAACCTTTGAGAATCGCATTGCTTCCACATGTCCTTCCACATGTCCCCCATTTATAGTCCTCCATCGCATGGTTTCCACATGTCCTCCTTCCATCACATGACCTCCACATGTCTTCTTCTAGGGTCTTCCATAATGAGGTGGCACCCTCTAGAGTCATGTGGCTTGCTTCTCTCCACATGTCTTTCTCTAGAATCTCTAAGCCTCCCCTCTCCTCATCTATTATAATAGATGATGCCTAAACAATAGAGGCTTAAAGTACGAGGAATTTACAAGAGTGTCACTTGCCTTAGTGACTAATTGAGGGTCAAAACAACAACATAGAAATTAGATTCACTGTCACAAGAGAATTCGACAGTTACTTCACATAACTCATGCAATTAACTCTTCCTCAAATATTGAGTGGCACATGTAATACGAAACAGCTCGTCTCAACGTTGGGCTTGTTTTAACTGCGGGTGTGATAACGGTCTTTGAGCCAAATATTTGAGCCATCAACCAATACCAACATTCATCACCAAAGCAATTATTACAAAAATATAGCGTGATAACGGTAAAATAACAAAAAAAAAAATAATGGTATACAAAAACAGACTGAAAGCTTCGTTCAATTTAAAATATAAAAATATACACAATATATATCTTTACAAATTATTGCTAGAAAATGTTATGTCCCAGGAGGCCAACTGGAGTTCATAGTAGAAGACCCTCCATCACTTCTAACATACAATCGTCTCTTTAAGATCCCTCATAATTGGTATACAACACAACAAACTTGGGGTTCAGAAGACTCGACCAAATAAATTGGCAGATCACTATGACACTGCCGACCCAAAGCTGCTCTCTCATAATATTCTCTTGTTTTAAATGAGAAGGAACATTTCAAAAAACTTCTCTTCAATGTTGATGATCGTCAATTTTGCCTTAAGCTCCTTATTTTATTTTTGGGTGATTGATAGAAGTTCTGACATAATAGCAATATCCTCTTTCGCCACTTCCAACTTCTATTCAACTATCATGGCCTGCTTATCTGCCTTCTTGACAAGCATCGCCAAAATCTCGACCATCTCTAAGACAGTAACCCATTTCATCTTCGCTCGATCAAGAGCCATCTACTGAATGTTGGAAGCTTCCCATGCCTTGAGGTGGTAGTGTCATGTCTTTCGATAGTGCTTGGGATGCTCAAATGCACTGAAATACTTGGGGAAGTTTCGGGGCCAGATCACTTCCACAAAAGCTAACAAGAAAACTTTGGTCGATAGCGAACCATCATATTAATCCACCTCCTCGTCGATTGTGGTGTACTGATGGTCAAAGCTGTTCCATATTTGTGCCCCCTTGCTTTGAGAGGGAACTCGGTCCACTGGGGAACCTTTCATCTTCATCTGATAAGAGGGAGGAAGTGGAGGAGTTGACTCAGAGATAGGCTCTTTCTCTTCCTGACAATGCACCCCCTCCGGGGACGTTGCCTTCGGATCAATCTCTCACTCAGTCCATGTGATAAAAGTGATACAGCTAGCCTCACTCTTAACATACAACCCAATATATTTAACAACCGGACAAGGGGAAGCTTACCATTTTCTCACCCTTCCCTCAGAGGCTTCTTCCTCAACTTGGCTCTCTTATGAGTGACTGCATGGCTCTCTGGGTTCTCACTGACCCACGCCCAAAAGAGCTGCACCCAACAAACAAACGTCAGTGAAATCTGTGGGTATCCTTTCTATAATTTTTTTTTTCTCAATTGTAGATTCTTTGGACGACCAATGTAGTTGCAAAGTAAAGAATTTTCTTTTTTTGAACCTACAGTATTGGCTCTGTCGCCTTAAGGTTCCATAGACGTTTCAACGGTTCCCACAATTTTTTGTGCATAAACTATCTTCACCTGGGCCTCAACTTTTTCTTTCTTCTCCAGTCATTTGAGTAGCAATAGCCTCTCACATAAATTCCTCTACATCAAAGGCGGCCCACAACTCTGTCATCATTCGACTAAACTCCCTATAAAATAAAACTTTGTTAACAGTCGTCGGATCTATATATTAGGAAACTGATAGAAGCTGTTTATTTATTCTAGTTCCCTTGATTCGAGAATAGTCCACCCCCATATTTCTCTTAAAGGCACCCCCCGTCAGAACAAGCCTAATACCCTAGTTCGAAGTGGATGAGGCATTGAATAACTTGAACTTCCAGACTCTTACTTTGTATTCCATACCCGAGAACTGGAACCGACTGACTGTGCCAAACTGTGCATACCCATCAGCCTCCACCAGAAGGAGATCATATGGCTAAACTAGTCAGTGGACAATGAATTCTCTTTTCACCGATATAAGACCACGTAGGTCATTATAACCGCAATAGAGTTCTGTTATCTGCACCGAAATAATGTCGTATTTGTTGAATATCACTGAAGCTCCTGAAAGAAAGCCAGTCGCAATCCATAACTCAACCGATCTTTGTAAATAACCAACTCATCATTAAACTTATCGATGACCCATGATTCGAGAGATCAGCCCAAAACTTGATAGTTGAGTAAAAAATAAATGCCTCATCCACAAAAACCACCTCTTATGGAGACATAACTGATCACTCGGTCATATCTACTAGTTTGAAAGTTTAAGGAGTACACTTTGGAGCCATCAGAAAACAAATGGAAAGGTCGAACTAAAGAAAAGAAAACCGAATGATAGAAGCCTGGAGAAAATGACAAAGAACGTGCAAATGAACACTTCAATCCCTATTTATAGGGATACAATGGAAGATGAAACATCTCATGAAGATTTTGAGAGAAAACTTCACATCAACAAAGAAATCAAGAAGAAAATAAAATAAAAAAAAACTTTTATTTAAAAAAAAAAAGAGTTGCATTCATTTCTTCCGACAAAAACTAATTCACAATTTGACCTTCGGCCGGCTAAACAAAGATTATACTTTTCTTAAACAATCTTCTACATAACATCTGGCCACCGAGCTTGAACTGATTCGCTTGATCGACCTCAGAGTAGGCTCTCAGCACAAAAGCTTCCTCTCAAACTTCAGACACTTCACGGGAAAGAATAGATGTCACCCCTTGCATCTCCTCCAGCCGAATCAACACTTTGCAGACATCTACCTATTGTCGAGCTCCAACCATTCGTGCTAGGGTGACCTTCACTTTGTCCAGGCAATAAATCAATGTGCCCGAGAAGTCCTCACTTCCCTCAATCACTTCCTCACGGATGTTAAAGGGGACAGCCAGACGGTTGACTAAGTTCTCCTCGTCACCGACCGATACTTGGAGCATGGGAACCACCACCACAGCTTGATCACAGCCATCACCAACAAGAGGCAAACCCACGATACAGGCGTCCTCATCTATTTTAAAAGATAAAAATTAATAAGAAAGAAGGAAAAAATCTAAGAAAATCCTAAGATAAAAATGCAAATAGATACTCATAATCCTTTTGAACCAAGTTTCTTCGGTTTAGCTGTGGAAGATTATCAACAGCTCCTTTCTTCCCGACTGGCTGGTGACCTCCTCTAATTCTTGGTACTTCAGTCAATTGAGGACCACTAGTAGTTTTAGGCCATCTCGAGATCTCAACGGGACCCTTAGTTGGTGGACCAATCGCAGAACCATCCAGCTCCCTCCCAGCATTGAGTAGGCACTTCTCTAGATCCTCCCGGATCGAATCATATGACTCCTCTTGCTCCAATAGCTCGTAAATCTTCATCCGCTTGGTAGGTTGCTTCTCATGCGACTTTCTCTGCTCACCTTCCTGCCGATGTTTTCAACGCAAAACTACCTTAGCATCTCCCCCAAAGGTCACCAAAGAGCAACAATTAGACAAACTTACCGGATGCCAAAAAAGCCAACCAACCATCCTTCTCGAGAATTGACTGACTTCCCATAAAGAAAGCCGATCAATGCACAAACTAAGGTTGACCGAAACCAGTTTAGTCGGCCAACCCAATGACTTGCTTGCTGAGCAAAATATCCAACATGCAAAAATACCTTAATATTATATTTTGTATAAACAAAGGGGTCATGACATGTATCACAGACTCTTCTTGCTAGACCCTTCTTTTGTTGGGAGTTTCTCTCTCATTCTTCCTTGTAACCTCCACTTTCAATATATAAAATAGATCGCAAGAGCCCGAGAATACCCGAGTTTGCTATGAAGGAGTAAGTCATAATGCACTCTCTCATTCTCTCTATCACACACTCTTTCTTCCTCTCCCACACCGTTCCCACCACCCTATTCTTTGAGCATATCTCACAAAACAAATTCAAATTCTACGTTATAAATAAAAATCCTCTAAGCTAATAATATTCAATAATACAATATCTTGACAATACAAAATTCTCATTATAAAATAAAAATCATCATGAAATAAAACTTATAAAAGTTGGCCCCAAATTAAATTTAAAAAATAATATATTATAGATAATAAATTTAGTAATGAATTCATTGTCGCAAAAGCCACACATACTATTTTCATTGGATTTATTTTATATTTATGTAAAAAAAAATCAGACACATCAAAAACAAATAGTTAAATTATATATTTACAAGCGCTCGATCACACTAAATTACTACTAAATTTTATTTTTATAAAATTATATTTCCCCCCATAAATTTTGAGAATAAAACTCTCCATGCAAAAAGCATAAATTCTGCAAATTTATGAAATATCAAATTTAAGATTTAATGGTCTGTTTGGGGCAGCTGCAAGCCTGTAGCTTATTGAATAATCTGCTGATAAGCGGATTAAAAATAATTCGTTGATAAGCTATGTGCGGTGGCTATTATAAAATTTTATTTTTTTTGGAAAAGTCAGACCGCAGCCAGAAAACTTCCACGGCACTTAAGTAGGTGCGGCGTGAAAACATTGTTTTCAGCGTTTTGAAAAAACACAAGCTGCCAAAACGCAATTTAGCCAAACAGACCAGATATATTTTCAAAACGCTACCGCACTAAATAAACTGTCTCAAACGCACCCTAAATTTTAAGTATAAGGGCAGCCGTACTTAAAGACCAATGGGCCAAAACTTTTATATTGGAAATTGTTTACATTTTACACCCTTTGCTTTTTTTTTTTATTTAATATAGAAAATTGCAACGGGCACGAAAGTCCAAACATTTATTTATTATAAGCAGCAGAGATGCGTACAGCCAAATGCCACAATAACATAGAGGAAGATTGACAGACATACCCAACTCAATCGTCTTTTATGTAATTACATATTAACATCTAAACCACACTTTTTAATTTTAAATTGAAATAGAAAACAATGGTATTTTACTATTTCTACGCGATATGAAAAATCTGGGTGGTATAAATGTAATAATTAAACTTCAAAGTGACGACCGTAGCCACCCTGTTAGCATTGGACGATTCAATATTGGGATTTCTCTAAAATACAAAAGGGGTCATAGAATTTCTTGGCTAGTTGGTCGTTATGTTTGTGAGCTAGAGATATCTGTTGACTCGATCATAGTTTGACCATAACTCAATCAGCTTCTACAAGTGTGACATATCATTCATGATGATCTGCCATTATTTTCATTCTAAGCCGAGCTTTTTATGTATTTTGTTGATGCATTTTAAATGTAGAATGTTACGGTGTGTGAGTGATGTTTCCAAGCTATCGATTGGTGAGGTACTTTGTATATATGAGGGAATGGTAGTAGGTGGTTTGCCATATGTTGATTGACAGGGAATCATTTGTATTGTTGATTGACTGCTAGTTTTGTAACATAACTTTGCCTAGATAAAGTATTTAGATCACGATTTTGATTTCTTAGATGTGTAAGCTCTCAAATATTGCTCCAAATAAGAGTTTAAAATTTATATTTGTCTATTGGTTCGTAGGTGCTATTGTGTGCTATAAAGTGATATTATGCCACTGATTGCAAAAAGATATTCGTGAAAAACTATTTAGAAAAATGTTTTCTTTATCTGAAATAATGGTTTTTGAAAAGCCATGAAGACAAATGACCATATATGAGAATAATCGGAAGTCTTAACTGCTTTATAGCTTGAGGATAAAGCACTAAAATGAGCATATTGAGTGAAATAATGACTTGAAATTAAAATTGTGGTATGTCAATTAGAATTTGACAAACCTGTTATAAAATTCATGGAAATGTCTCCCCAAACATGAGCTGAAATTGTAAGTGGTGATGATAATCCTATTGGTGGAAGTATATATGACTTGAATTCTTGACAATTTTGACATTTTCTTACAAAAACATAGACATCTTGAAGCATGTGAGGCTAATAGAAATTCGTTGATGTGCTTTAAGAGTTTTTAAGATACTTTCATTTCCCACTTGCAGTGTTGCATGAAGTTCCTCTAGTATTTTTTCATTAGACTTAGAAGATATTTTAATGTAAATTCTATTTTTTAAGTATAATAAGCCATCTTTACATGTGTAATCCTTAGAGGGAAAATCATATTTTTCCATTTTATGTTTTACATTGAGTAAATCTTGTGCATAAAGTATTTTTGCCGACAGTTGTTGAATTAGAGCCACAAGCCATATTGTTATGAATGCTAAGTAGCGAGTCAATTTTGGTCATCATAATTTTTTTTTTGTTTGTTAATCTTCTGGGAGTCTAGAATGCATGTTGCTAACAACATTGGATTTCTTAGGTTTATATTCTATATAAAAATTGAAGCCTAAGAGTACTTGGAGGTAAAAGTGTTGATCTATATTTTGTAAGATCTGAATTGTTAGCTCTCCCAAACTCTTATGATATGTCCTGACGAAGAATTCAGTACCCAAAGGGTATTGTCTTTACTTTTAGATTGCTTCTGTTATAACAAAAAAGTGCCTTCTTTTATGTAAAAGATCATATTTGCTAATGAATACTTGAAATTGTTTGATGAGGAAATAAGCAACTCCCGATCGTTGCACCGCACTCTATTAAATGAAATAATGAATAAGTCCCGATCAATATATAAAATCATCTAACCAAAGTGAGATTGGATTTAAGTGTGATATAATGCATTTAGGTTAATTTCTGAGATCATTTTTTAATGTGGATGTTCTTTTACTATATATTCTTTTCATATTCACTGTCAACTGTATCTAACAGTAAATAAAAATTGTCGGGATAATTGTACTGTTTATTAAACTTCCCATCAAAGTTCAGGAATAACCTCTGTTCTCTTTTATTTTGTATTCCTGATAACGATAATCTATGAATGGGTGGATTAGAGACAATTTTTTTTGTATTTCTGATAAAAATATTCTATTTTTATTGAATTATGCAATTTTCAAATTGATTTTGGAAAGAAGTTCAGTACATATGTTTTTTGTGTGGATTAGAGGCAACCAACAAAATGTTTCAGTTTACTCCTTTAGGCATATCACTCATTAGTTGCCACTTTTTAGTCTCTTTAGGGGTAAACTTCTACATTTTGCTTATGGGAAGAGCTACTAATGTTATGTTTGGCTAACTTTCTTGATCCAATTTTCCATATTCTTGCAGCTACATGGAAGGCATTATCTAACTTCTTTAAAAAGAAAAAAATTTAATTCCTACTTCATAATCTTCTTTTATTATATTGTATGTAGTCAAATTAGATGGTATGTATAAAAATGCCCTAACAGTTTTTTTAGTTCTTTCATCTGTCGGTTATGACAAGGAGTCATTGTTGATTGTAAGCTATGTATATTCTTTTTTATTGTCTTAATCAAAATATTTGATCCATTTCCCGTGAATGTAGGTCAGTTTGACTAAACCATGTAAATTGTTTTGTCCTTATTTTGTTTTTTAAATTGTTTCTTTTAGTCAATCTGATACAATAAACATAATTATTTTATTGTTATCTCTTCTTTATTGTGCCAGTTATAATGCTAATAGTGAATAACAATTTACTAAATTGTGTTATTGTTCTCTTTCAATGTTTTGTTTTATCATAGTAATAAAATAACTAATAAGAATAAAGACAAATAATTATAAAAAAGTTCAAGAAATGTACGGGTAGGGAGTATAATAGACTGCAACTGAAGAACAAGTGAGAACAACTCAAGAAAGATTGAAAATTTTGGAAGGATTTGAAATGAGGATCAACGGGTTTGGGTTGAGATCCGGTGAAACGAACAATTGATGCTCCGGAGGAGTAGTGGACAGAAAGACTTACGGTGAGGAATTTTGCATTCCGTATAATTTATGTCATGTCAATTTTTTTCAGCATAATTGAAGTGTTTGATGATTTTTTGTAGGTGGTGCCTGCAACGAAGAAATTCAAATTTTATGGAGTAGAACCCGAGTTCGAGGAGAAGTTAGATCGGATGTTTTGAGGTATTGTCGCAACAAATAAATATGCATGCGCTCTAAGCGAGACAGGATTTGGTGGCACCCCTTACAATGTTGTTGTCAGCTCATTAGCTGATTCGCCTGAATTCCACAGCCAGGAACTCCCAGAGATCCAGTTCACCAACAATTCCAAGCGTCCTAGTGTGGAGAGTAAGAAAAAAGGGTGGAGCTGCTTCTATCAAAAACCAGATATCATACATGATGGATTCTTCTAACGACCACCCCATAAAGTTCAAAAAACTTCTATTAAGGTCTTGCAAATTTTAGAAGAAGATCATGATATTGTAGAAGATTTTGATCTATACTTTTTTGCTATGGAGATGCTTTAATATTCGGTCCACAGATTTTTTACAATGATTGCCAAAGAACGACGGTGGCGTATCTATGCCATTTCTATGCTCGCAAGGACAATTGATGAAGCATTTTCGTAATTTGTTATTTGCTAAGAGACATTATTATTTCATCGCTTGTTGATTGGGACATATTACTAAATTATTGTATTTTCTCATATCATACTTGGTTTACTCCTCTTTCATATCTATTATTAATGCATGCATCGTGATTTCTTATGGATTTAATAATTTATGTTTCTGCTTTGGTTAAACATGTACAATATACATCGGCATTGAACCAAAACTAGAACGACAGAGAAGGATAAATGCAGCAATCAACTTGCTCGTAGAATATTACAACACGTACATTGACCGCTCTCCATGTTACACATCATCTCATATCAGAGACAAATGGGTTGGGGAAATGCTTACTGGGCATACAACAATATTCAACAACATGTTCCATATGATAATGGATGTATTTAGAGATCTACTAGCAGAACTCAAAAGATTTCATGACCTCAATGGGCATCGAGGATGACTGACCGTGAGGTACTGGCGATGACTCTAAACATATTATCACATAACGAGTCAGTGTGTAGTGCGATAGAACGCTTTCAACATTAATCGGAGACGATAAGCAAATACTTCTCAGTGGATTTGAGTGCTCTTGTGAGCCTCTCCAAACATGTCATAGAGTCAACCGATCCAATGTTCGCACAAAATCCTACAGAGATTCAATGTGATGCACGTTACATATCATTCTTCAAGGTACTGATTGCAATTTATATTGTTCAAATATTAATATGAAATCCAGACATGAATAACTCAAGCGATCCAAGTCATCTGTTCAGGATTTCATTGGCGCAATAGATAGAACACACGTTGATGCACGAATTACAAATGAAGAGAAAACAACTATAATTGGACGTTCTGGAACCACTACATAAAATGTAATAAAAATGTGTGACTTTAACATGTGCTTTACTTTTGTCATGCCTGGTTGGGAGGGTAATACGCACGACAACATCATTTTCAAGAGTGTTACGCAGAATCTGTTTTACAATTCCCCCCACCCTCCACACGGTATGTTGCATCCCAAAATCCTGTTTGTATTTTCTTTATATGTCGCATTGAAGGTGTAACACCTGACATGAAACTATTATTTGGTGGATGTTGGCTATCGATTGCTGCAAGGGCATCTTAAACCCTACCCTAACACCATATATCATATACATGATTTCAACCGAGACAGTAATGTTACGCGAAGCAGAAATAATGTGTTTAACAAAAGACATTTCTTCTTAAGATGTGTTATCGAGATGACTTTTGACTTTTGGAAAAAGAAATGTGTGATATTATGCGATATGCCACTAGATCCGTTTCCAAAACAGGTTCAAATTATGATAGCTACGATGACGCTACATAATTATATTAGGCAATATTCGTCTCAATTTGACGTTAATTTACACAGTAACAAAGAGAATCAACAGGAAGTGCCTGCAGAAGTATCTGAATACCGCATCGGTCATTCTCTGTCACGAGATGACAACGCCCATTCCAACATCTGCACGAAAAAAGGGGAAGGTGTAAATGAAAATACGATCATTCGAGAACGTATTACTAATGTGCTTGTTGGAGGGTGATTGATTTCTTTGTAAGTTGTTGTAATGACTTAAGTATTGTAATTCATTGGTGATTTAAAAGAGAAGTTTGATTATGTTGACTACTTTCCTTATGGATATTTGCGTGACACAAAATCAATTGTCATCTATTTTTTCCCTTTTTCATGTTTTATATAACTAATAATTTAATGTGAATCATCTCATTGATGCATCATGGCTCCAATTTTGAAGTTCTCACAAAAAGAAAAAGTTATGATTTACCGTACAAGTAATATGATATGTTGTTTTATCGTCTGTTGTAATTAGGAAAATACGAGCTCAATGATTTCGAGACATCCTGACGATTGCTCCGTCACCGTGGCCTCCAAACTTCCTTGCTTACGTCATGTCAGACGACCAGCTAGGGGAGAAAGTTCTACAAGTGCCCACGGAGTATGGCAAAATAGTGTAACTTCTTCCGTTTCGCAGACTAGGGAATGAAGAACATCACATGAGGAAAGTCTAGCAGGGGAGTTACACCGTGTAGATGTTAAAAAAAATATAATTATCTTGTTTATTGTCATTGTAATTGTTTTAGAATTTTGTTTTTGCTATATTGATACTCGCTGTTACGTGAGATGTGTGTCGGTAATTATGTACTGCTTTTATATATTATGTAATGTGTATCTGTAATTATGTACTGCTTTTAATATATATGAATTATGGTGTAAATTTCTTTTTTTAATATCCTTCTCATAGATGTTTTGATGATGATGGTATTTGCTCAGCAATCTTACTGTTCTTTATATGAAATTCGTTGAGTTATATGTTAGTCTGTCAACATGCTTTGATGGATAAAATTGTGTTTGTCAGATTCATCTGTAAGGAGTGAAATAAAAATAAAGGTATGACTTTTTTTTTTCTTTTTTGATATTTGAGAGTTATATCATGAATTTTGATATTTGAGAATCTTAAAAATGAATGAAAGAGGTGAGATTATTTTGTAAATAACAAGTCATCCCTTTAATTTTAATGTCATGCTTAATTTTTTATGGGTATTTTAAAATACAATTTAAATTAATTAGTTCATTAATAAATATTTAAATAATATGTAACTTCCTTAATGAAAAATATATAAACAATTTGAAAACATGAACGAGAAATTATATTTATTACATTTATGCTACTCAATTCAATACATTCTTCTAACAAGATATGTATTTCATATATTTACCTATCCAACACTTAAATTTTTAACATGTATTAACCAATTCCATATATCTACATATCTAAAATTTAAATTTATTACATAAGAATAATTAATTTCATATATTTAACCTAACATTTAAATTAACTTTATTACGTTTATGCTACCCAACTCTTTCGTATGACCTCCAAAAAATTTGATGCAAATTTCCCCAAAAGTTAAAGTTTACGTGTTAAATATATAAATATATAAAAATGTGTTACATATGTGTTATTATTTCAAACAAAAAAAATTTAACATTTTCGGGACTCTTTAAAAGATTTCAACAATTTATTACATAAGAATTTTTGTTTATGAAATTTAAAAAATGTGGATGTTACAGTCTACTTTAAACAGCTTTACCAAACAGAGGCAGCTGGTCATTTTCCCAGAAACAGCTGCTCTATTTTCACACAACATCACCAAACAGACAGTCAGCTTCTCCGCAGCAGCATTCTGGCGCAGCGCACCTGCAGCTGGCCCAAAAAGAGTCTTAACAATTGCTTGGAAATATGCATGAGTCATAACCTGTTAGGCAAAAAAAAAAAAAAGTGTGAAATATCTATAAAATACATAAATTATTACCAATTTTATTACATTTCATCATTTACTCTTATAATATTAAAATAAAATGCACGATACTTTATTTTAAAAAATACATGTATACATGAAAAATCTATAATTAAAATATTTATCATGATAAATTTTAGTGGCATTTTTATATATAGCAATAAATTTCCATGCATTTGCACATCTAATACCTAAATTTTACCCTTTCACATTAATACTAATAAATATTTCAAATCATAAAAAAAAACAGTATTTTGACTAAAAAAAATAAAAAACACTTTTTCATCTAATATCATGAAAGTAAAAAAATTAACCTTTAAGTCTTATATATGTAATTTCGTATGAATTGAGCGGTATTTATGTAAATCTACCAAAATTTTAGCATATTTAGATCTTCACGACATCAACAAATTTATCATTTAACAAGAATCTTGAGACATGACATGAATCTAAATATAACTTTTTGAGCCAAAAAAAAATTTTGATTTAAAATTATCCAACTCTTCTAGTCCAATTTTCCAACTCGATGAATGAAACCAATAATATCAAAATTGATTACTCTAAATCAAATCAAACCGATAAACCTTTTTGGAAACTTCCATTGCATAGTTAGAATGTCAAACAAATTCTAAATATAACAAACTTATAGTCAATTTGAGCATATCAATTAGACGAATCAAACGAGCCCATGATCACTCAATCATGACATCATTAAGCAACTCAAATGTTCATCGAACATAACTAGATTGAAAAAATTCTCTGAACCGTCCCTTATTTGCAGAGAAAACTCTTCAAGATTCTATAAATAAAGTACTAACTCCTCTTGTAAAGGGAAAAACTTAAGCCCTAAGAAGACCAAAGTTTAGAGGGAGAGTTGAAGACCAATAGCGCTTCTACACAGAAGAATAGGTGAATACCTCACACTCTGACAATCACGAACCAAAGTCAACCACCACCTGCTAGCTATTGTCGGCCACAGTCGGCCGCCCTTGAATTGTTGCAATGAAATACCTGGCGGAATCACACCATGTGACGTGCGTTGTGGAATACCGATGTACATTGCAGAGTAACAATACATTTTACAGATCAACACACCCCACATAGAAAATGTCTTTTGAATGTGTAACATGCACTCCGAATATAAGTAACGACACACCCCGATGATGGTATACCAATACATCTTATATATAGTGCAACGATACCTCCCGAATATGGTGTGACAATGTACCACGAAAGCGATCGCTTTCTACAGACTATTAAAACTCTCTCCTTCCAACCCACCACCACGACCTATGCGGTCTATAACTTATGTAGCTCTCAACTTTAGCCCATGCGACTACACATGTCTCGCACAGTTCCCTACTCCCACCACCCCTGCGTACAGACGTCATCATAATTCACCACAATAATCTACGTGACCAACTATGAATTAAGTGGTCCAAAGCCGGTGTAGGTCCCGATTCTGACCTTTGTTGTCTACAGACGTTATTATAACTCAGCATTACTAACTACGAGATGCACAACACATGCAGCTTCTTACTACATCTTTTAGAGCCAACCGACACTCTTGAAGCAATTGACTACGACGCTTGCAGCCCGCTATCACTACGAACTACATTCATTACACTTATATTACAATTATTATTGATGAATTATTATTATAGATTTACAATGATCAACTCTGTAACTTTATCTTACCTAATTAAGACGAATAATAGACATGTGTACTCACAATTCATATTGAATTGTTTCAACTGAGCCAAATCCTATGATTTTTCCTGTTTTTCAGTTTTTTCACATAAAAGGTTGAAGTGTATCATTTACTACTTATTACCAGAGTGTGTGTTGAATTTTCGTGCAATGCTAAGATGATAATTAATTGTATTTTCTAGCCAATTCTAATTAATTATCAAAATTATTAAATAGCTTTTTTAAAAAACAATGTATATAATCAAATAAATTTTATAATTAATTCCTCTTCTGAAAATTATATCCTGCTTTTTTTTTTCTCTGACGTATTGATAAAAGCAAAACAAAAAGAAAAAAAGTTATTAAAAAAAAAAGTAAAAAGAGAAAATATACTTACTCGGGTCGACGGCTGTCTGGACCGCCAGACCATTAAAGTAACATGTACCGCCGGTGCTCCGGAACTGTTGCCAGTACGAATTGAAGGCATAGCTCGCATGCGCCGCTACCGTATTGGGCTGGAAGCACTTCCCCCCGGTCTGTATAGCATCACACGTCCCGTTACCCTGCCCGCATACGAAGCTCAGCGCAGCCCCCACCGCCGTCAAGTTCCCGCCGCCGCCGCCGTTATTATCCAGCACGCACCATAGCTTCCCTTTATAGGGCTCATTGTTACTCGCCGGCGGGAGCGGCGGATAGCTCCCCTCCGGCCGGCGACCTTTCAGATCCACCTCGTACACCGCCGTCCCGTTGGGGTACAGCAGGCCCCAATGCTTCTCGGTCCCCCGGCCAGGCTTCAGATTCTCATTATACAACGAGAAAATGAAAACCGGGACCGCAGTCGCCGGCCTCGCCGGCGTACGGAGCCCTCTCTGCTCCGCCACCCGTCTCGCGAGATTTCTGTTGTATATCGCTGCGTTACGCACATTCGCTCCGATTTGATCAAGATCGCCGGCATTCGGCCACCCGGTCTCCGCGACTCCTAGCCGGACTTCGGGGTAACCTTCAGCGGCTATAGCGGCAGCCACCGCGTCGAGCCTCTGATCCAATAGATTCGTGTAGGTGAGTCCGGTGGCCGGATCGTGGTAGTATAAGCTAGAGTTCCCCTGAAAAAGGGCGTAGTCGATTGAGATCGAATTAGGGTTGTGAGACCAGGCGAAATAGGTATAGGCGTCGATCATGAAATAGGAGGATGTTCGGCGGAGGAAATGGAGCATGGGGCGAATGATCGGGACGGCAATGTCGGATCGGAAGCGGCCGGAAGAAGGGGGTAAGGATGATTGGAGGACATCCATGGCATGCGTGGTGCTGATCTTGATTCCGCGAAGGGAGAATGATTTGATGGAGCGTTGAAGGCGTGTCATGGAGGGGACGAGGTAAGGCCAGAAGGAAGAGTTGGAGGCGTTATCGTGGAGGATCTCGTTGCCGACGAGGAGTAAGCGGAGGCGAATGGAGCCATAGAAGGGGATAATTTTGGTGTAGATCCAGTCATCGGCGGCTGACTGATTGGTGCCGATTGAAGGGAGTAGGCGATTGGGGACCATGACTGCGACGACGAGGTTTGAGCCGCAAAGGGCACGGAGAATCGCAGGGTTCGCATCGTATATCTTAACTGCGGAGGCGTGGAGGGAGTGGAGGAGATCTATGGAAGTCTGAGGGGAAGGAAGGTTGTCGCCGAGCTGGCCGTAGTTGACGCCGAGGCCGTGGAAGAGAACCTTGGAGGCAGATTGAGCTGAAGACAGAAGAGGGTACCAAGTGGTAAACTGTTAATAATTCGCGCGTAGAAGAAGGAAATGAGGAAGCTATTGTTACCATGGGAGAAGAAGAGGAAGCCGAGGAGAAGGCGGAGAAGGAGGTGGATGACATCCGCCATCTTTTCCGGCCAAGTGTTCGTGCAGGGAGAAGTAAGCTGCGTAAGCTGTTAATTCCACGTGTCGTTCTATAAGCAAGTGAGGACTGAGGAGTGTTAAAATGGTGACTAAAGATAATTTATTTAATTATGTACCCTAATTTTATTGTTTAAAAAATGAATTTATAATATAATTTAAGTCATTTTTGGACTTATTTAATTGAGTATAAATTGAGTGACATATAAAAATGTTTGATTTGTAATTAAATTAATTTCTAAAAACTTAGTGGGTGGATGGCGGTTAGTGTCAAATGGGCATTAAAATTTTGGTAAAAATTGAGTGAATTTTAAATATATTAAAAATTTTATATTATATTTATTTTTCATAATTTACACCTACAATTTAACAAGATGAAAAGTATTGTGTTGCAAATAAAGCGAGGGTTCATCGTGCAGTAAAATTGTTGGTTCGAATCTAAGGGCCTGTTTGGGTCAGCTGCAACTTATCTAGCTTATCCAGATAAGCAGTTTATCCTGATAATCTGCTGATAAGCAGCTGATCCGGATAAACAGTTTGGCTGTTTGGTTTCTGCGTTTGGAAAACAGCTGATTTTGTATTAATATTCGTAAACTTTTTAAAAATACTATGTATTAAATTTTAATATGAATTAAACTTAAGTTTTATTTACGTGTTTACGCATATTTTTTAAATTCCTATAAAACATATTTAAAATAATGATATTTTGTGTTTATAAAAAATATTTAAAATAAAAATATGTTGCGTTTATAAAAAAACATTTAAAATAATAATATTTTTTGAATTTAAGTGTTTGATTTACTATAAAAATAAATTTGCAAACATATATATTTTTAAGAATAATTTTAAATTTTGTAAACATATAAATATATATTTTTACTTACACAAATATATATATATATAAAGACATCTCAAACCAAATACACTAGAGTTTTTATAGATAAATACATCTCAAATCATACAGTTTTGACATTCCAAAATAGTTCAGATGTACATGAAGACATCCCAAGCACTAGCTAGTAGGAGTAGAGTGAAAAAAAAATTGTAAAACTATTACAAGGACAAGTAAGATAATAATAATGTTGTTTTTAACAATGGTACGTTGTAGTGTTCTCGTGCTAACTCGTCCTCAAGTGAAGCTCGCAACTCCCTGCCATCGTTATCCTGAGAATCCGCCAAACTGTCATCCCACCAGAAGAATTTGTACTGCTCGACAATGTTCCGTTGGTAGCTATAAAACTTCCGGCCATAACTGTGTGTCTGTCGTAATGTCAGAAGCGGTTGTTGCAGGCCACAATGACATAATACTCGTCGAGAGGTAGATGACATTATAGAGCTCATATTTTCCTAAAATGCAAGTCAAGATAAAACATATTTAGTGACATATTTACTAATAAAAAAAAGAATGTTCTATTCCCGTCAGTTTAAACTTCTTTGCAGCTAGCAAAACCTATAGGAGGAAACGAGAGATATTTCAATTAAAATGACTATACTGAATGACATCATATGTATTGAATGAAAAATATCTTACCGCAAGCCTTTCTCGCCACCACTCATTTGGAGCATCAATCGTTCGTTTGACTAGATCTCATCCCAATCCGGTCGAGCCTCGCTTCAAATCATTTCAAATTTTCCAGTCCTTTTTGAGCTAGCCCCATTTATTCTTAAGCTGCAGTCTTTCATATTCCCTGCCTGTAGCCTCCTTGAATTTTGTAACTATGTTTTGCTAACATTCCTTATTGAAGAAGGAGGTCGGCCTATTTCCCTTTTCAATTTCCGTAAGGTAGATGTTACAAAATATTACCTTTGTTTTCTTATCCCAAAGTGCAGAAGTAGCAACATCTTTATTTTTTTTAGTCATGCTATTAATATGAGAAAGATAAACATTCAAAATTAATTGAATTAACAACTGCCAACATTGGTACTAAAAGTAAAGCATTCTAGTCAAATACATGACAATAAAGCAAACAACAAAAAACAAAAACAAAAAAGAACACAATAATTTACGTGGTTCGGTCAAACTGATCTACATCCACGGGAAAGAGATCATATTTCTTTATTACTGACATAGAGAAACGATACAGAGTTATCAATTTACATTTAACCCTGGGAGATCCCTCAGACCTTCCAACTCGGTTACGTAGATTATCATAACAATAATATACAAATCGGCAGCTCCCAGCAAAACCAAGAAACTGTGGTTTTATAATAAAGATGATCCGATTTGAACTCACATGAGCTGAGATCAAATTATTTGAGACAACACTAGAAACTTTGAAACATGTTTGAATTGCTATAAAAAATTTCTTTGATATGTTATGATGTGGTATTGGCTTTGATTGGTTACGTAGATCATCATAATAATCTTTTTGTCTTTCTAACGTCAGCCACAAATACATTTTGAAATGCAAGTGATACGTAAAAATTGAGATTTCTCAAACCAGCAAAAACAAAATTTTTCATGCTGTGGCTACATCACAAATTTGGTGCAACCCAGCAACCGGGCATGTTTCCTCTCAAACCGGTCAACCATATGCTATAATGCTTACGTCACAATTTTGGTGCAACACAGCAACCATGTATGTTTAATCTATCATAATATCTTGTGGTAGAGGTTGTTGTTGGAAGGTATAATTTTTGGTGCATAATGATCTGCAGTTGATACAAATATCCTGGCAGATTCATAGTGAAATGCTAATGAAACAAAGAAAACTGGGAGGATGACAATATTGATGGTTGGGAAACAACTCTGTTACATAGTGCGACACACTGAATTTATCTCTTATCCTTTTCTTTCTATGCAGTCCACCAGATGAGACTGTTTCATCTATCAAATTAAAGTGTAATACAATCTTGATCTGTCAGTGATACCTATAGATTCTAGCAGATTCATGGTGAAATGTAAGAGAAATATAAAAACTGGGAGGATGGTAAAGTTGATGGGTGAAAAACATGTATTTTACATAATGTCCCTACAGTGAATTACTCTCATCTCCTTTATTTCTATGCACCCCACCAAATGAGGCTTTTTCATATATGAAATTATAGTGTGCTACATAATGCTCTGTTAATTATATACATATCATGACAATTTCATAGTGAAAGGTAAGTGAAAGGTAAAAACTGGGAGGATGGTAATATTGATGGTTCATTTGATTCATCTGTCACTTATTTCCAGTGATAGAGGTTGGTGTTGGAGAACAACTCTTTTTACATAGTGCGTCTACAGTGAAATTCATCTCCTCTCATTTCTTTCTATGCATCCTACCTAATGGGGATTTTTCATGCACGAAATTATAGTGTGCTTCATAATGATCTGCAAGTGATACAAATATCCTGACAAATTCATAGTGAAATGTGAGTAAACTTAAAACCTGAGAGGATGACAATATTGATGGTTGGATAACAAGAATATGTAGCATCTTTCTTTTATATACACCCCACCAAATGGGACTATTACATGTATGAAATTATAGTGTGTTACATAATGATCTGCAAATGATATACATATCATGACAATTTCATAGTGAAATGAAAATGAAATATAAAAACAGGGAGGATGACAGTATTCATGGTTGTTTTGATTTATCTGTCACTTGTTTCCAGTGATAGATGTTGGTGCTGGAAAACAGCTCTTTTTACATAGTGTGCCTACAGTAAAATTCATCTCCTATCCTTTCTTTCTATGCACCCCACCAAATGGGGATTCTTCATGTATGAAATTATAGTGTGAAACATAATGATCTGTAAATGATGTACATATCATGAGAAATTCATAGTGAAATGCAAGTTAAACATAAAAAACTGTGAAACAATATTGCAAGTGATACAAATGTCTTGCCAGATTCTTCATGAAAAGCAACTGATATATAAAAATGGAGAGGAAATGAGAGGAGAAAAGAGATTCGTGCATGGAGGGAGAGGAGAAAGAGAGATTCATCAAAACATGCGATGAAGAAGAGGGGCGTTACGCTTTTATCTTAAAAGAATCCTGCTTGGTCAAGAAAGGGGATAGAAATTCGAGGTCTGAAGAGGAGAGGACGAGTTCGGGCTTGCGGAAGGCCGAGGGCAGCGCAAAAAATTATAGTCAAGAAGCACGTGGGGGTTATCCCGCGGACCGCTTTCTCCCAAACTTCGCGACACCTTGCCGCGAATCCGAATTCCAAATAAGAGCTGCAAACAAATTTCACGGCAGAAGGCCGCGCCGCACTCAAAAAGCGCAACCATAATAGAATAAGTGCTATAGATATTCTAACCATTGAATAGATTATTATTTAATGTGATCATGTTTTCTTCTTTTACTTTTTTCGGCAAGGCATGCTTATATTATTCGTTAATTTTGTAGTCTATTAAAGGGAGAAAAAGACAATGAGGAGAATTTTTTTTTTCAAATAGAATCTGCATTTTTAAACATTCTAGACTCAATATCAAATTTCGGTTTGCTTAAAATAAAATTAATTAACTCAAAATTATATTTCGATTCGTTTTCGATTGATTTTAGTAAAAATTTGATTAGTTCATTATTATTTTTTTTTTATTTTGGATTTTATATTCATTTGGGCTGACCAATTTGTAAATTGATCAATTCGGATAAATCAATTGCACACCCTCGATGGCAATAATTACTACATAACCCGTGTGAGAAACAAATTCGGGCTACAAAACCACAACATTGCTTACTAATTTGGTGAGGCAGAAAAATGAAGTAAAAAGTAAGGCGAGGGTTGAAGTGAAATAGACATAGAAAGGGTGAAGAAAGAAGCGTGTGCGGCGCTTGGGCTTGAGAGGTCATGAAAAAAATTGCGTACGTCACCGTACGCAGGAGTTGCGTACGTAATAGATTACACGAGGGTTATAAGGGGTTATAACCCCCTTGTACCCTCCGTGTAACTCTCGTGTAACATTCCTGTAATATTGTAACCTCTATAACTTACAAATGGATGAAATAGAAGCGCGCGGGTTACAAGTAAGTTACACAGGAGTTACAAAGATGTTATAACATGCTTGTAACCCCCTTGTAACCCAATGTGTAACCCCCTGTAATTTATTACGATGCAGCTCATGCGTACAGTTGAGGTACGCAATTTTATCCCCATGAGTTGAGGGGTGTGCATGGGTTTTTGTAAAAGATTTTATTTTTTATTTTTTTTGCTTTATTTTAACTATATTATTATTATTATTATTTTATTTATATTCATCAATTTGTGTGCAATTCATCCTCGCTCGAAATCATATCAATATGGGTGTCCTCCCCGAATAAAATCGACATTTTAGATGCGCTTGCGCGGTTCAATTCATCATTCAGGATTGTCCAGATAATTTCATTAACGATCGGGCCAATTTAAATCTAATTCGTACGCGGCGCGGTGAATGAGACCTGCTAGTCCGATCGGAGTCGTTCATCAAGTAAAATGTAGACCTGTCTTCGCCTAAACAAAGACTAAAGTCTAGTAGAACGATCTCGGAGGCGTGCCTCTCAACACGGGTCGAAGGGTCACAAGTTCACGTCAAAAATGAATCAAATTCAATTTTTTGGAATTTTAGTTTATGATTGATTCATTTGAAAGTTGATTTTAAAATACTAAGAATTCACCTAATTAAAGTTAAAAATTCACGACCATTATCAATTTCAAGTACTTGAATTAACATTTTGAAATGTGTCAAGGATAAAAGTTTTTGAGGTGACAAAACCTTTAGATTTATCTTTTAAGATAGACTCATGTCATTCAAGTATGGTCATCAATCAAGATGAGGAACCATCATTTATTAGTGTAGCTGGGAGTGCAATAGGGTCTCCATAAATCATTGTGAATAAGTGAAAAAGGAGCGCTAGAATCGTAAAAGTGGGGTGAATATGGAACACGGTGATCTTTAGCTAATTGATAAATCTCATATTTGAAGCTAGTAAGTTTTTCATTAGTAAACATCGACGGATACAATTGTTTTAAATATTGAAAACTAGGATAACCCAAACGACATTATAACAACATAATAGGACTGATACGTCACCAACAAAACTCCCTCAACCTCTCCCCCAAAGTTTCTTCTCATGCGTCTTTCTCCGCTCACCTTCTAGCCGATGTTTTCAACGCAAACTTCTTCAACATCTCCCCCAAAGATCACTAAAGAACAACAATCAAGCAAGCTGATGGGACGCCCGAACACCGGCCAACCATGCCACACGAGAACTGATCAACCTCTCAGAACAAAAAGCCGATTGATGCACAAACTAAAACTGACCGAAACCAGTTTAGTCGGTCGACCCAATGACTTGCTAAGCAAAATGTCCAACATGTAAAAAGACCCTAATATTATATTTTGTATAAGCATGGGACCATATCATGTATAAGAGACTCTTGGGGATCTTCTTTCCATACCCTTCTTTTGTAGAGAGTCTCCCTCCCATTCTTCCTTATAAACTTTACTTTCAATACATAAAATGGGTTGCAAGAGCTCGAGAATACCCGAGTTTGCCTTAAAAAGATAAGTCGTTGTGCACTCTCTCCCTCTGTCTCTCTCTTCCTCTCCCTCTATGGTTCCTATCAACCCATTCTTTAGGCATATCCGACAAAACAAATTCAGATTCTACGATATAAAAAATAATAATAATAAAAAAAATCTTCTGACCTTATAATGCCTCTGCTATTTTTTTGTTTTAATATAGAAGAACGGCAACCGGCACGAAACTCAACATTTATTTATTATAACGAAGTTTGCGGACAGCGGCAAAGATGCGTACAGCCATATGCTACAATATAATAGAGGAGGATTGACAGACATACCCAACTCATTTGTCTTTTACGTAATTAACTACATATTAACATCTAAACCGCACTTTTTTATTAAGTTAAAATAGAAAATTATGATATGAGAAATCTGGGTGGTATTAATGTAATAATTAACCTTCAGGTGTTAGAAAAGTTGTATAAAATGTAATATACTAACTAATTCTTATGTATTTACAAATCGAATACCTTATAATTTATTTTTTACATTTATACCACCTAAATCTTATGTAATATATGTAAATCTTTCTTTACGTTATGATAATGAAAAGAATTCAATCAATAAATGCCTTCAGTTTTTGAATTCTCAATAAATAATAAAGCTCATGACAGAATCACAATTCATATTTATCAAATTTTTAACAATTTTATGATATGCTTTAAATGGATAAAGATTATACAAATGTGATTGCTCCCATCAAATGCATCATTTAGCCATTACTTGGGAATACGCAGGAGTCATAACCTGTTGGGAGAAAGAAAGAAAAAAAGTTAGTGTGAAATAATTATAAAATATGAAAATTATTACCAATTTTAGCATATTTAGAACTTGAAATCAACAAAATTTTCATTTAAGACGAATCTCGAGGCATGATATGAATCTCGACGCACCTTTTTGAGGAAAAAAAAAAAAATTTTGATTTAAAATTATCCAAAACTATAGTTTCAGCAACTTCTAATTCAATTTTCCGACATGAGATGTGGACTCAATAAACCAAATCAAAACCCAAATCAAGTTAAGCCTTATTAGAAAACTTTCATTCCATAATTAAAATGTCAAACGAATTCTAAATATAACAATTTATAGTTAAATTAAGCATCTCGATTAGACGAATCCAAAGAACCCATGGTCGAACAGTTCTGACATCATTAAGAAACTCAAATGTTCATTAAATATAGTATGATTGAAAAAATCTATCTGAATCGTCCAATTTTTCATTTTTTATATGCAGAGAAAACTCCCCCAAAATTCTATAAATAAAGAGCTAACTCTTTTTGTGATGGGGAAAGCCTTGAGCCACAAGAAGATTGAAACTTAGAGGGGGAGCTAAAGAGCAATAACGCGTCCGACGACTGCACCATAGATTAGGTGAATACCTCCCCCACTCCGATAGCCACGAACCCCACATAGGATGTATTCTGAACGTGTAACATACACTCTTGAATATAATGCAGCGGCACACCCTGATGGTGAAATAACAATGCACCCCACATATGGTGCAAAGAAACCTTCCGAATATGGTGTAATAATGCACCGCAAAGGCGGTGACTTTCTGCACTCCTAAAGCTCTTTCCTTACAACCCACCACTATGGCGTACATGATCAATTACGTCATACGTGCTCTACAAATTATGTAGCTCTCAACATTAGCCCATGCGACTACAGACAGATTTGCACAACTCCCTACTCCAACTCCTGCGTAAGGAGGTCATCATAATTCACCATTACGATCTACATGAGCAACTATGACCTAAGTGATCCAAAGCCTGTGTAGCTTCCAATTCCGTTCTTTGCCGCCTACGAACATCATCGCAATTCACTACTACAGACTACATGTCTCAACTCATGCAGCTTCTTGCACATCCTATATAACCAACTGATGCTCTTAAAACAATTGACTACGGCTCTTGCAGAACTACATTCATTATAGTTATACTACACCAATTATTGATGAATTATTTTGTTTTTCTCTGACGTATTTATAAAAGCATGACAAAAAGAAAACAGTATAAAGAATAAGCAAAAAGAAAAAATATACTTACTCGGGTCGACGGTTGTCTGGACCGCCAGACCATTGAAGTAACATGTACCGCCGGTGCTCCGGAACTGTTGCCAGTACGAATTGAAGGCATAGTTCGCATGCGCCGCTACCGTATTGGGCTGGAAGCACTCCCCCCCGGTCTGTATAGCATCACACGTCCCGTTACCCTGCCCGCATACGAAGCTCAGCGCAGCCCCCACCACCGTCAAGTTCACGCCGTAGCCGCCGTTATTATCCAGCACGCACCATAGCTTCCCTTTATAGGGCTCATTGTTACTCGCTGGCGGGAGCGGCGGATAGCTACTCTCCGGCCGGCGACCTTTCAGATCGATCTCGTACACCGCCGTCCCGTTGGGGTAGAGCAGGCCCCAATGTCTCTCCGTTCCCGGGCCAGGCTTCAGATTCTCATTATAAAACGAGAAAATGAAAACCGGAATCGCAGCCGCCGGCCTCGCCGGCGTACGGAGCCCTCTCTGCTCCGCCACCCGTCTCGCAAGATTCCTGTTGTATATCGCTGCGTTATGCACATTCGCTCCGATTTGATCAAGATCGCCGGCATTCGGCCACCCGGTCTCCGCGACTCCTAGCCGGACTTCGGGGAAACCTTCAGCGGCTATAGCGGCAGCCACCGCATCGAGCATCTGATCCAATAGGTTCGTGTAGGTGAGTCCGGTGGCCGGATCGTGGTAGTATAAGCTAGAGTTCCCCTGAAAAAGGGCGTAGTCCAGAGAAATCGAATTAGGGTTTTGAGCCCAGGGGAAATAGGTATAGGCGTCGACCATGAAATAGGAGGATGTTCGGCGGAGGAAATCGAGCATGGGGCGAATGATCGGCACAGCAATGTCGGACCGGAAGCGGCCGGAAGAAGGGGGGAAGGAGGATTGGAGGACATCCATGGCATGCGTGGTGCTGATCTTGATTCCGTGAAGGGAGAATGATTTGATGGAGCGTTGAAGGCGAACCATGGAGGGGACGAGGTAAGGCCAGAAGGAAGAGTTGGAGGCGTAATTGGAGAGGATCTCGTTGCCGACGAGGAGGAAGCGGAGGCGAATGGACCCATAGAAGGGGACAATGTTGGTGGAGATCCAGTCATCCGCCGCTGACTGATTGGTGCCGATTGAAGGTAGTAGGCCATTGGGGACCATGACTGAGACGACGAGGTTTGAGCCGCAAAGGGCACGGAGAATCTCAGGGTTTGCATCGTATATCTTAACTGCGGAGGCATCGAGGGAGTGGAGGAGATCTACGGAAGTCTGAGGGGAAGGAAGGTTGTCGCCGAGTTGGCCGTAGTTGACGCCGAGGCCGTGGAAGACAACCTTGGAGGCGGACTGAGCTGCAGACAGAAGAGGGTACGAAGTGTTAAACAGTTAATAATTCGTGCTTAGAAGAAGGAAATGAGAAAGCTATCGTTACCATGGGAGAAGAAGAGGAAGCCGAGGAGGAGGCGGAGGAGGAGGAGGTGGACGACATCCGCCATCTTTTCCGGTGAAGAGTTATTGCAGAGAAAAGTAAGCTCGGTAAGCTGTTTTATAGTGACTTCAACGGGCAGTGTAAAATTCCACGTGTCGTGCTAAGCATAAGTGAGGACTGAGGAGTGTTTCTGTTTTTTGGTACGCTGACTCGGCTTTTAATTATCTATTAATCTTTTTCTTTAAAAAAAAGTTAGAATTTTTTTGAAGAGGTACTCTGTCAATTTGCAATTTCAAAAATGGCGACTAGAGATAATTTATTTAATTATTTAGCCTATTTTTATTGTTTAAAAAATTAATTTATAATATGTTTGAGTCATTTTTGCACTTATTTAATTGAGTATAAAATAAATATAAAAGAGTATTTATTACGTTTAATACTGTATAGTGAGGTTGTTGGTTCGAATCACGTATATTATCATTTGCACTCGCTCATTTTATTCGTATAAATAATAAAGGTCTACTAATTAGAAGCTTAAGCATAGGATTATTAGTTAATAGCTTATATTATGGTTTCATATCACAGAGCCGTCCAAAATGAATATACCAAATTAAGGTTTTAGATAAGCAAATGTTGATCCTTTACAATGTCCAAAATTGGCCGGAAGTTATAGAGTACTATTTAAGTGAGTGAATTTCTATATTTGAAACATTGATAAAATGCATATCTTTTTAGTTTCAAAGGAGGTTTTTCTTTTGTTGGAGTTAATAAGATATCCTCTGTTTTTCTTCTTCACTTTGGCTTTTGCCAAATGGCTATAAATTGTGTAGCCCCTCTTTCATGAATGACATTAGAAATTAAGAAAAAAAAATTGATAACATAGAAATAGACCATAGGGAATAGAATGGATTTCTTTATAACTTTGTTATTTTAACAGTTTACATTGTCAATAGTATTTTCGAGAGCAATGGTTTAGCACAAAGCAATTGGGGGAGCTCTTGCAGTTGAAACTATGAAGAAGCTCATTGATTGAAATCACATTATCTATAATATCCCTCCCAAACATAAAAATAGATTGAGCAGAAAGTATGGGTTAAGTGAGGAGATGTTTGGGGCTAGCTATAAATAACTTTGCAATGACTATAGAAAGGGTTAAGATAGTATTTATTTAATCATGTCATTAATTTTATAGCACATGACACATAGATTGATGAAAGAGTTATACTTATGTGGTTATTATTATAAAGTTGAGGTTTGATAAGGTATTAATGATTGCTCCATTGGAAAGATAGTATGGTTGTTGATATTATCACCTATCATGTTGTTTGTTAGTGGACAAAGTGTCATCTTGTTTTGTAGGAAGAGCTTTGATGAGCATTTTGGTGAACTAATCTTGATTGCCAATTTAGGTAACTTGTAGTTCATTGGATTAAATGCGATCTCAAATAAAGTAGCACTTAATTTCTATTTATTTTGTTATGTCATGAAAAATATGATTATTTGTGATTGTGAAGGTGTTATCACAATTAACAGTGGTGGGTTAAGTTAAGGAATGAGGTACTCCTATTGGAGACTTTGAGGCCAGCTGACAACAGTGATGAAGAAGGTGAGAGCTCAATATTATGCTCCGATGGATGAACGGGTGACGATTGTTTACTTTTTAACATGCACAATGATAAGTGTGTTTTCAGGATATGAGAAGTGTGTGGTGTTTAAGTATTTATTGATGGGGTTCTAGGCCAATTGAAGTTTGAATAAGTGTGTAAGTTAAGTTTAACAGGGGGAATGCCAGGTGCATTTGATATAGCATAAAAGGGTGTTTTAAGGATTGGAAGGGAATGAAAAGAAAAAGTTGTATGTGTTGAGGAAGTTGATTGACTCCAAAAGAAATGTCAGGTGTAGTTATGATTAGGAATTGGGGTGATCTTGAGGAGTTAATATCATAGTGGGGTACTAGAGGTTGATAAGCATAACGAGATTAGTTGATGGTGGATGATTGTGGGTTGGAGAGGGGCTTGCAAACAACAATACCAGTTAGATTCACTACGTTGAGCGTATATTGCTCTTGGGTGAGTAGGAGACCAATGTAGGTGTGCTTGATGTGGATACCAAGAAAATTAAGGGCTGATCCTAAGACCTTCATGGAAATTATAGTTCATAAATTTTGAGGTAACAGATTAATAGTTTGTTATGGTTGCTTAGAAGGATGACATCTATATCGACAATTAGATTTGTATGTAATTACGGTCATAGATTAACAGAGATACATAAGTGGAAGCAACGTTTGAGAAGATGATAAAAGGAGTTAAATCATTGGTTCGAGGCTTATTTGATGCCATAGATGGCCTTTTTAAAAAGCAAATGTGATGTGAATATTAGGAGTCATGGCGTCGTGGAGGTTATTACATATAGATTGTTTTCCTGAGAGTCTCATGAATATAAACATTGGATACATCTAGTTGAACAATTTTCCATTAGCGATGAAAACACACAGTGAAGGAGTGTTCTTATGGTGAGCATTCTGGCGCTAAGGCTGAATGTCTATATGTAATCGATATCATGTTCTTACTTGTATTCCAGGATGACTATGCAAGATTTGTAACATGAAATAAATGCATTAATATTGAGTTTGATTTGGTATATCATTTTGTAGCAGAGAAACTTTTTTATTTGGTGGTGGGGAAACAAGTTTTCATGTTCCTTGACTTTAGAAAGCATTATAGTGTTGAACCAATGCTTGCCACTATTGTACATGCTTGACTGTTTTGATGAACGTCATTGATTCAAATTTAAGATTATAGTGGTGGCGATGGTCAAAATTTTTTGGAGTAATAGTGATCTAATGGTGGATTGTATAATCAAGTGATGCATTGGTTTGGATGGGAGTGTCTGAGAGTGAGGTATGTTTATTAGTGGTTCGTGGCATATTAGGGCAAGATGAAAAGGTGAGAGCGGTGAGGGGACGAATGAGCAGGTAGTTGTGGTGGAAAGGACTACAGTGTGATTGAATGAATGTTGAAGAGACATTGGTGTTATAATGAAAGGGGTGGGAGGGGAAGTGGTACAAGTGATGGGTGCGGATGAAGCCGTAATTTTCAGGTAATGAAATGTTTATTGAAGGTGAAATGGATAGATATAATTAGTTTGCCAATTTGGGATTTATACATTAGTATCCTTGTGATTTTTGGAGTAAACAACAAAGACACATAAGGTGGAGTGAGGTTTGAGTTTATTTCGCTAAGTTGTTGACATTCATTAGAAGTAATCACAATCATAGACTTTGAGATGAGTGTAATTTGAGTGATTACGATGCATTAGAAAATAGACATATTATCTTTTGGCAACTTTGGATTGCATGTGATTGATTGATATATCCAAAAGTAAGATATATATCTATAGGACGAGAGGAAGATTTGATTTGACTCAAGTAAGCCACCATGTTATTTAGACATGAGAGCAATTAAGAGAAATGAAAGTTTAATGCATGAATAACAACAAAAAAGAAATAGACATAGAAAGGGTGAAAATAATATTCATTTCTTTCTATTGTTAGAGTTTTAGTATATGAGGTGTTTATATATATATATATATATATATATATATATATATATATATATATATATATATATATATATATATGTGTGTGTGTGTGTGTGTGTGTGTGTGTGTGTGTGTGTGTTAGAGAATATTTTCTGTAATGATGAATCAAGAAATTTTAAGCATATGGTTGGGATTTGCTTATTTGATTATTATCCTATGATTAAGACTTAATTAGTCACCAAGGTTTGTTCCGTCAGAAAGGCAAAGTGGTTGTTGCAACCACTCAAGATAAAAAAATATGACCTCCTAGAATATGATGAATATATCCAATGAAGGTAAATAGATATTTGGGCAATCAAACTAGGATATGATACCATCTTTAGCAAATTTAAAGTGACATGATCAACATTATATGAGTGACAACCAAGGTGCATCTTCTCAAACCATCCAAATAGCCTGCTTATGTCCATCTAATAAGGGAGTGACTACTATTCTTAAAGGAACGATTGATCTATGACTTAGTGTTGGATTGTCCAACATTGATCTTCTTCGAAATTTGATTAGTTAGGGTGAGTAAAGCATCTAAACTAAATTTTAAATTTGTAGATATATGGACAACTTTGATGTGGTTGGTGAATTAAAAAGAAATTATTTAGAGATATATTGCTACTTTAATTCCCATACCAAAAATATATATTGGTCTACCCATAATTAGAGTTGATTTTCATGTCTGACTAAAAGAGTTGATAGATTTTTTTTGTTCTAGTGCTAACTACTTGGCTTTTATCAAATATTGCAAGAAAACAAACCAACAACTCTGCTGTTGCTAGCAATTATACAACTTACCACACAAGATTCTCAGTACCTCACTAAAGTACTCACAAAACTCCCAAGTGTTTGGCCAGAGTTATTAGACCAAAGTTAAGTAGGTCAAGTCTATATCACCAAAATAATTTCATGAATCAATAAATTCATACAATCAAATCAGAGCAAAAATTCTCAAAATTACAAATGTTGGGATTCTCAATGATCACATGATGAACTAAATGGAGATCAAAATTAAAAAAAATCTATAATCAACCACTTAACATTTCTATACCAATATATTTTTCAGTTAGCTGACATAAGATTAAATTAATCCCCCTTACATTTTTTCAAACTGTTTTGACTTCGAGAGGAGGCATGATAACATTCATCTTACCATAATATTGAGTTAAATGCAAAGAAATCTATTAATTATGACACAATAGTTGTAATTATGGATTAAAATTGTTCTAATGAATGCATTGATTCGGCTATTTCTCTTTTCCAGTGAAGTCCTATGGCATAAACGTTGACAGCGCACAATCTCCACTTGCGACCGAATCCTATACCAGATACGGAAACAGTTCCCACGGCCAATAATCCGTCCAATTTCATTGAGAAAAATACAAAACAGGCTACGTTCAGTCTCCCACCGCCTCCTCATCCTAATATTTAGCTAGTTGCCGAGTTCTTAAGAGTCGCTCTTGGGTGGCTACCGATTCAGCTCCGTCAAAGTCTATATTGGAGGAAGATAGAAAGATGGCCGGAGTAATGGTGGTGGGGGCTGCGACCGGAGAAGAGGGGAATACCTGCTGTGTGCATGCGAGGAAGGGACCTGGCTATGCATCTCCTCTTGAGGCGATGAAGGGGCCTCGCGAGGCCTTGATCTATGTCACCTGCGTCTATAACGGTCTCTCTCTCTCTCTCTCTCTCCACACACATTCCTGCACATTAGTGGTATTGTGATTGTATTACAGTGATATTATCAAATTCACATCTATCTGCACCTAACATATCCGCGTATGATATTTCTTTCACATGCATATATTGAAGAAGAATTTGAATCGCAAATTTATTTTATTTTTGGGGTTTACATTCATACTATATAATTCCTATGTATTTGCATATCTAACGTCTAAAGTTTATTTTTTGCGCTAATATATCCTAAATCTTTCCTATCATATAAAAAATCACCCCTTTTAAGTAAAAAAAAATGAAATTATCTTTTGATAAATGTAAAAAACTGAGTTTTAGGGTTTTGATATGTAAATACATAAAAATTGAACGAAGGGAGCATCTATAATTTATGTTTATTGGGGTAATTTGAGTGCAGTAATTTACATAGTATAGATGTATGGATTAGTCATGATGATTTTATTTTCATTTGAGTAAAAGAAATAAAGAAGTGCTGGAGAAGTTTAAGAGCGCTGCTGTATGGCATGAGAATTTGGGGAATTTTGAAATCATACTGATTTCATAAATTTTAGATTTTTAAAATTTCAACCTCACTATTAATTAAATTTAAGATTTTTGTATACTGCCATTTAAAGAATTTAGCGATTTTAAGAATTTATTCTCTGGCAAGTCTTAAATGCTGAAATAAATAGTTAAACAATTTATAAGGGGTGTTTATGTAAATGCCCCGGATTAAAATCCAAATAGAACAAAGAAAGCACTTTGAAAGAAATACAAATAATGCTCCATGAGCTGGGCTGTCAAAAAAACTCGTTGTTCGCGAGCTGTTCGTGTTCGGTTCACCAAGAAGTTCGTGTTCTATTCGTTCGATAAGCAAACGAGACGAACACAAACAATTTTTTTCGTTCGGTTTGTTAAACGAACCAAACACTAACAGTGATGTGTTCGTTTATGTTCGATTTGTTATTGTTCGAAATATAAAATAATTTAAAATAGTTATATATATAAAATTTATGATATTTTAAAATTAATTATATATTATAAAAATTTATCATATTTTAAATAATTAAACTTCTATAAATTATAATATATGATAAATTATTAATAACAATAATAATATTATAGATTTATAGTATTAATTATATTAATATAAATATTATAATATTATAATTAATATACTATAATATATATTAAAATAAAACTCTAAACAAAATCCTAAACGTCTTATTTAGTTTGTTTCATTTTGAGGAAGTACGGATTACCTGATGTGTACGGAATACCTGATCAATTTGTTTCATTTTGAGGAAGTATGTTATCAAAGCTAGGGCTGTCAAAAAAGCTCGTTGTTTGCAAATAGTTCGTGTTCGGTTCGCCAGGAAATTCGTGTTCGATTCGTTCGATAAGCAGACGAGACGAACACTAACAAATTTTTTTCGTTCGGTTTGTTAAACGAACCAAACACGAACAGTGATGTGTTCGAAGATTTCAAACACGAACAGTAGTTCTGTTCGTTCGTGTCCGGTTCATTTACACCCCTATCCATGAGAATAAAAAAATTGTAATTAGGAGATTTCACTAAATCCTACTCGCTGCCAAACAACAGCATAAATCAAGGACTGTGAATCCATAATCAGCGTACATATTACTGCAATTTTATTTAATTTCCTCCAATTCCTTTGAAGCATTCAATTGATTCAATTTCATTGCATTAATGTATATTTTACCTTAAGGAACTTATAACTATGCAACACAGGAAGTAACAGCCATGGCGAGGGCAAGCCTGATTACTTAGCAACAGTGGATGTTGATCCTAACTCGCCAACCTACTCTCAAGTTATCCATAGACTTTCAGTTCCATATATAGGTGATGAGCTGCATCACTCTGGCTGGAATGCTTGCAGCTCCTGCCATGGAGACCCTTCCACTCACAGGCGTTTCTTGATCCTCCCTTCATTGCTGTTGAGTCTTTCTAATCCAACCCCTAAAAACTTCATAATTCTATTCAGATTTTCTCTTTGTATCTCACTAAAATATGTGCAGGTCTAGTCGCATTTACGTTGTCGATACTGCGACGGATCCGAGAGCTCCTGCACTGCATAAAGTGGTCGAGCCGGAAGATATTGTGAAAGAGACTGGATTGGCTTATCCGCACACCTCCCATTGCCTTGCATCTGGTGACATTATGGTTTCGTGCCTTGGTGACAAAGATGGTAATGCGGCTGGGAACGGTTTCCTTCTATTGGATTCAAATTTCAATGTAAAAGGAAGGTGCTGATACATCCTATTTCCTTCTTAAGATCAGTAAATTATGGGTTATTTTATCTCATTCTATGAAAATTGGAAAGACAGGTGGGAGAAACCAGGTCACAGTCCATTATTTGGATATGATTTCTGGTATCAACCTCGACATAATACGATGATTAGTACGTCATGGGGAGCTCCGGCGGCTTTCAGTAAAGGATTTGATCTAGAACATGTGGCCAATGGATTATATGGAAGGCATCTCCATGTTTATGACTGGTCTGGAGCTGAACTGAAGCAGACATTGGATCTAGGAGATACAGGGCTTCTACCATTGGAAGTAAGCATTGAGTTTGATTCAATATAGCAGAGAAAAGCTTCTAAAAATTGACTTTTTTTTCTCTTTTTTTTTTCCTTGATTTAATATCTGCAGATCAGGTTTCTACATGACCCTTCTAAAGATACTGGTTTTGTTGGGTGCGCTCTAGCCAGTAATGTGGTGAGATTCTTCAGGAATACAGATGGTTCATGGAGTCATGAGGTAAATCTTTATTGGAGTTCAAAGACTTTGATGTGAGAGTACGGCTAAGAGGGAAGCTTTTTGTCCAAATGATTCACAGGTGGCTATTTCAGTGGAATCACTTAAGGTGAAGAACTGGATTTTACCAGAGATGCCGGGATTGATAACTGATTTTCTCATTTCACTCGATGATCGGTACCTCTACTTTGTTAACTGGCTGCATGGGGATGTAAGGCAGTATAACATTGAGGAACCCAGCAAACCTGTGCTCACTGGGCAGGTTTGGGTTGGAGGATTGATTCAGAAAGGAAGTGCTGCAGTTTACATGTCAGAGGATGGGACTGAATCACAATTTGATGTGCCTCAAGTTAAGGTTAGAAACGCAGTCCTGTAAATACTAATCTTTGATTGTATTGATACTGCATATTAGCTTCACAGAAGTCAAGAATGCACAAGTTTTCTTTTTGATATCATCTATTAAATGAATTTCACATTCTTCTTTTATTTTCTACTTGAAGATTGCAAAATTCAATGATAAGATTTTTTTTTTTTTTGTTTGATAGGGCTGCATTAATATTAAAGATCATAGCTTTTTCTTTGCTAGAATCAACTGCCTATTAATCTTGTGTCAAAAAAGTTCATCTAATTCCTCTATGAAGTACCTTGCTTATCTTACAGAGATTGTAATCACTGAATTAATTTTCATCAGGGAAACCAGCTACGAGGAGGACCACAGATGATCCAACTGAGCCTTGATGGAAAACGACTCTATGTGACAAACTCTCTCTTCAGTGTGTGGGATAAGCAGTTCTACCCAGAACTTGTGCAGAAGGGGTCACACATGCTTCAAATCGATGTCGATATCTACAAGGGAGGGCTGAAGCTGAATCCAGAGTTCTTTGTTGACTTCAGCGTAGAACCTGATGGGCCTTCCCTTGCCCATGAGATGAGGTACCCAGGAGGAGACTGCACGTCTGATATATGGATATAATATAAGGTTGCTTTGAAGGGTCAAAGCATGAAAGCTCATATTGTTTATCAAAATGATGGCAAGAGAAGGATATTGTTGTAAACTTTGATAAAAAGTCTTAGTCATTCCCCTTGAGTTAAAGAATTTAGATCTTTTTATGAACAGTCTTTTGCTGAATAAAAGGAAGTATCAGCTAAATTCTTGGAATAAAAGCCTGCTGTTCACCAGCAGATCTTTCTCTGTTTATTCCTTGGAGATTTAATGAAATGCAAGAGAGTCTTAGAAGCAAATCAAGATTTTTAGCTGGGGATGCTTTGGTTGCACTTAATTATCACGCCCAACAAATGCTATGACTTCTATTGGAGCATTGATTTATCTTTATATCAGGTTATAATATTTTACCTTTTACAAAATTTACCTCAAAAATCTCTCATAACTTCCCCTGAAAAATATATAACACCTGAACTTTATCTTTTACAGTTATATCACCCAAATCTTTCACATCAAATCAAAAATATCACCATTTTAAGTGAAATAGACTTCAATTTTACATAAGAATTGAGTGGCATGTATATAAATCTTAAAAAAGAAAAAGCTTTTGATAGAAGACTCAAGATCATGAATTTGAGAATTTCAGTATTGTATTAAAAAAAATAATAATAATTCATATTCCCTAAGATTTTTTCTGCAGTATGTATCAGAAGGAACAAACAAACCACAATCCATACAACGCTTTATGCCTGCTTAAACATAATCAAACAGAAGATAAAAAAGGAGCCCCAACCAACCTCACGGATTGAAAACTGTGTCAGATCTGTCTTACACACGGCTGAGAACGTTCGCCGCACCTCCAGTCGAAGCGCCTCCGCCAAGAAAGGATAAGAATCCCGTCGCTGCGCCTCCTGGCAGCTGGTCATCAAGGAACAAATCATCAGGCACACGGAATGCTCCATGAGCGGCTACGAGCGCGGCACCGATCATAAATGCAGAGATTATGAGGGATCCAACAGAGGTGAGGAAGACGACGAAAACGGTTATGCCGGACAGACCAAGCAGGGTTTCACGATCGGAGAAGGTGCGACCAAAGAGGACGAGCGGAGGATCAGATGGACGGAAGAGATAGAGGAAGCACCAGGATGCAAGCAATCCCAGGAGCACGACGAGGGAAGCAGGATGGGTGATGAGGGAGAGGGCGAGAACGGCCGCGATTAGGGCAAGGTAATTGACGCGGAAGTACGCAAAATTCTTACGAACGCGAGAGTTTGCTTCGGAGAGAGACTCCGGGCGGGAGAAGGCCGATAGATCGACGAGCTCCGACCAGGGGCGACGATCTGAGAGGGAGCGGCGGACGGATTCTTGAAGACGGGAGAGGAAGAGGCGGAAGGCCGGGGTGGCGACGGGAGCTGCAGGCTGCGCAGTGACGCCCACGTCAACTGTGGAAGTTACGCCGGAGGCCGGCTGGGAATTGGAGATCGGGAGGATCGCCGGCGTGGCGGAGGAGGCCATGAGGGTGAGAAAAAATGGAACAGATCTCGCGGTTTCTCTTTGAAGGAGGAGTAGAGGTTGATCGCTTGGCCTGTTTTCTATTTATTTATATATATATATATATATATATATATATATATATATATATATATATATATATATATATATATATATAATTTAAGATGAAAATTCGTAAAAAATATTTGATAATTTTAGAATTACTAAATATATTTTATATATGATAAAAATGAATATATATACATAAAAATGATCTGCTCAAATCTCGAGATAATGCAAAGATTCAAAATAAGGAAACTAGAATGCACACTACTCTCTTTAAAGCAAGGTTAATAATATAAGTTTTATACTTTGGCCTTCCTATATTTTTAAAATAGGATCGTCAAAACATATATTGGGGGTTTTTGGTTCCCCTCTTTTGGCTTCCATTTTTGATGTAGCATAAACAGGGTATCCTTCCTCAGTAACATGGGACTGTATTGAGATTATATGTGACATGCAGTGACTCTCGAAACCCATAAGACCTTTTAGCGAACACTTAAGGCACCATAATTTGGGTCTGCAACGTCGTCACTGTGCTCTGAAGTCATCATATTTGATGTCCTCGTGTTGAAGCACGGTCCTATGTACCGGGCTATATTTTTCTGGAACAAATATTTTCTTGACGGAGTCCGTCGACGAAATTACCTCGCATCGTGTTCGTACCTTAAGCCTAAGATCTAGACAGACAAATTTCATGATAGAACTATGTTACTCTGTGACAGACTCACAATTCATCTTATCAAGCTCTTTTGAGACACATTCATGACTTCACGGAGGTCCTAAGATCATGACTGCTCATATATGATTCTCCAAAGGTCCCGCGAGGCTCAGAACCACTTTGACAAGCTTTTCCGGAAGCCTAAATATTTCGGGGCTCGGCGTGACCACGCCTGATTCAAGTGTGGTCGTTAGATGAGTGACCCTCCGCTGGTCACAACGGGGTAGTGAGTATTGCCTACGAGGATGTCTCTGCGGAGAAATGCTAGCTACCACACCGTGATTAGCTTGTATATGTTATGTTAAGGTTCCAAGCGGTCTAAAAGGTGTCACTTAGGCTTTTTCTTTCTTAGGACCTACTTTAAAAAGTATAAAAAAAATCTATATTTTCTCTACTTTTATGCATCATGTTTTTTTTTTTTTTTTTATTTTCTTTTAAACTATTTTCGACTTTAGCATAGAACGTATGTGAGGTCAATTGTTCAAAACCTGCATATAGTGACACCTCTTAAAATCCTTAGATCTTTAGAATGTGGTCGGTGACGGTGACCCCATCAAATCATAAGCCAACCTGCTAATTTAACCATGCACTCACTTAAATGCTAATTAGGAAACTGCATTAAATGGTGTGTTAGGCTAAGGACTAGATGCTAGGTAGTCTTTTTCGATGTCTAGCTATAGTTCTCTGTTGGTTTGATTGTCATAGCCAGACATCATCTTTTATGTTTTTGTTGTGCTTGCATATTTACTGTTTCGATATACATGGTAATATGTTAGTATGGTCTTTTTGCAGGGAGTCATGCATAAAATACACTCCTCACGTGTAACAAAGAGGAGCAACACAATGATTATGAATAGTTATTTTCTGCAGGTGCTGCTTAGCTCCTCCCAGCTGGCACGGCTCATATGTGTTCAATGTTTGTTGTCTTTCTCGCTAAAGTTGTTTTCATGTTTGTTGGGCCATTTTCTCTTTTTTCTTATTTACTTTTAGAGTCTCTATGAGAGTTTGTACTAGAAATAAGGTGTGAGCATGAGTTTCGAGGTGCTAGGTTGGCAGAACCACGTGACGGGGACTAGGACTGTTTGCTCATGCCCTGTATCTTATAAATATAAATATCACTCATATTTATAATTAGGATCATATATGTACTTATGCAGTATTTGACCGCTTTTTTCTTTTTTGGGATATATTGCCAACCCAACAACCCTGACATTTTCTTATTATTTTGATTTGGCTTGTTTTTTTAGCTTCCTTCGATGCTTGTATGCTTGAATTGGTTTCACCTTTTTTTACCTTATGCTTTTTCCTGAGATTATGTGAATCATTTAGGCTCCTTAGGACAAAACTTTCTAAGTTTTTCTACAAAATCCTAATAAGAGTTTAAAGACTAATTAAAATTTAGGATTATGTGATTTAGAATTTTTCAAAATCTGTCTTTACTTTCCTGTATGACCTTCAGACCGGATTTTATACAGGTTGCATAACATGGCCTTCACCCAAGTCATATTAATAGGTTCTTCATGCTTAGGACTTATTAGATAATTGCATCATTCTGCATGTCTCCAGAAGAAGTCTCTGTGCTTCTCAAACCCGACTAGTTCATCATAAATTTCTACTTAGGTAGTTGTCGAGTGCGTTTAGGGTGTTAGTGGTTTACTTGACCCAGACGGGGAATAAGTCCTTTGTGTCAGTGTTTTCAGCTTTTCAGTAAAGTCTCTCTTTTCTTTTTTTACTCCAACGACATCCTCGTCACTTTTGCTGGTATAAGTCCCACCTCTGCTCTTCCCACCTACATAGAACCATAGGATTAGAGTTTCCTTCCCTTGGCCTTGAAGTTAGCGAGATCCCCTTAGATGAAGCAATTCATGGATTGATGACAAGGGATCTCTGGTTGTATTGGTCGACTGTCCTTACGACTAGGTAGACTTAGGATCCCGATAGCTTGGGATGAAGAATCTGTGGTATCCTGACTCGGCTATCTCTACCTGATTCAAACACTCTACCCTTCCTTTGCTACCCCCTTAGAGCCCTGTCACTCTTTTGACGCTTCATCGATGCCATCTCATAGTCCCCGATTGCAGATAGGCCACAACCCATTTGGGATACGGTGATTCACCCTCTGCCCGTATGGGCTCGGTCTGGCCTTGGAAGTATAGTATAGACCCTACAAGATATTCTGGTTATTTCATAGGTCTCGTTTGCTGTTGAGTCGCCACTCACTTGGGATGTGAAAGACTCACTCTCTGCCCTGCGGCTTAGCGAGAGCTTTGAAAGCGTTGAGATGTTACTGTGGAATAATCATAATTTGTGACAACCTATACCAGTCATCACTTAAATGTAAGCAGAACTCCTCTAATTGAGAGTATTCTTGTGTGCTCCCCAAGACTTATTTAACAAAGAGAATATGCTCCCTTTGGGAGTTGGTCTTGACCCCATAACAAGCATATACATTTAATTATCTAGTTATGGGTTGCTTTCATAGAGTCTTCTTCGCGGATATGTTCCAAGACATCCTCAATCCGATCTTGTTTCGGACGTATGCTTTCTGGGTTGTCTTGCTGAGTTTACGTTACATAAATTCTCCATATTCTTTCTCTCATTTGTCTTCATTGTTGTATGTCCTTACATTTCGATTCCTTCATTCTCTGGATCATCCTTACAATGACTCCTTCAAAACTAAAAGAGAAAAAAAAGAGATTTAAGTACCCCAACTACTTAAATGCAATAAGAGATTTAAGTACCCCAAGAATACCCCATTCAGCCAAAAAATAAATAATAATAATAAATTTGTACGACCCACTTAGCTTAATCTCTAACCACATGACCATGCTTTCGTTTTTGACCAAAATAAAAAATAGGCTTAGATCCAATCATTAACCAACAACTTCTAAATATAATATAAATAAAAGTTAATTTATCTTTTTGGAGGATTTACATGCATTCCCCTCCATTTTTATGTATTTACATATCTAAAACATAAACTTCAATTCTTACATATATACATATGCCATTATAGAAGATGTATTTTGCTTTTTAAAACTCATAATAGGTTATGCTTTATTTTATATGAAATATTTGAGCGGTATAAATATAAAAAATCAAAGTTTATAGGGTGGATATGCAAATACAAAAAAGATTGAGTGGTTGTTTAAAAGATTTTGACTTGCTAAATATGTAAAAGTTAAAAAGGCGGGTTGCTGTCGGCAGAGCCATTTTTGAGCTCAAATCGTTTCTATCAGTATCGTCTGCTTCAAGGTTCCTTCTTCCTCCTGTTCAGTCCAACATGGCCGCTGAGAAGACCATGCATGCCGTTCAATATGGGAGCTACGGCGGCGGAGCAGAAGCACTAAAGGTATGCGATTCTCTTACTTAACCGCTCCTCTTTTCTCTCTTAAGATTCCAAAGGCCGGGCCTCTTCGATTAGAACTCCAATTTATTGGGATGATGGTTTCAGTTTTTTAATTTAGGTATGACGATAGGGAGTGTTGTGAAGGTCTGCTGTTGAAGCAAAATCTGGTTCTTTTGAGGGTTTTCAGTATCGGAAGAAAATTGGGGTTATAGCCAAACTAAACATCTTCATAATATAAACCTGACAACGCTAAAAGAGATTCGATTCAATGAGCTCAAATCAAGCGATTGAATTATGATTGAAAACATTGATTGGAACATTAACTGATCTTCAGAATTTATGCTTATAGTCAAAAGGAGTATCTCAATTTGAAAAATTCAACGAGGTTAATATCACTCAATTGTAAGATCATGAAGGCACATAATTGCTACATGAATCATTTATGAACAAAAACTTGACACTAACCGTAACAACCCCTCCCAAAATTCTATAAATATGCCCCATTTTTCACATGATGAGAAGAGAAAATTAAGAGTTAAGTTTACACTCTTGAAGAAAGCTTGAATCCAACGACCATTGACAATGATCACTAACCTACACAATTGATTGTTATTGTCTAACTACTATCTTATGGTTGTAGTAGCCCAATTATTATTTTGTGAATATTATAGGCCAGTTATTATTCCTATTCTGATATTATCTAATCTTTATAACTTTCTCAAAATTCTTTAAATCTCATATTTCTTACTTAGAATGAAAATTAGAACTCGATAACTTGAAAATATAGTGAATTACTTTGATTGATATATCACTTTTTTGCTGAGAATTTTTCCATGTCATTGACCAATGTGAGGCGGAGTTTAAGGCAATGCATTCTTGTAGAGAGAGGATCCTTTACTAGAAGATCTTCAAGGCCATGGAGTTCTGGTTAGGTTCAATTCATAAGTGTCTTTTTTATCTGCGATAGAGAGGCAAATGAACCACTTGCTTTGAATTGTAAGTTTCCCCAGTTTGATGGATATAAGGGCAACTAAAATTGAGCATCTAACAAGATTTGAAGCCATGATGCTTTTTTATACGGTGTACAATGCAATCAGAAGCTGGATGGTGCAAACTACGCTCAATGATATTGCTCTAAAGTGGTTCTTATAGTTGGTTCTAATGAGCATTGACTTTTATTAAAACTTCAAGAAGCGATTCTGATCAAGTTCCTTAGTTTGCAAAAGTTGAAGATTTTCCCAAGTCCTCTGCAACATGAGATAAGATGATAGAGAATCTTTGAGATCTATGTGACCAAATTTAACTGGCATGTGCTTCAGTTATATGGTCTTGATCTTTTTCCGTCTCTAGTGTAATTTTCTTTCAAGTAAGAATGGTCGTTGAAGTTCACGATTACATCAATATCAAGGAGTTCATTTTGGGCATAGGTGCTTTCCTTTTACTTTGCATTCGTAGAAAGATCTTAAGACCGGACCACATAACAGAGCTACTATGAATGCCGACTAAGGAAGATGCAAAGAAACTCAGAGAGACAGACAAAGCCATTATTCCTAACAATGGGCCAAGATTACATAAAGCTGATAATAGAAGCTTTACTTCCCCTAATCGATCCATCCCTAAAGTTATGATTATCATTTTGAATAGAAAGTATTTTAAATAGCCATAGGGATGTTGCACCTTCCGAAAAGCGGAATCCAAATAAATTTTTCTCTCATCACATTGAGCTTGAAAATACCCCATTATTAGATAGGATTATCTTAGTTGATTCTTAAGACTATTTTATAGCCCTTATTACATTACTACTTTGCAGATTTAACACTTTCTTTAATTTTAGAAAATTAAAACATTGGCTTGAGTAGGGTTCTATTTAGAGTTCGCATCAATTCCATCGTCTATTCCCAGGAATCTGACAACATAATGATTCCTCATAAGAATTTCTTTGTTTCCTTCAACTTTTTGTAGGTCTTTCGCTGCACTTTCTAAACCTGAATTTATGTAGTGGCCTCTTGCTATAGTAAAAATATAGTTGATTTTCATCATTGAAAATTTGAATTTATCGCCTTATTTACTAAGTTTCAGATTGTTAGGAGTCTTCATAGGGCTGTTGTCCTTCACGTACTTCAATTTTCACATCATTTGTGATCGGATCAATGGAAATAGTTTTAGGAAAATGAATAGTAAAAGTTTAAACTGAATGGCTCCTGCTTGAACAAAAAAAGGAAAGCTTTTTCACAGTTCACTCATCTTAGAAATTAGAATTGCTAATTTATGCATTTGAACCATATTGGCACATTCGAAACATTTACAACAAAAATTTCTTTGTACTTTTTTTAGAGTATTTAATTTTGGGAGCAATGACAATGTCCTTTGCAAACTTCTTGTTTTTTTTTGGGAAGTAATGAAATTGTTTAGACATAGGCATATTGTATAAAATTGATATTAATCTATTAGAATTAAATGAAAATGTGATACTCAATAGGACGCAATGGAGAAAAATGATTCATGTAGCCGATCCCAGTTAGTGGGATAAAGACTTTTTGTTGTTGTTATTGTTGTTTTATAAAATTGCTATGTTAGATGATATAATATATATTCACTGTGTAATTGTGTGGCTATATTATTTGGCTTTTTTCTGCATTTTTCTAGTGCACCTTTATTATTGCACAATATTGAATCTACTATGAATCTAATAATTGGATCAAACAAGTAATGCACTTTCAGGCAATGAGGAAGATGATTATCTGTATTTTTACCCCATTAAAATGATTGAACTTGATTATTTTGTCATTTTGGAGTCAAGTTTTAACTCTAGAATGTGGTCTAGTTTATGTGGATTATTTATGTAATATTGTTTAAATTTATGTGGGTACTAAAAAATTTTCTTTAAGAGATATTTCCTTATATTTTTATAACACAAGGCAATTCAGCCCAACATACAACAAATTACTAGATCCCTCACCAGCATATGAAAAAATTTTTAGGAAATTTTGAGGGGAGTAAATAGTGTCATAAGTATATGGATACATCCTTTACTATTTTTTGCAAAGATTTAGTCTCTTATATCTGCAACTGTTAGGAGAGATAGAAATATAAAAAGTACATCTACATGTGTATAGTTATGAAAAAAAAAATTTGAAAAGTATAATATGATGAAATACCCCCAATAAAGAAGAATAACAATAATAAATAGTGAAGTCTTTTATTAAAAGTGTTTAGTACATGTGATAATTCAGATATGGTAACACTGTCTTGCGAATTTAAATTTGTAATGGAATATGCCAATTTTAGTTTAAAAATAATAGTAACCAGAGATGTAGTCAAATATTTTATTGCCAGCGAGAGATGTAGGGAGAGCATGACCAATTCATAAAGAGAGAGTAGCATAAGTTCGATGTAAGTAGTTGACAGTGAGATCTATTCCAAATAGGCATGTAAATAAAATCCTTAAAGAGATCTTAAGATCTTTCAATAAAGAACTTTGACTATGTTATCAAAATAGATTTACGCAAATAAAATCCTTAAAGAGAAAATGTGGAGGAGAACGAAAAAAAGATCGGTTACCTTAGATGGTAAGCAATCGCCGAAGTCACGGCGAGGTCGCCGGTGCTAAAGAACATAGCGGGGTCGTCGGAGAGGAAGAGTTGCGGGCCTAGTTTCGCATGAGCCGATCAAACATTGAAGAGAAACGAGAGAAAGTGTGAATGAGAGCCCAACAGGTGCATGATTAGGTTTAACGAGTCTTGCGTCTCATTAGTGTCGCAAATTTCAACCAAAAAAATTTTTGGTTGTAATATCTAACGCTCGTAAGTGAAAAGCGGTGCGCTGCACATTTCTGCCATCTTTTAACTTTCCAACGCAACTTCCAACGATAATGATATTCGGCGGAATTCAAACGTAAATTGGACGCAAATATTTGCATTAGAAATTTTCGGACACTACTTTAGATGCTTTCTATAGTAATTGCCAAAGGTTGCGAGGTATGTTGGAAGAGCATGACCAATGCATGTAGAAAGAGTAGCATAAGTTCGATGTAAGAAGTTGAAAGTGAGATCCATGCCAAGGAAGGCATACAAATAAAATTCTTAAGGAGATGCATCAATGAAGAACTTTGACGGTGTTATCAACATAGAACATTGACAAATTTTAATGGAGAACACTGAAAAGAGGTCGTCTCCGTGAAGGCAGAATCATTGGTGTTACCGCCACTATTCACCAATAGATTTCATTGAGGCTTTTAGCTTTGCAAGAAACAGAGCAGAAGATTGGGTGTTTTGATGGTTGGTGAAGGAGATTAAAATTTTTGAGTGGAGGTTAAATGAGAGGAAGATGAATAAGCACATTTGTCTTATGGCATGTATCGGAATTTAGATGTGTCAGGTGGAAGATCTAGAACCATAGTTCTAATGTCAGCTTAGTTTGGAGAAATTATAATGGACCACACATTTAATATATTGTTATCTAAGTATAAGCATATATCACCTTATACATATGTAAGTGAAGATGACTATAAAGAAACATAAAAGAACTAAAAATGTTATCGATGATAAGGCAATAAAAAATAAATAAATAATGTATATTCCTACTATAAATTATTGGTACATATACTAATTTAGATATGTTAACAACTATTGGTATTAGCATAATAGTTTAATTTCCCTGACCACACTTTTGGTTATGTATTGACTTTTCATGCAATGGGCACCATATTGTTGTCAATTTGATGTTTTTTGAAAAATTTAGAAATTGCTTTAGGGGCACACTATTATTACATTTTCATGTAGTCCTTAGATTTCACACCTTGATTGAACATTCTTATTTTATTTTATTTTTTTTTCAACTTAAGCATGTAGAAGTTCCAATTCCTTTGCCAAAAAAGAATGAGGTGTTGTTAAAGATTAATGCTGCAGCTATCAACCCATTTGATTGGAAAGTTCAGAAGGGAGCGATGCGACCATTTATGCCACGTAAATTTCCATTCACACCAGGTAATTTTTTAATTTAGACCAATAGAGTAAAGCTCCATTATTGCTGGCACAATTTTATGTTTCAAAAGCTTCAGTTTTATTTGATGGTAAGAATCTTTTGATGATCTAATAGGGGCTAAAATGCGTGAAAGATATTAATTTATTGCTGCAAACTATAATAGGAGATGTTGGTTTTCAAAAGCTGCTATTTTCTCTCTTTTCTTTATGTAGAATATGAAAGGCCTTTTTTTTAAAAGGGGCATTTACCTATACAGCACATAATTCTCATGTCTATTCATATCTGACACCTATACTTTGATTCTTATACACATAGCACTCAAATCTTTAATATCACATAAAAAATAGCACTATCACCATCTTTTAAAAGTGAAACAAATATTTTTCATACATATGTTTAAAGCACCAAGTGCTATGTATGTAAATATGAAAGTTTATGTTCGAGACATGCAAATACATAATAATTGTTCTGGCTTTTCATATTTCTATGGTGATAGAAGTGGCCCTATATATAAGACATGGAAGAAGGGGGTACAACATCTTAATTCAACTAAAGTTCTCCTCAAATATTTATGACAAGTAACTACTCATGCTTATAAATTATCAAAACTAATCAGAAATCTAGTATTGAATGTGTTTAACTGACATTTCGCTTTAAGCTTATATTTTTATTGCACTATCATATGCTTGAAGCACTTGCACTTCAAGTAGTCGAAGCTTGACAATGGCTTTGTAAATATGAAGATTATCCTATTTTTGCAATGGCTTCATTGCTAACAATATCTTTTATTTCTCAGACATATCATTTGAATTTCTTGTGAAGAGCAAACTTCAAAGTTTAATAAATGTAAATATCAAACTTTAGGTGCTAGATATGTAAAAGCACTAGAATCGTGTGATGTGTATGTAAATTACCCTTTTGTTGTATTTCCCATGTGCATATATGATAGTATCAACTGCCTTTCTTTCTTTCCATCTACAAGATATTCATGTGAAACAATTCCTGCTATAAATATTACTTGATGCTAATGGTAATGTCTACTTGGAAGAGCAGTGGCAGATGTGGCCGGTGAAGTTGTCGACGTCGGCCCTGAAGTAAAATCCCTGAAGCAGGGTGACAAGGTTGTCTCCCTCCTAAGCGTAAGAGAGTTTTCCTTTCCCTTTTCTTTTTTTTTTTTTTGGAAGATTTACATGTATACCACTCAATTCCCATGTATTCACATATCTAACATCTAAGCCTTAATTTTTTCATAAATACCACCTTACTTATGTATGAAAGAATATATTTCACTTATTAAAGGTTAAAATATAGGTATTTTTGATGTGATATGAAAGATTTTGGCGGTTATAAACGTAGAAACTAAAGTTTAGATGTTTGATATGTAAATACATAAGAATGAGTCTTCCCCCTTCAAATTTAGAAGTTTAGAGGTCATGCATGGCCAGAGGATAGTCATAATTTTGATGTGATGTTAAATTTTTGAGTTTTGATGTATTTAAATATGAAAGTTTAGGTATTAGATATGTAAATAAGAGTATTTACATAGATAACATTCAATTCCTATGTATTTACATTTCTAACTCCTAAACTTTAATTTCTACATATATACCATCTTACCTATACATGAAAAGGTGCATGCATTTCACTTTTAAAAGTTGAACCAGTGGTTTTTTTTGTTTTTTTTTGTGATAAATATATAACACCTTACCCAACAGAGAGATTTGTTAGGTAAGACTCATATACCGGAAGTTGGAGTTTCTTGGTGAAGAGGTTTGTCTCTTCATATTTAGTGGGTTGGGGGAAGCGAGGGCGAGTTAGTAATTTTATCTGTATGGGTGTTTTATCTATAAATAGATGTGTAACATTATGGGTATGTTTGAACCGAACTTTGTAACTCCTCTCAAATAGTGTATTCGCCGCTCTGCTCCCGAGGATGTAGGCATATTTGCCGAACCTCATTAAATATCTGTGTTCTTCTGGATTTGCGTTTTGTTCGCCCTAAATTGCACAACAGAATATATAGTTGGTATAAATGTAAAAAAGTAAAATACAGGTGTTAGATATGTAAATATTTAGGAATTGGGTGGTATATGCAAGCAATCTACTGATACCTTATCTGCAAAGAAATATCTTCGTAAATATCACTGAGCAATGTTCACCGGCATGCTTTGTTACTGCTGCTGTTAAAATTACAGGGAGGAGGAGGGCTAGCTGAGTATGCCGTCACATCAGCCACCCTAACCACCATCATCCCTCCCACCATTCCTCCACCTGAAGCTGCCGGCCTTCCCGCCGCCTCCCTCACCGCCCTCCAAGCTCTTCGCTACGCCGGCATCGATCTTCAGCGCCGCAGCCCAAATGAACGACCCAAAAACATCTTGATCACCGCCGCATCCGGCGGGGTCGGCCACTTCGCCACTCAGCTGGCTAAGCTGGCCAACCTCCATGTCACCGCCACTTGTGGAGCCCGCAACATGGAGCTTCTCCGGAGCCTCGGAGCCGACGAGGTGCTTGACTACAAGACCCCAGAGGGCGCCAGTCTGAGGAGCCCGTCGGAGAAGAAGTACGATGCTGTGATCCATTGCGCGACCGGGATTTCGTGGTCGGAGTTCGAGCCGAACCTGGCAGAGGGAGGCAAGGTGATAGACATAACGCCAACCGTGAAGGTGATGCTGACTTCAGTACTCCATAGACTGACCTTCTGTAAGAAGCAGCTGGTGCCGCTGCTGCTTTCGCCGGAGGGGAAGGATCTGGAATTCATTGTTGGGCTGGTGAAGGAGGGGAAGCTGAGGACGGTGATCGACTCGCGATATCCGCTGGAGAAGGCGGAGGAGGCTTGGGGGAAGAGCATGGCCGGGCATGCCACCGGGAAGATTATAGTTGAGATGTAAGGGAGTTGGATTGTTTTTGCAAATAATGGATTTTGCTGCAGGGGGGTTATTTGTGAAACATCATTGGTGAATTTGTAAGTGGATGTAAAGAATCATTGGTGTCTGTAAATTATTCTTATTGCATTTTTTACATTGAACTTTTATTAAATTGCACTGCTGCAGCTCTTTATCTTTTGTCTGATGTAAAAAATATCTCTAACACTCAGTTTTATATGTAAATTTTCCTATAATATTATTATGAGGATTAGAATTAAGTGGAACAACTGATTTTAATTGATATTTGGATTTCGAACTAATATGATTTATAATTTAAATGAAAATAAATAGACAATTAGCGGAGTGAAATTACAAAAATTTATAAGAAAACGCTTCTTTTCGAGTTATCTAAAGTGCTCTTGAAAAAATTATTTTACCTTCAGAGTTTTCCTTGTGGTTGTTGAAGAAAATATTCTCGAATTGTGTTATTATAAAAAAATATGAAGCATCAGAAAACTATATTCAAATAATGTGGGGTTCGTTCATAACAGCTTGTCAATTTTTGTGGAGGGAGCACAAAATTACTAATTATAACAGTGCTTGCCATGAGTTGATTTTATTTTTTAAATAACAAAAAAAATTGTACTTTATTAAGCTTAAAAGTATTCTTTAAAGATGCCGACAGAATAAAAATGGATATTTACATACGTACCACCACAAAAGCTGTGTAATTACATATCTAACGCTTAAAGTTTGTAATGAACATATTTCTTCCACCACAGCACACAGATAATTGAATGTAGGAAATAAAAAAACCAATTCATGTAGAAAATAAATTCCATTTAAGTGGAGGATAACTTCACACACACACACACACACACACACACACACACACACACATATATATATATATATATATATATATATATATATATATATATATATATATATGTATATATGTATATATATATATATTAAAAATATTTACGGTAGCTACGACATTCGCGGGAATGTCTTTGCTGCCAAGATCCACGGGAGGGCTTGAAGGTGGCAACCCACCAAGGCTCCCATTTCAGCAACGACTTCAGCCTCACTTTTGGCTTCGGCTAGAAGTTGGACATATTGCTCTTCAAAGGCCTTGTTATTAGCAAGGCCCTCCAGAAGCGTTCCTAGTTCTTCAGCTTGCGGAGTCGCCTCTGCAATGAAGAATGGCTCGAAGACTGCAATGGCTCCTCTAGGAAGAGAAGCCAAGTCAGACTTGCTGAAAAAAACTAAAAGCTCGTTAGGCTTCTTGTTCTTAATATCTTTCTTGGTTATCTTCCGGATGATAACCGGAGAACTCAAGATGATTGCTTCCGTTGGCCGAACCATCGGGTTCATGCTTTCGGAAATTCTGTGCATCTCTTTGTAAGCAAGACTTATTGCTCACTTAGGAGTCAAAAGGACAAATGGGTCAGCTCTCCAGAGAGTTGAAGGTTAAACCAGTCTTTCTGAATACTCATCTATGCGCTTCCAAGTAGGAGCACATATGACCGTAATTTTGGCCCGCCCTTAACGGCGCTCTGACATCTTGTGCTCCCCGCCTTTTACTCAAGGCGAGGCCCCAAGGTATTTTAACACTGGAGAGTAGGGTCCGCGTCATTACTGATGCAGACGCTGTCCAAACTTTTAACTATGCGTTGTAGAGTATCCGCTTGATACGCGTGGCTCATTCCCAGAGTTGCGTTCAATGCTACAATTATAGCACTGAAGTACTCTGATGCGCTTCCTCAGGTATTGCCTTCCAGGCAAGACGGAAGGATGAATATGCCCGCGACGATGCTTGTTATTCACAAGGCGGGCGGCGGCCAAGTTCCACAATGAATAGAACGTGAGATCTATTATTGTGGAACTCCCACACTTCAGCGCACTAGGTCTTCCATGCCTTGGACCTACATGATAAGTCACTGCGGTCCGGCACTTTTGTACCATGGCGAGTATAACCTGATCAATCAGAGGCTATCATCGAAATTTATTCCAGTCAGTGGGGCTGCTATCCCCAGCCTTTCTGCCTTCCATTCAGAAGCCCAAGGACAGTTTTCCATTCCTTGAGGCTTGTGCTTAGAGTAGGTTATTGTACATGGCCAGTTTCCCCATTGGCAAGTTCAGTGCTTCCATCACTTCGCGTGGAACTCCCTGAAAATCACTATATATATATATATATATATATATATATATATATATATATATATATATATATATATATATAATAAATTTTAACTCCGTTTGTCAAATTCAGCTCATCATGGAATCTCTATCGATGATCTATTTTACAAAACAAAATAAGCTTTCAGGAGCTGCTCCCAGGGCATGAATGACATCTCATCAAACACCTCTAAGTCGCCTAAATGATGCAAAGCAGGATTTAAATGAATAATAATAATAATAATAATAACTGTTTTCTCATTTCCCACAAACCTCCCCAACCCCCAAACATTTTTTTCCCCCCCTCTATTGTACATTTCTATTTAGTAGAAAAGATATACAGAAATACAAATCAAAATTGTGTGGTGATCAATCGGCAAAAGACCAATCCTGGCTTTTCCTACATGTTTCTCATCAATCTCACCATGAAAAATAACAGTAAAATCTTCAACATCACTCCCATACAGCTTCTAACATTACTCCTCAATCTAAGGGTTCTGTTCTATCCGTGCTTCAAAATTTGCTGTAGATACCATCCTCATCAAATGCATCATCGGGAAGAATCTCAAAATCGTTTGATTTTATCTCGAAGAGAAAAAAAAAATAATTCGAATCAGGATACCCTAATCACAATTTTGACCAGAATGAGCCTAAAAGATAATAGATCTATCTTGAGATGAGTATAGTAGATAAATAATTAATATCACACTAATCTCAAAGTAAATCTATCAGCTTTGAGATCCCATTGCAATCACTTATTGGTCAGAATATCCTGATACAAAAACTTTTCCCCTCTCCTCTGCTTTTGAGATAGATGAAATATAAATCTACATTGCTTCCTCATATGTTACTACACGCATATCGAAGCAAATCTAACGACTTTGAGATCTGTCCCATTTAGAGCCCAGAACAAGAACAACAGAATGTCATTGCTTGGCTGCATGTCCAGACCCCAACCAACTGAAAAACAGAGTAATTACTGTATTTCACATTGCCACATACCTTCAAGATCACGATAACATCAGAATGGGACTACATAGGGCAGAGCGAGGACATCAGCCGATTCGATCCACAAGGCCTTGGACCAAACCCGAGGGCTTATACTTTCGTCGCTCACAGGTGGCAGCGGCGATCTCCTAGGCTTCTGCTGAGAAGAATCACCGCAACTAAATAGCCATTCCAGATCCCCGTTCTCGGGCAACAGCTCCATTTTCGGCACGGCGTATATCTGTTCGAGGTACTTTGAATCGGGGTGAGGGGGTTTCAAAGAAACATCGCCGTTTCCATCCGGCAACAGCTGAGGCTTTGCAGAGCCATTTAATTCTTTCTCCTTATAATCTAACAATATTCTATCCGGCTTCAAAGGAAGGCCGGCAAGAGGTCGGGAGGGTGAGGAGACCACCATCCTTGGCATCTTGTTAGGCCTTGCATCATTTTCTGTGAAATCACAGGTCAAATGAAGCGGGAGAATAAACCAAACAAAAGCACCGCAGGAATAAATTTGTTAGAAGGTAAAAGAAAATTTAAACTCACCCAACATAAAGCCATTGATCTTGAAATTCTTCCTCTTATTACTAGTTTCATCAACATCTCTACTATCAGCTGTATTGTCTTTAGGAGGAGCAGAAGTCTTGTTGTTAAGAGCTTCCATTTGATCCTTCTTCCCAATGTTTCTAATCTTATTATTTTCAATAACTGCAACCTTCTCCGTTATTTTCTCCGCCTCCTCTTTAGAATGCTTATCAGCATCCTTCGGTTTATTCTTCTTCGTTGCATTATGTTCTTTGTCCTTGTCAAACCTTTGGTTTTTATCCCTCTGAACTGGTGGGAGAATGGTGGTGTTTCTTCTTTGTTCTGAACTGAGTGGGTGTGGGAAAATTCCACTGCCTTTGGCTCTTTCCTGATCGATAGCAGGTGCAGAGCCCAAGCCATCCACTCTGCTTTGAATAACAGAGTTGGACTCAGTTTTGCTACGAATGGAGGAGGAGAGACTTTCGACTGGAAAACCCAACAAATCATTTTTTCCTTTAATCGACGCTGAATGTGAAGCCACAACTTTTGCACCGAGTTTTCCTCTATTATCAATTGGAGGTGCAACGGAGTTTGCAGCGAAAATTTTTTCCGAAAATTTTTCCTTCTCCATTCCAGAAGTAGAGTATTCTGCTTTCTTATTAGGTAGCATCGAAATAGCTTCCATTGATCGAGAGATTCCATGATTTCGGCTTTGATCAGTGTTGATGCCAACAGTGAACCTTTCATGAGATTTACTTCTTCCCTGATCCATGGAAGTTGCAGTGCTGATATTCCCAATTCTTCTATGAGGAGAAATTGTGGAGTTCTCAATAGATAGGCTACTTCCATCCTTTCTTTGAGATGAACCGGTAGGCACCGGGAATATTTTTTTCTCAGAAACTCTGATGTCCTTCTCGAGAGAAGGACGAGCGACACCCATTGGCTCAATTTTTTTAGGAATGGAGCTTGTAATGGCAACCATTCGATTATCAGCTCCATTAAATCTAGTTCTCCTGTCCAACTCTTCTGCAAGCTTGGAATCCTTAACTTCTTCCTTCTGCAAGCTTTCTCGGTTATGAGTTCCCTCATTTCCATCTTGGGCTCTTTTATCTTCTGATGACTTTCCTTTCTCAACATCCTTGTCTTTTTTCCGGTCTTTGTGCTTTTCTTTTCTATCCTTTTTCTCCTTACGTTTATCTTTGCTTCGATCTTTCTCTTTCTTCTCTTTGTGGTCTCTTTTTTCCTTCTCCTTCTTCTCTTTCTTATGTTTCTTCTCTTTGCGTTTCTCCTGACAATAAAAAAAAGTAAATAAAAGAAGAGTTAGCAATTTCAAAATAGAAATGAAACATTGATCATAAATTCACAGAAATACAGATGAACTCTGGAATAAGAAACCAATAGGAGTGCTAGGGAAAGCTAAAAACTATTAAGCATATAACAGGATCAAACCAAAAGATATCCTAAATCAAATACCAATCGCAATTAAAGATTCTATGTTGTTCCCCAAAAAAAACTAATTATGAAGAAATGTTAAAAATCCACTTACCAAAACAAACCATAAAGCCACAGAATACCTCAAGCTGTATTGAGCTATGGCATCATGCACAGTAGGTAGAACTATCAGCAAAGATGATTGGTCCGCAATGTATGGAAATTTCAAAAATAATGAAATATATAGAAGACAGGAACTCTTATTTTTTACATTCATGGATAGGGACTGCAAATTGGTCAAATTATAAAAGTAGCACGCCTTCTAAGACTTTAAAGTTGACGCCAAGCCTTTCAAGTAATGCCAGCTGCATAAGCAAAGCTCCATTTTGATATTTGTGCAGCTTCATGAATTTTTTTTTTGTACATGCTTGTTCCTACTCTAGCAGTGCCCAAAATAAATCTATCAACCTATTAAATGGAATCATAAGCGGCCTTATCATCAGAACCATTGATAGCGTACTTCCAGTTAAAATCATGGAACTGAGCTTACTTGCATTGGATATATATATATATATATATATATATATATATATATATATATATATATATATAACTCTAAGGTGTCTGATGACAAAAGGTGCTCTAAAATATATTTAGTTCTGTACAGCTAGTCCATAAAAAAAACATCTGAAATTTATCCTTAAATCTCCTACTCCGTGCATCAAGATGATACATGAAAGCCATCATACTTCCAACGTGAATTGCATTAAATAGCACAGAACTGGTAAAATATTCTACTGACAAATCAGCCCCGTCCAGTCCAAATGTAACCTATCAATAGATATCTCGCAGATGAACATCTGAAGGACAATCTAAAAGCCGCTGGACAAGAACCTAGTAAGGCATAACTAAGAAGGGAAATAAAATATTTTAGATTAATAATCTGTAAAAGCACCATTGCAGAAATCAATAAACATAAAAAGAGGATTTCATATAATACTCCCTATTATTTGGCTCTTATTAAGGAAAATATTAAAATTTAGTGATGTAGTCCTTTAGTTTTCAATGTTTATTATAAGAACAATATATTTAAAGCTTTAATGATCAATTAAAATTAACTTCCACTAAAACATCCAATATCCTCAAAATAAGGCAAAGCCAAAATATTCCACTCCCTGGGATAAGCTGATTTGATGTCTCATACCCCAAAGGATTATACTTCGTGGGACCCTATGAAAACTCATCGAGATATCAACAATGTGATCATGCCAGCACTATAAGCATTTTTATGCTGTCAATCATCACTCGATTCTGGGGCATCCAATATACCAAAATAGAACTTCATATTTTATTAGAGATTCACCCCAAAAAAATGATAGACTACCAAACCCTGATAAAATTACAAGGCTCTGTACAACCCTAAAAATGTTAATAGGTTTAGATGAGGATCAAGCATTTATTAGAACAGCTACAAGACTCAGCTATAGGAGAACTACAATAATTCAATGCAATCATGAAACATTATCAGGGATTAAAAATCATCAGAGATTAAAAAAAGTTGAAACCTGAACACTAACTTTTAAATAAAATAAAATAAAAAACCCATACAAATGAAATGCACCAAACTAAAAGTTACAGGACTTAAATACATGTAAACTACTCGTTGGGATTTAGTGTTTTCTACAAGGAATCATAAACCAGGACAATGCTCGGGTCTATTTAAGATACAGAAACAGAGCTTCATTTTATAGAGATAACACCAGGTACTTTTTATTAATACTTTTATTTATATAATTCTACCTTAAAATCTACCTAAAAAACAGAATACAAGTGCCTAATCAAAATAACGCTTTGAGTTGGCAGGACAAAGAACAATGCACACTAAAGCTTTTAAAAAAATTTATAAACCCTAATTTTACAATAACCAGAATACCAACCACCCGGCAAGATAGATAATATGTCTAATACAAATAGAAAGGAGCATTAGGAGGACAGTGAGAGGAAGATATCACTAAACAATGAGTCAGATATTGCAAAAAACTCGCGTAAAAGCTTTATGATCGACAAAAGCAATAAAATGGGTATGAGTATTAAAAGCTCCAAGGAAAAGAAAATGGATGGAGCAGAAAAATTGAGAAAATAGCAATTCAGCTTATGGTTTCCAGAATAATTTCAGATCAACCATTCCACTGAATTTAGGAATTGAATGTGTCCAGCCATTCCAGTGATTTGCCTGTTCATATCTATTCAGCAGTTTTAGTAGACCTTAAAATAGCATTATATCCATAAGCGATTTGCTCAGCAGATACATCAAATGCCAAGATTTTGCAAGAGAAAAAAATTCCAGAGTTTCAGCATTAATTAGCAAACACAGCAGGCATATGAGCCTGCTTAGTCCAAGACGATCATGGGACTAGCTTGAGTAAACTCTAGAATTACCCAAAAGAGCTTATTCAACCGAACCTACCCTAGAGTAAACTTAAGACTAGGAACATAACTTGTTAGTTCTAATGATCCTCAAGGCTAACGTTAACCCAACACTCAAGCTTTCATAAATTTTAACCTTCACATGTATTATCTTACAAGAGACCAAAAAATCTAGATCAATTATTATCATTCTTGATAAGTATCAAGTTTTTCACTTGACCAAAACTAAATTAACTTGGCTTATATACAATGGTAGGCTTGAGATCAAATTAAGGTTTGTTTGGGGCAATTGTGCTCATTAAGAAGCAATAGTGAAGTTGCTGAAGAATAATCTGATGTTGTAAAAAGTTGTGGTGTCTATGATATTTTTTTTATTATTGAAAAAGTCAGACAGCAGGTAGAAAGTTGTCACCGCACCTAACGAGGACTGCTGAAATAATACTGATTTCAGCGGCAGCTTTTTCAAAAAACTGTCATAACGTAGTTTATCCAAACGGGCAAAACTGCAGTGCGGTGCAGCACCGCTGCCCCCAAACGGACCCTAAATTATTGTTGCTATAGTCAAACCACTATTTAGATACATTTTAACTTAGACCATGAACCACCGCTACCTCTCTCCCTTCTCTTCTATCAAGACAAAAGGCCTCTCATCTCTGCCAAGAAAGGTTGGGCCAAACAAAACAACTCAAGGCTAGAGTAAAGAAGGAGAAAAGTGAGTCTATCTTATGCAACCCTTGAAACAAGTGATTGAGTTTAAATTGTTTTTGAAGGTACTATATCTCAGGTTTCAAAAAGTCGATTGACTCAACCTTTACCATTCATCTCAGTATTTTAGAGCCTTAAGACCTTTATAATGCATTTGGCCCAAATAAGCTTAAAATAGATATGATTTTGAAAGCATTTGCCTATATGAAAACGCAAAATGCCAGCAAAAAACAACTATGAATACAATAAATTAGGCAAACAAAATCTGAGCTGAACCTTAAAAAATGGTAGCTTTTTGTAATAGTAATTTCAGCAATAACTTTAACTGTTACTATCACTACAAAGACATTTTCATGATGATTACACCATAAATATGAAGGAAATTAGTGCATTCATGTAACTTTTCAAATATTGGTGGATTTAACTCCCCCTAATCTCCTTTGTCTTGAAATATCTCTCATCCCAAATTGCTAAAGTGCCAAATCATACTAGCGCCTCCCATTTTTTCTTCTCTCAAAATCTTTTTTTAGTTTTCCTTCTCTTTAAAATAAAAACCATGTCAATTTCAATAGGAACAAGAAGATCTACAATAATAGCCTACTGTCAAATTAGTATCAAATCAATAATTCCACACAATCACTATCCTTGTAAAGAGAAACATCAAAATAATTAAGAAAAAAAATGGCAAGTATGAGTAGTCACAAAAACAAGCTTATAAAATTTAGTTTTTGAGTAATAATTTAGTATGAGTTCCCAAGCCCAAGCTCAAATGAAAATGCAGTCAGAGTTTGCACGGCCATGTCAAAAAATCATTCTTGACTTCCAAAAATACAACAAAAATAAGCCACGGAAAAAAAATAATAAATCTGAATAATATGATGGCTAAACATAAAAAAGGTTTAAAAGCAAAGTATCGTATGAAAACATGAGATCTGAAACCTCAGCAATTGTCTGGTAAGTGCACTAGTGCAATTACCCTAATTCAAAATATAGAGTTCACTTTTGATGGCCAGGATTGAGTCCACCAAAAATTTACAAAAACACATCAATATTGGTAGATTCAATCCCACCCATTCAAACTAAAACGTATGTTTTGATGGGGTAACTGCATGGTGCAATTATGAAATCAATTGGAGAGAATTCAGATCCTAGAACATGATAACAAACACAAGGGGCGAAGTGGGGGGTGTTCTACTCACAAATGTTGAGTGATCAAAGAAAACAAAAGAAAGCAAAATATAAAGCAAGATGAAAACATTAACAAAAAACAATTAGGAGATTGCAAATATTGATTTACAGGTGCAATTATGAAATCAATTGGAGAGAATTCAGATCCTCGAACATGATAACAAACACAAGGGGAATAGTGGGGGGTGTTCTACTCACAAATGTTGAGTGATCAAAGAAAAAAAAAAGATAGCAAAATATAAAGCAAGATGAAAACATTAACAAAAAACAATTAGGAGATTGCAAATATTGATTTACAGGTGTTGTAGCACTTTAATACATGAGAGGGAAAACATAGAGTTCACCAATCAGAAGTTGCTATTAATTGGTGTTTCACAAATGAGAATATGGAAAGCATGGGCTTGCTCATGTCTGAGTCAAAAAATTGTGTGAAAACCAATATCTGATGTCAGGCTTCATAGAAAGTGAATTGTCTTTGGCTTAAGAAATATGTAATAAAGTTTAAAACACAATCCTAAAGCCAAATACAAATATAGACTGCATAAGTAGCAGTAATTTTTACAATTTTTTTAGCTATTGGATCTGGACTATAGAAACCAATAGCCTAAAAATAAACAAAAAGTACTATTAAATCAGTAATTTATCATCAGGTGATAGATCCATTATTATAATGAAATTCTTCTTTAACAAGTAATGCACCAAAAACAGTTGAACAAAAACATTACTGAATAGCTATCATAACAATTCAAATTGATGTTGCACATTCTAATCCAGACAATTAATATAAATTAATTGCATAACGAAAGAGTCTCAGAAATTAAAGCAGTCTCTCCAGCAAATTGGTTATGCTTAACCGGTTAAGTCCTTACAAAAAACAAAAGGTTGTACTCCTTTCAGATGTCTATCAAGCTACCAGTAGCTCGCAGTAGAAAACTAGTGTATGTACTCAGTTGTACGATCGTTACAGCATATTAGCTAGTATTTCCTAGACAACTCCATCATAAAACTGTTCTATTTGTAGAATATTCCTCATACCTATTCAATTTGTCCAATATTAAATATTGAAGTTAGTGTGTGTTATCTCCTTCATTAGCTGATATCCACCAAATCTTCAAAGAATCAAAAAACTAAAGCCAGAAGATGCAATTCAAGATCAAAACGACCAGCCAGGGTCACAGAGCGCATAAAGCCAGCTGAAAAATGCAATGGATAAATGTAAGAGGAGGAACCTTCGTTAACAAATCTAGGTTCTCGGCTTCAGGCTTCTTCTCATATCCTGGTGGCGGAAATGGAAAGCAACGAGACATCGCACGGTGACCCCTCGATCTACACCTACTAGTATACAGCACAGCTGTCCCAATACACAAACGGACCAGCAGCCTTGTTCTTGTCCATCCACCATGTCCTCTCGTTCATTTCCAGCTTCAGAACATTCTTATTTCGTCCCAGGGAATCAAAGCTCAAGCCAAAACCTCCTCCCCACGCCAAAACCAGGCAAATAAATGAAAAAGAGGACAATCAAGCGTCCAAAAACCAACAACTGTAACTCAATCGTTAAAGAAAGACCCTGTGCTCGGTGAGGTATCATTCCATACAACATCCACCATCTGGCTACACTCAAAACTCTCCTCAAACCAACAGAGACAGCAACAGCGCCAACATAATAAAACTCAACAGCATCAGTTTGCCAATCAAAGCTGAACTTCCGTAAAATCTAGTACGCCGTCCTACTCGATGTCTCCGCTCAAATCCCTACCATCAAGCAAAACCCAAGCCCCTATCCTACAAAAAACACAATATCTCCAACCACGACAGCGGATCCCAAGCCGATCAGCCAGAAACCCCTCGATCCACCTCCCAAAGGGCCAAAACCAAGAAAACAAACCCTAATCAAGTACAATCCGCCACAACGTCGAAAACGTTAGCCGACTCCCCGTATCTCCACTGTCCCTTAAAATACAGATCTAAAGCTTCCAATTCCAGCAATGGTGCCGACCAAAAAACAGTTCGACAGAAGAGCAGTGCTCGGGATTAGGGCAAGCGGGAATCCAACTCCAATCCAGATAATCTGCGTCCTCCTTTCTCTCACTAATAATTCGAGATCTTTAACTGTTCATACATGAGTTCTTTTATGCCGAATTTCTCGGTCGATCCTTCGTGGAAGTGCCTGACAAGTTCTTCGAAGATGAGACGGTTGCGGCGCCCTATTCTTTCTCTTACTCTCTCTTAAGAATAAAACCAGGAGAGGAGAAAGCTGAGGGATGGTGGGCGGATGGCTATTTATAGGGCCAAATAAGGTTAGAAACGGGAATTCATTTTGGAGCCCATTAATTTCATTATTAATTCTTTACAAATTACTTTTCTTTTTTCAAAACTTTTTATTTATTTACACTCACAAAAATAAAAATATCTTATTATTTTGTAGTGCATTTTCTTAGTGGGCTCCATTTTAGAAGGCGATTAACCACTCTCCCATCTGAAATTCTGATTTTTACTTATATGAGAAGATAATTTGATCTTTTATCCCTTATGAAATATTAATTTGCATCCTTTGAAATATCATTTTGCTCATCATTACACTAACTCCTCCCATGTTATATATAGGGAGCCAGTTTGCTCCTCAAAAAATAAACTGATTTCACACTTGCATTCAAACTCCTTTACATTGAACGACGAGTCGTAGATTTGTTTATATTTATTAACGTTTATTTACATTACTGAAAAATATAGAGCATAAGAGGAATTATATTAAATAATTATAAATTAGTGTATGAGAAAATTTAATGTTTAAAGATATAGTAACAATGAATCAAGAAAAAAATTAATTATCTAAATAGCACTTAAATTTTACTATTTACAAAAAAAAACATTCATTTCATATATTTTTCAAATTATCATTCAAAAATAAAAATCCGGAATAAAACCACAACCCAAATTTTTCTTTTTTATCAAATTCACAAATAAGTTAACCACACATAAATACACTGATTCAATAGTTTATAAAATACACTGAATGTCAATTCTGTAAATAAAAAAATTTCTAGTGCTATGTTAAAAATAAAATTAGTGCTTGATATATAAATAGCAATGTTTCGAGCGCTATATATGTAATTATCCCGAAAAATGAAAAGAATGAAGAACATGAACTATATATGATATGGTCATGCAAGAGATGAGAGGAGAGGAGATCAGAGAGAATTAAGAGAGGAATTGGATGCATTAATTGAGACCTTATTTATTATGAAAGAAACATATCATCCTCTCCTATAGAAAGGGGATTTAAAACAATTAAGGAGCATTTTCAAGTATCCATATTCATCCAATAATTTAGATTCAATCAACATAAAAATAAAAATATATATATATAAAAAAATTAAAAAATTATTAATATTATTATTAGCATTCTATATTTGCTTATAAATTTTTATGAGTATATATGGGTTATTAATTTCTTGTATTTGCCTATGCTTCCTAAATTGATTACACTCAAATTTTGGCATTGTATTTATGTATTCATTTAGATTAGATTACAAAATAAATATTAAAATCATTTAAATATAATTTAAATCATATAAAATTATTTAATAATAGTAGAACTCCTAGTTCCATTTGTAATATTTTAATTTAATACATTTAATTTTTAAATATTTTAACTACTATAATAAATTAAAATTTTACATAATATTTCTTTTATTTTTAATTTAAACTCCTGAATTTACAACACAAAAAATAAATCACTTCAATATATAATATTTCAATTCAATATATTTCACTCTTAGATGTTAAGACATAACATAATTATTTTTTATTCTTAATCCAATTTTTAAAAGTTCTAACATCTCATCAAGACAAAAAGAATAAGAGAATTGATCAATATTATTACAAACTAGCTCATCAAAAGATCAAACCAATTCAACCATTAGTACTCCTCAGACCCAAATTTAGACCCGGATAACCGGTTCGAAGTTCAACCGATCGGACCAACTAGTCCGGTCCAGTTCCTCTTTTTTTTATACAATAACTTGAACTACACATAAGCTATATGAAAATAACAAGAAAGATATCTAACATATCCCAACACAAGATGGAACAATACATGGAAAGAAAAATGGATGCAGAGCAAAAGATAAAAATAAAGAGTTTCATTACAGTTTTTCATCAGCCTTTATCCAACTAAGTCTCTCTACCCAACACTACACTTCCCCTACAAGAATATCAAAAAAGCAATGGATCCATCCACAAAAGTATCTGAAAAAATAGTAAGAACGTTCAGTTATTCTATTTTATACTATATAAAAGCTATATACTGAAGAAAAAAAAAGAAGAAGAAGATATAAAAGTCTGCTCCTTCATCCTATAATGGAGACTGTTGGCTTGTTAGCATGTGATCAAACCAGCTGAGAAAGTTGGTGTGTATCAGCTTCTGTTCTCAGTTGCAGAGACAAGGTAGGAGGAGGCCAAAAGGTTGTTGATAATGGGAACTCCTTCAATTTCCCTAACACAATTGCCCATAGAAAGCAAGATTCAGCAGAAAGACAGATACTATTGGTATTATTTGATTTGCATACATACCACACAAGTCTTATGTATTTACATACCTAACAGACAAATTTTAATATTTACATGCATTGCAATAAAAACATTTACAATATCACTATCACCAATTTTTTAAAAGTGAAATATACCTTTTCTTGCCCTATCACACCAGTGTTATAAATGTAATATGAAAGCTTAGGAGTTAGATATGTAAAAACATAAATTATATATATCTCACACGGAAAATTATTCCATACGGACAACGTACGCAACACTGCGTACGGAATCCGCAAATAACCATTGAATAACCAGCGAATAACCTCCAAATAACGCCCCAATAACCTTCGCAGTTTCACTTTTATATTTTTTATCGGTTATTCGGGGTATTGTGAGGTTATTGGGAGGTTATTGCTCAAATAACGCTGCAATAACTTCCTAATAACCTGTCAATAACCCCCGCAGTTCCATTTTAATGTTATTCACGGAGTTATTATGGATTATTCGGTGGTTATTTGTGGATTTCGTATGCAGCGCTGCGTACGTTGTCCGTATGGAATGATTTTCCCTCTCTCACACACACACACACACAAATATATATATTTATATAATCAGCATGAAACAATCTTGCAGAACTTTGTTTTTCATCCCATCCCTTATTGTTGTTGAATCAGTTTATTTTCAAAATCTGTGCATGTCCTTCAGGTTTTCTAAATGCGGCATTGGCAATATAGTATTAAAGAAAGAATCATAACGCATCTATCAAATGTACCAAAAATTTTCTTAATAAAACTTGCAAATAATGCAAAGAATTTCCAGAACAAAGATCGTAGACTTTCAAAAGCAAATATTGCAAAGAATGCTTGGAAGATGAGAACTTTCATCAGCAAGTCGCACTTCTCAGAACAGAAATGCTTACTGTTTCAGAAACCAATTTGCCACCAAATTATGATTCCTAGCTTCCATACTACATGACTTCCATTAGATTATCATATCAATATTAACTTTCCTACAGACAATAAAGTGATTCTCCTGAAATATCCAAAATACATAATACCAGTGATTACTGCTAAAAGATCAAGTGGATAAAAAGAAAGACTGGAAAACCAGGAGCTCCTATAAAAACTATGGAAAAGAGAAAAGTGAACCCTTATTTTGCATACCTTGCCGAAAAAGTAGAAGAAAATTAGCTCAAAAAAAGACAAAAGGTTAAGAATATATCACTAGAAATACATACACTGGATTTTTGGTATGTATGTATGCGTGTATGTAAGACTGTACGTGTTCACGAGCGAGGCATCATAAACTCTTATGAAGGTGGACAATATTATCAACCATGCGAGAAGCTTTAAGAAACTTTCAATGGTGTGAGATTCGAATATTTGAATTCTAAGTTGTAAAAATGAAAAAAATGAAAAACAAATATAAAAAAAAACGAAAGATTAATGGCAAATAATTATAAAATAATAGTTTCCAAGCATGTTGACTTGAAAACAAATCGATTGGTTACCGCCTGAAAATGAAAGTAAATTCGATTCAGCTGGAAATTGAGCTTATAAGAAAAAATTTTGTAATTCAAAATTAGAAAAAGTCTAAACAACCATTAAATTAAAATCACACAATAATAATTTCTCCATGATTGAACAGAAGACTTTAACTTTTGTGTTAGTTATTGTTTCAATATATAGAATATTAAAATCAGGCAACTTTAAGGGCAAGGTATTCATGATTAAGCCTAGAGATCCTTAATATTCGTAAATAGGCTTCTTGTTAACACACTTAACACATTCGATGCCGGTAATGCCATTCTTCTTCCAGTGGTCACAAAAGAGTCAATTAATTATAAGAAAATGGTCCAGTAAAAATAAATTAGTTAATCATCATTCTTTATTAATTCTTACAGCAACTTAATACCATTAAATTAAAATAATATAATTACTTTTTCTTTGGAATTGAGCAGATGCCATAGAGTTTGTCGGGCATGAAATAACAATAACATATTTGAACCCGGCGATTATTATTAAAGATTTGATTAATTAGATGAAAACATGTAACATTCACTTACAAATTAAATTTTCTAGAAAAGAGAGTTTTAATTACCATAATGTTTAGAAATTTTCATTGGAAATTGCTCACAAAAGTGAAACTCTGTTCTAAGGAAGCTATACTCTTCTTTGAAAAGAGAGTTTTAATTACCAGCTTGTGCTGCTTTATGAATGAGAATTTAATAGGCAACAATGAAAGAATGATTTGTATTGATAGTAAATATAAAAACCTCTTGCTCTTGTTCAGTCACTAGCGAAGCCATAAAGGGTTTGCAAAACAGTTGGATTTTTTTGAAATTTTTATTTTTAGTATATTCTATTATTAATATTTTTAATTTCTAGAAGTTAGAATTATTGCTATATCATAATTCTTGTTTCTTCTTTTATCATGAAGAGTTATGGCTGATTTTATTACTTTTCTAATGTCGGAGAACCCCTCTGTTTATCTCGTAATCATTTTCTAAAAAATTGAGGAAGAATAATCATTTTTCCCTACCAAAAACTACATGGTATCTTCAAAAACGACCAAATCTGTCGAGATCGTTTGCAACTATAATGTAGCTTATGCACCTCCTAGGTTAGCCCAATACCATTGTCTTCATGATCGCTCGCCTCACAGTCACGATTAGAGCCAATTGGAAAAGCAATGTCTCGATTGCGATGTTCATAAACACATCATGATATAGTAGCGGTCAGAGCCAGATGGGAAGACAACTATTGCATCTCAACATTCAGAGACCCGCACAATACAGTCGAGATTAGAGCCAGCTAAGAAGCAACGATTGGATCACGATATTCAGAGACCCAACTTCACACGGAGTTTCTTGTCTTCCTGTGGCATCGAAACAGGGCAAACCGAGCCAGTATTCGAACTAAGGCGTTTTTCTCTTTTCACTCGAGGTAGCCACTACACGTGTGTTGTTAGATTCTAAGGATGTCGTACAAACCAACAATAATGATGGGAGTTCAAAGAAAGTCTACCACATCGATCGGTTTCAATAAGTTCGTAACCACCTGACCTCACTGACAACTCTTAGGAGTATAGCGGCCGAATATTTCTCTCAAAATTTACCCACTTACCTCACAATTATAAAACGTAATGGACACAACTACCTCAAGTTAGCTCAACCTATAATATTGACAATTGACAGGAGAGACAAAATTGGGTATTTAAAGAAGAAATTTCAAAACATATTGCTAGTGATCCAAAAGTGAAAAGTGACAATCCAAAAACTCTTGGTGATGGCATAACTCATCAACTACATGGAATCTACCATAGTAAAGCCTCACCTATTCCTGCCCACTACTCAAGATATCTAGGAGTCCGTTCGAGATCTCTATTCAGAAATGTAGAATTCTTCGGAAATTTTTTAGTTGAAAACCCAACTTTGAAAATTCGAACAAAATGGTGGTGATGTTATATGTATTACAATGAGCTGGCATCGTTATGATAATAGCTTGATCAACGAGATGATATTTGGGAAAGTTGGAATGATTATGCTCGTCATAAGAAAAAGAACGGGTGCTCTTAGTCGGCCTTAATCAATGTCTAGACAAAGTTTGTGACTGAATGCTTTGTGTAAACCTCTACACCCTCAATTCGAGAAATCTTTTCTAAAGTTAGGCATTAGGATTAAAAAAATTTATGTTGTGCAACACCAAGTCGTCCAGTAACATTAAATAAAACTTGACACTTGTATCAAAAGAGAATAATATTGACAAAGGATGCAAATATACAAACTAATAATACCATTTTGGGGTAGTGTTTGGTTTGATGTTAAAACGGTGTAATGTAAATTAAGTACATGAATGTTTAAAATTTATGTATGGTTTGTTGCAAAGAAAATAAGAAATGAATTTATAGGTTATTATGATTTTACACAATAGCTATTTTTCGAGGTAAATCGAGTGAAAATTGAGTACTTCACTGTGGCTCGAAGCTATCTTTTGTAGAATCTTTTCATCTATTGTTTCCATTTCCAAATGGAACGTGAAGAAAGCGATTCGATGTCAAAGACGGTGAGAGGAGGGCGAGTATGGAGAGAACTGGCAACCAGAGCGCCTTTCGCAATTGATTCTCGGTCTCTCTTTCCACCTCCAACGAAGGGATCGGCCATGGACTGGCCTCTGGGAATAGTTATAAATAGCTAGAGAAGTTGTTTGGTAGGTGTAGCTAGCTTATGGATGTGTTGATGAGAAGGGGGATGGAGGGCAACGACCACTTCGAGAGCGGATATGCTCCAAGCAGCGTTTGTTCCTCGACCGTAGCAAGCTCAGAGTGCTTCTCTGTGACAGATCCCACAAGCTTCCAAGAAGATCTTCGACCCCTCAATATAGATCTGTCTAATTTGTTTCAGGATTTTCCTCAAACTGAATACTCCCAAAATAGTACAATCCCCACCTTAATTGTTCAACCCGAAACTCGAGTGATATTATATCAGGAGAGATTGTGTCGAGTCGTTTAGATATTGAAGTGTCTATAATGTCAATCTCATTATATTCATAACAAAGACAAAACAAGAAAAAAAAATACTACAATAGCACCGTTTTCATATTCTCCACTTGAGAAAGAGAAAAACTCAGAAGAAATGATCTAAAATCATTTGTTCCGCCCAAAATCCGAGAACCCAGGTAATGTCCTAACTAATTCTTTAGCCCAACTTCAATCCACTTCAACTTCGAATTTTGAATCTTTCAGTCCTGAATTTGAGCCTAATTTCAATCTCGAGTCTATTGAGTCCAGTCTTCTCATTTGAGAAAGGACTTACACCCAACATCCATTGTCCCAGTACGTGTCATATGAAAACCTCTCACCAACGAGTTGTGTTTTTACCTCATAATTATTACAAATGAAGATAACTAGTATTGTGCAGAATGCTTTAAAAGTCAACAAGTGGAAAAAAATTGTTTTCGAGAAGATGAAAACTCTTAGAAAAATTGTATGTGAAAATGAGTTGATCTACGTAAAGAAAAGACAATTATTGAAAACAATGGGTGTTTACAATCAAATATAATTATGATGACTCTCTAGAATTGTACAAGGCTCGACTACTTGCTTAAGGATTTACTAAGACCCATGACATAGATTAATTAGAGATATTTTCTTTAGTCGTAAATCTAAAACTCTGGAAGAGTTCTTCTGTCATTTACAGCTATTCTTGACTGACCCTTAAAACAGTTAGATATAAAAAATGTCTTCGTCAACTGGGAGGAAGAAGAGTATACGAATGCACTTACGAGTTTTAACAAGAAATTTGGCACAAAGGTGTCTAAACTTAAAAAAATTCTTATACAATTTGAAGCGGCCACCGAGAGTGAGATTTGAGAATCTACACTATTTGTTAAAAGTCAGGGGCGTACTAAAGGGCAGTGAGATTAGACAATGTTCTTCATATCTTCGAATGATGAGAAGATGATCATACTGAATGTGTATGTGAATGACATCACTCTCAACGAAAATGATGCATATGCGATGAACCATTTGAAAACTTCCCTATCATCTATTTTTTAAACCAATGACTAAGGATCTATTTGGGCCAGCTGTGGTTTATTGAATAATCTGCTGATAAGCTGATTAAAAATTATCTGTTGATAAGCTAGGTGCAGTAGTTATTAGAAATTTTTATTTTTTTGTAAAAGCCAGACCGCAGCGAGAAAGCTCTCATTGCACCTAGGTAGGTGCGTTGTAAAAACGCTTTTTTCAGCATTTTGAAAATGCATAAGCTACCAAAACGCAATTTACCCAAACAGGCTAGATGTGTTTTCAAAATGCTACCGTACCAAATAAGCTGCCCCAAACAAACCTTAAGGGTCTTTAAGATATTTCCCAGACATGGATGTTGCTCGAGCAAAGAAAAAAATTATTGTCTCTTTGCGGAAGTATGTTCTTCATATTCTCAAAGAAACCAGGATGAGTGAGTGTAGAATTGCAGACGCTCTAATTGATCCTAATCAGAAACTGAGAGATAGGAAGGAAGGTGATCCAGTGAATACAACAAGGTATCAAAAATTGGTGGAGAAGTTAGTATACTTATCACATAGACGGCCAAGTATTCCTTTTGTTGTGAGTTTGATAGATCAATTTAGGCATTCGCCATGTAAAAAACAGCATAAAACAATTCTCAGATATCTGCAAGATACACCAGATAAAGGCTTACTTTTTCAAAAAAAAAAAAAAAGCACAAAATAGAATAGAGGTGTAAACTGATGCAGATTGTTAGCAAAGTTATTGACAAGAGATCAACTTCTAGGTTATATGACGAAGTAAGACACAAAATGTGATTGCAAATATAGGTCTATGGCTAACGGAGTATGTGAGATGTTATGGTTGAAAAACACTTAAGAGTTGCATGCCAATGAAGTTATACTGTGATAATAAAGCAGCCATAAGTATTGCAGAAAATCTAATGCAACGTGATTACAAAAAAATATGGAGATTGGCAAGCATTTCATAAAAGATAAAATTGATTGTTGAGCTATTTGTATGTCATTTATCCTTATTGCTCAATAAATAGTAAATATCTTTACCAAAAAACAGTTCAGGTCTAATTTTGAATTCCTTGTAAAAAAGCTTGGCGTGATAGATATACATGCTCCAAGTTGAGGGGGTGTTGGATTGCCCTTCTATAATTTTTTTAGCCTACTTAGTGGAAGATTGATTGTTAATGTCTGTTGAAGTTAGAAATCACTAAATGGCAATACCAAGTAGATGTTATGCAAGGTAATACTACTTGGTATATATCAAGTTATCTTTGATAATTTGTGCCTTCTTGATATGTAATGTTTAATAGTCACCCTTGTCGGTGCTAGATGACTAAGGATGGGAAGAAATATTTACTGATGGATAATAGAGTAACAACAATATATGTGATGATGACAAGGAAAGTACATTTATAGATACTACAAAAAAAGGACTCTTGTTCATTCTATAATAAGCAAGAGCTGGATAAGTTTTAGTATATTCTATTAGTAATAGTTTTTATTTATAAAATTGGTATATCATACTTGTTTCCTTCTTTTATCATGGGGAATTATGGTCTATCTTAATACTTTCCTAATGTGGGAGTCGCCCTCTTTCATTTATCTTGTAATCATTTTCTAAGAAATTGAAGAGGAATAATTATTTCTCCCCTCGCAAAAACTACAAAAACCAATAATGAAACTATAATTTTATGAGGAGCTACAATTAAGTAGGTTTTTACAGGTACAAAGTGATCTCAGGAAAGCTCAATTTTGCTGAGCTAGACCTTGAAAGGAGAAATACTCGTTGATCCATCAAAGTTACAATTCCTGGAGTTAATAAAATTACACGGTGATCACACTTTTCAAACAATATGTTAAACTCTTTCATTATTTGTTCCACAACATACCATGGCCCACAACACAATAAATTGTTCCCAATTCGCATAGCCTCTGCATTTCAACTCATACCAAAAAGGCTAAATGTCATATTTACCGTTTTTATCCTATCTTCATGGCACATGCAGTGTATAGCAAAACGGCAACCAATATTATTAAAATGTTTAAATTAATTTGCCAAGAAAAACTTATATTTTATGTTCCCTTGGGTAAGATTAAAAATTGCACTGCACTGGCTAAATTATAGTAAATGTATCCCCAAAGGTGCAAGGGCCAAGTATTAGAAAAATCATACGAAGTTGCTTCGTTGATGCATAATTGACCCACTCTGTACCTTATATTGGCAGGAGCCGCATGCATTACTGTATTTACACGAAACCAAAAAAGGACCGTTCTCACAGAACATGCAAATGTCCTTAATTTTGCGAGCAGAAGTCATTTATATTGTGCGAAAACTTGGTCAACAGCTTGCTCATTTTCAAAAAGAATTCTAACATATGCTACATAATATGATAGGTGTCGGTCAACTTTTTGTTTTTGGCGATAATTTTTAAATTAAATTTAATATAAGAGGTATATAGTAGCAGTGTTTTAATTTTAAAAAATGAGACCGAATGAATCTCATTCGTCTAATAGTTCGCATAATTGTGCCCGATACCATGAATGATACATCTTTCTCGAAAGATAAATGTATCTCGCGGCAGTGGACTCAAACGTACAAACTAGGAGGTTTATGACATATGTTTGGTCTGCGAACCTTTCATGTGTGACCGACAAGTTCCCCTACCTAATATAAGGATTAGTTGCGATTTATTTTATCTGGGTATCAAGTTCCCTATAAGTGCAAGCCTTTATAGTTAATTACATCTCAAATGACTGAGCTCACTTGAGAAAACTTTCGATGATTTTTAGAGGTACTAGTCTTCAAGAATAAGGTTTAGCAAAGAAAAGGTAGAGGACGTCACAGATCTTGAGGAGAACTCTCAGCGACTTCCCAAACTATCCTAGTGTGTGACTGTGTTTTGGAGACGATGTTATTTGACTGTTCAATCCTGCCAATTTTATTATTTGGGAATTACACTTGCATAATACCCGATTGGACAAATAGCCTAAAAAAATAAGGGGATTTACGTCGCATCAGGCGGACGAGCTTGGAATCCTAAAAGGGGTTAGGAATTAAAGTGCACAATGTGGTTACGCAAAAGCCTAAGGAGAGGGTGAGGATTTACGTTGCGCTAGACGAACTACCTCGAGGTCATATAGATTTGTTGTTTAATTGTAAGAATTTGTTTAGTTGATGCAGATCTTGCTTTTGCTGTTGTAGAATGTCGATCACCTCCGCTTATGGCTTTCTCCATGATCTTTGTCATGCTGCCCACGAAGTTTGCGCCGAGCTCTGTAACATAGCGACTCCGGGTTTAAGGTTTTATGGTGTACATGCAATGGTTGGGTCTGAGGGGCTTGTCGTAGGGCACCTCCTAACATGTGTCTTACTGTTATCTACCCTAGGAGTTTTGCAAATTTCGTAAAACAAATAGTGCAGCAAAAAGAACAGTAAAGAGCAGGAAACTTAACAAAATTGCTAGAAAATCCGGTATAGAAAAATCTAAACAAATCATAGAAAAACAAAACAGGATGTCACGTATAAAGGACCAGGGATATCTGTGGGAAATCAGAGAAGAGGGAGAATAATTTTGTATTTCCTTGATTTACATTGATAATACATGGTATTAGATAGGAGTTTTTACAAGACGAAAAAATAGGAAACTATTTAAATAATTCTCTCAATTAAGGAATTACTAATTAATTATGAATCCCTTAATTTAAGGGATTCCAAATTAATTGTAATTACCTTAAATTAAGGTATTACAATTGATTCTCACGATTTATTTCCATAGTATGTACTAACTCCGTTACGTCTCGACACTCCCTCAGTTCGAGGAATAGATGTCTTCATTCCAAGCTTGAATATAAGATCATGGAAGCTCAGACTCGTTCGATCACTTTGTTAGAACATCGACTAGCTTGTCTCTTTGATGGAACATAGGACATACACGTTAACCCTTCATAGGTTTTTCTTTGATGAAATGTCTATCAATTTCGATATCTTTGTCTCTATCATGTTGTATAGGATAGTGAAGCTATATTAATAGGCCGACTTGTTCTCACGATGAGAACCGTAGGACTCTCCGATTGGACTCTCAAATCATCCAAAATGATTCTAAGTCAAAGTAATTCACATAATCCTCGAGCGATAGTCTCAATTCGGATTCCATGAATGACCTTGCCACAACATTCACGCTTTGCTCCTCCATGTCACTAGGTTACTCCAAGAAAAATATAATATCCCGTAGTTGATCTTCATCCACTAAGAGTAGCCATAGATCAGCGTCAGTGTAGGCTTCAGAGTAAGAGTATCATTTCTTTTGAACAGATTCATTTCCGGGTTGCCTTTCGGTAATGCGAGTACTATGTAGACGCATGAAGATGAGGTTCTCTTGGATCGTGCATGAATTGATTGATCACACTCATAGAATATCTTATGTCCAGTCGAGTGTGAAGCAAGGTATATGAGTCTGTCAACCGGTCTACAGTACATTTTTTATCCACGAGTTAGTTCTTCTTTAAACTTCTCCCAACTTATAGTTTGGATCTATTGGAGTAGAAATTGACATACACCCAGTCTTCCCTGTTTATGCCAATAAATCAATCACGTACTTCTGCTGAGATATGAAGATCCTCGTGTGGAATATGCAACCTCAATACTGAGGAAGTACTTAATTTCCCAGGTTCTTTTGTTTCAAATTCTTTTACTAGCCTCGAACTTCGATTCATGCTTCTATTTCTCATCATTTCACATTCTTATGATGTCATCCACATAGACTAAAAGAGCAGTCACTCCCCCTTCAGCCGAATGTTTAATGAAAAGAGTGTGGTCACCTTGGCTTTGTTTGTACCAGATTCCTGCATGACTTTTGCAAATCTGTCAAACCATGCTCTCGGAGATTGTTTTAACCCATAAAGAGCCTTTTTCAGCGTGCACACCTTGTTACCTGTGTCCCCTTCAAATCCTGGTGAGATGTTCATGTAGATTTACTCATTTAGGTCACCATGGAGGAATGCATTCTTAACATCATACTGTAGCAGTTAGCGATTGAAGTGAGCGACCAGGTGATAACGGGATTCTCACGAGTGTTCATTTTACAATCTGGAGCAAAAGTTTCACGATAATTCACCCCATAAGTGCGAGTGTACTCCTTTGGTTACTTAACTTTGCTTTATATCTTTCAAGGATCCATCGCCTTGTATTTCGATGTAAAGATCCATTTGCAATCAACAATGTTTTTACCTTTCGGTTTATCAATGATCTCCAGGGTTTTGCTTTTTCTAATGCATTCGTTTCCTCTCTCATAGCATCCCTCCATTCCCTTTTTGACAAAGCCGCAGACACATTGATAGGAATGACAATTTTGTTCAAACTCACAATGAACCTTTTTTAGGCTGGTGATAGGCGCTTGAGAGAGACATAGTGAGATAATGGATATAGTGGGTCTAGTCTTACTGTGATTGCATTTCCAGAATATGGATTGGATTCTTGGTCTTGTGTCAGTTCCGGAACGGCCTTTCTTCTTGAGTACACCTGAGGAAATCTTGAGAAATTGTGAGTGACTAGTTTGAGTAGGAGAGGATACCGGTTCAGTGACAGGATCAGGTGACACGGGTTCAGCTGGAACATAAGGAGGGTTTGGCTCTGAGGATTGAGGAGGGATTGGCTTTGAGGATTCGGGTTCAACAAAACGGGCTGGCACACATGGAAGTTCAAGGGTTTTAAGTGGTTCAAATGACTCACAAGAATTATCTTCCATCATTGAAATCTCCCCCTGAATAGCAGATTTGGCAAAAAAGGATTTATTTTCTATGAAGGTGACATCTGCAGAGATGTAAGATTTTCTGGTAGAGGGGTTGTAACACTTGTATCCTTTTTGAGTGGAGGAGTACCCAAGGAAAACACATTTGATGGCTCTGGGGTCTAGCTTCCCTCTATGCTGTTTGTGGACATGGACAAAGGCAGTACACCCAAATACCCTAGGTGTGAGACCATTTGAGGTTACGAAGTGGGGGTAGAAGGCTATTAAGGACCTCTATGGGGCTTTTGTTTTCTAACACACGAGAGGGAAGTCTATTGATCATATATGTGGCAGTAATAACGGCTTCTCCCCAATAGGACTTAGGAACATTCCCTTGAAATAATAAAGCTCGGGTGGTGTTGAGTAAATGCTCATTCTTTCTTTCAGCTACCCCATTTTGTTGGGGTGTGTCTACACGTGATGACTCATGGATGATCCATTGTGATTGAAAGTAAAGTGATAGAATCTGATTGAAGTAGTCTCTAGCATTGTCTGTTCTAAAACCTTTTATTTTGACCCCAAATTGATTTTGAACCATTGAATGGAAATTAGGTATAATAGTGCTAACATCTGATTTTTATTTAAGAAGAAAGAGCCATGTAACCCGGTGCGATCATCGATTGAGGATACAAACCAATGAGCCCGTAAATGTTAGGTATAGTGGAAGGTCCACATATGTCGCTATAAATCAAATGAAAAGGAAAAGAACTCTTTTATTGTTAATAGGAAACGATATACGACTATGTTTTGTCGATTCACAATCGTCACGATGAAATTCAATGATATCTAATCCTTGGAATAAGTGAGGGAACGTTGTGTTTAAAACCCTAAAGAAGGATGACCAAGACGCGAGTGATATAGCCGAATGACATCTTTGTTCGAGGAACTTAGTAAAGATTAAGGCAAATTTCTCCTAATTTTCTGTGATGATTCAAGGTGGTAAAGACCGTTCCTTTCCTTAGCAAGTCCAATACTTTTCCCCGAGTCCTGGTCTTGAAAAACACAATAAGAAGAGTAAAAAATAGCATAGCATTTAAGATCATGAGCCTGCTTTTGAATAAACACGAGGTTTGTTGACAGTTTGGGTACATGGAGAACGTTTTTAAGGATAATACTCGGTGTGATATGTATATCTCAAATCCCTGCAACAATAGCTAAAGTGTCATTGGCCAAAATTATTTTTCTATTACTTGGACATGGGGTATAGGAATGGAAGAGTTGAGGTGGTGGGGTTATATGGTCTGTAGCACCGGAGTCTATGACCCAAGAATTTAGATCATAGAATTTGTCTAAGACATTCATGCAAACAGGTTTACCTGAAAGAGCCATCGAACCTGTACCAAAAGGTTTCTCAAGAGAGCCCAACAAGCTTCTCAACTTCACAATTTCTTCACTGTTAAACATTGACATGGAGAAAAAAAATCAGGCAATTAAGGTTGTTCCTGTTCCTGGATGACGCGGGTAAGAGACGACGCGGATCGCAGAAGATCGCACAGCTTCTGGGCGGCAGCAATGAAGGCTGCTCTGCGAAGCGCGCTCCTTCTCAGAAAAAAACTGTCGTGTGGGAGACGTCGTGCGGGAGACGTCGAACAAACTGTCGAGCAGAGACTCAACGTCGGGGCATCGTTCTTCCTTGAACGAACGAAGACAAGACGACTTGGGCTTCGACGATCCGACGTAGGAACGATTCTGGACGAATAGGCGCTCGGCGGGCTTCTGGAGTCGCGGCAGGAGTCGACGCGAGACAGAAACCGCTTTTGTGGGAAATTTGGAAGAGGCGGAGAAAGCTCCTAACGACGCAAATCGACGAAGATTGCCGAAGCCGAAGCCGAAGCAGAGGAACCGAAACCGAAGCACGGGACGACGCGGAAGAGGCAGATGAAGTACCGAGCGGTGCGGGAAGTAGATGAGCCGAAGAAACACTCAACGCGAGCGGATCACACAGCTTCTGATGAAGCAGATCGTAGGAAGAAGACACGCAGGAATGAAGGATGCTCGAAGAAAGATGAGAAACCCCAGAAAAATTCTTAGGGCTCTGATACCATGTGGGAAATCAGAGAAGATGGAGAATAATTCTGTATTTCCTTGATTTACATTGATAATACATGGTATTAAATAGGAGTTTTTTACAAGACGAAGAAATAAGAAACTATTTAAATAATTCTCTCAATTAAGAAATTACTAATTAATTTTGATTCCCTTAATTTAAGGGATTCCAAATTAATTGTAATTACCTTAAATTAAAGTATTACAAATTGATTCTCCCAATTTATTTTCATAGTTATGTCAATATGTGATTTATATGTGACATTAGAAATATCTCCAATTGCCAGGACGATTTAAGTGTAATGTTCAAGCTCAAATCCCGGTGCATTAGATTTCACTATAGGTTAAGTCATTGTGGGAATTTCACTATTTAATTGAATTAAGAAAGTGACGAACCATATTTTGGTGCATTTTCATGTCTAATGTTTTAATCAATTTCTGAATTAGAGTCAAGTGTCTAGTTTCATTATTCATTCAAAAATTCGGTGGGTGAACTACCACCTAAGGTGTGCTCCTAAAATCTAGGAAGCCTACACTTTAACATGTGCTTAAAGTGTATTTGGTGTTTTACCCTCAATTAAACAAATCATAGAAACATCTAAACAAATCATAAAAAAACAAAACACGATGTCACGTATAAAGGACCAGGGATATGTGATTTATATGTGACATTAGAAATGTCCTCAATTGTCAGGATGATTTAAGCGTAATGTTCAATCTCAAATCCCGGTGCATTAGATTTCACTATAGGTTAAGTCATGGTAGGAATTTCACTATTAGATTTAATTAAGTGATGAACCACATTTTGGTGCATTTTCATGTCTAATGTTTTAATCAATTTCTGAATTAGAGTCAAGTGTCTAGTTTCATCATTCATTCGAAAATTAGGTGGGTGAACTACCACTTAAGATGTGCTCCTAAAATCTAAGAAGCCTACACTTTAACATGTGCTTAAAATGTCTTTGGTGTTTTCCCCTCAATTAAGTGTTCTCCAACTAATCATCAAATATCTTTAAGTGTCTTCCAAATAATTAAATAAGAAAAGAGACGGAGAAGGTCGACCCACTTCCAAAACTAATAATGCCAAGGAGAATAGTATGTGAATCGGCCTAAAAGCGTTTAAATAATAATAAGTGAAACCCAAAACAGTGGGCAAAAGCCTCCAAACAGCCATTTAGAATTCCCCAAACAGTCATTTCAAAAGTCCCCAAACAAATGTGAAAAAAACCCCAACTGTTTAAAAGGCTCTGAACCACCATTTAAAAGTCTCCAATCATTTCAAAAGTCTTCAAACAACCATTAAAAAAATTCCCCAAACAACCATTTATAAAAAAGTCCCCAAACAACCATTTTAAAAAAAAAAGTCCTCGAACAACCGTTTGAAAGGCGCGAGTGCACTTCTATAAACCCAAACAGCAACTACAACACTTATACGAGCCCAAACAACACCTATACAAGCCTAAACAACAACTATATGGGTCCAAACAACAATTAAATGAGTTCAAACAACAATTAAATGAGCCCAAACACCAAATATAACATATATATATATATATATATATATATACGAGTCCAAACAGAAATTAGATGAGTCCAAACAACAATTAGATAAGCCCAAACAACAAATACAACACATATATGAGCCCAAACAACAATTAAATCAGTCAAAACAGCAAATAATGAACCCAAATAGCAAATACAGCACATATATGACTCAAACAACAATTAAATGAGTCAAAACAGCAATTAAATGAACCCCAAAGGTGCCAAAACAACCAAATCAGTGCCACACAAAAGAAAGGCTGCTTCAAAATCAATCCTCAAAACGCCCCAAAACAGTGCATATGTTCAAAACCTCCCAAAGAAGGTGAACATTGATAGCTAAAGCATCATATAAATTTCTCCAAAGCAATGAGTAAAACAGCCCTCAGATGATGGTTTTAATGCCTCTGAAACAGTGAGTAAAACACCCCCCAAATGATGGGTTTAATGCCTCCCAAGATAAGATATGTGCAATCCAAAATAAACATGTTTTAAACCTTTCAGAAGCGACATTAATTCAGGCTCAAGGTTCTCATCCATAACGCTCGATCCTCATCTATTTACATACAAGCACCTATACTTGTTGAAATCTACACATGAAAGCACAAGCTACCACAAAATTTGGTATATAATGCAAACTTCAAGTGTATACAACGAATAGGCATAAATGTGAAGAAAAATGAAGTTTAGGAATTAGACGTGAATATAAATTCACTACCATTATTACAAAGCTTCAAATCAGCACCATACAAGATTTCAGATTTCCAAAATAAACAAGAATCTTCATATATATATATATACACACCCACGTGCATGCGCATAAATTCGGTTCTTAAAGCAAGAAATGAGAGGGAAAAAATTTCATGCATATATAAAAAGAAAATAATAAAAAAACTTATAAACTTGTGATATTTCTTGCGTGAACCGAAAAGATCTCGTGACTGGAATGGAGGAAGTGAGGACAGCTGAACGGGCAAGGGCTTTGCGAAGTGGGTCGAGCGAGGCTTGCAGTGCGTGAGAAGAAGAGGCGAGGGCTTTGATCGAGCGATAGAGGGTGCAGCAGAAGCGGGAGTACTTCGACGCAGAGAAGGGGCGAGCAGCTTCAGTGCGGAGGAGAGGAGGGCGGGATCTGTCGCGTGTGAGGGCGCGAGTAGGGCTTCTGGTCGCACGAGAGGAGCGGGGATTTCGGTTCGAGCGAGGGAGAGGAGAGTGGGCGTCTGTGTCAAGGACAGGGGGCAAGAGGGAGGAGCCGAATGGTTGTTCGGTCGAGTGAGGAAGAGAGGAGGCGGAGGACTTCGGTGCAGATGGGAGGAGAGGCCAATTTCGGTGCAAGGAGGGGAGGAGGAGAATCGAATGAGGAGAAGAAAGAGACGCGGCCCTTTTTTGTATTGCGCGAATTCCAGAAACACGTTACACAGAGAATTAAATGGATTCCGTTAAATCAGCAGGCCTAATTGTAAACTAATGATGCCTAATTAAATTTGATTAAGGATTTCGGAGGGGTAATTTGAAATTTAAAATTTAAAATTACAAACTAGGTTGTCAGCCCGACCAGATATAATTGGGCTATTTTAGCCTGAATTGAACTCGGATTAAGCCTAAACTCACATCTTTTAATTAAATTTAATATGCATCAATTTTCGTGTTGTTCGCCTACACGCGGAACCATAATAATATAGGTGTTCTTCCTAACTAAATTCAGCATCTTGAACGCGTCTGCACAGTCCGTTTCGTCATCCGATGTCGTCCGGACGAGTTCGTCGATGGTCGAGCCAAAAAATGCGTCAAGTTTAATTTTTTTTCGAATTTTGGGTTCACCTAAGGCTGTCTGATCCTGTAAGAACTCATTTTCAGGCCCTCTACATGTTAGTCCTTAGCCCTTACAACTAATAGTCGAGTGCTTGGGACTACTCATGCGAGGTCTTCACAAAAATGGGTCAAGAAGTGGTTTGAGGCCCTTATGTGAGGTGGGTTCCAATATTAGTCCTCTAAGATGGTAAATAAGAAACTCCTAAAGCTAGACCTTAGGTCCTAAGGAAAGAAGTCAATACCTCACTGAAAATGAGGTCAACAATAGGTATATGGAGATCCAAAAAGATGTTCTGAACGATACACAAGTTGAAAAGTTCTTCCTTCAAGAGTTTAGTGCTAATTCAAGTTGCCATCAAGTGAAAAACAAAGACAAGTAAAATGAGGCCTCCCTCAAGTTTAGCTTAATTTCATAACTATACTAACCGCTCGAGTTTGAATGCAATCAGTTAGAATTAATTAGCTTGCATTTTGATTCATTTAAAGTTGGCTATAGATAAAAAGTGTGAATCAAGCATACACAATACAAGATACATCCAGCTGAGAATTAACTTGCATTTCGACTATATATAAAATAAGGCTTACAAAAATAAACAGTTAGCATTCTATGAGTCAAAGTTGATTCAAGAAGGATTGATGCAAATAATCTCACAAAAAACTTTGAAACTAAGTAGTCAAGTTGAAAAAAATATAACCTTAATATAGGATGCAAGTATTTTTGGTCCGCCTGAAGCCATCACAAAAAACTCCCCAAAATTTCAACCAAAACAAAACATCAAAAAAGGCTACTTTTTAGAACTGATGGTCCAAGATTTTACTGTCAATGATAGCAAGCCTAAATTGCACATGCCCTGAAAATTTCCTACATATTGCAAAGAAATTTTCATGGAAAGCAAACGATACTTTTGCGAAGGTAGGTCATAAATTCAAAATGAAAAAGAAATCCACTCAAAATATCCATCCTTGCGGAAGAGACAATAAAGCGAAGATATGCAAGCATCAATCTTCATCTACCAAAAGTTTAAAAACAATCTCTAAACAATAATATGCAATGCTGGACAATTCCAAGAAGCTCCTGAACCGTCCATAAAAGGCAAAAAGATGACTAAGAAAATTTAACCAAGATAAAACTAGTTTAATCTTTTTTACATGTATACTAGAATGAACTTGCAATGAAATAAATATACATAAATTATTAGAAATATACAAGGAATGCTGCTCAAGAAAATTGAACTGCAACTACATTTAAATTCCCAGGATGTAGTTCTATCAGTCGAGAATGAACATTAATTATATAAGCACGCTTGCTGGCAAGAATAATGGTAAAGACATTATTTCCATCTTGCAAAGGGACGTATAGATTTTGCCTAATGCTGAACTCAAAAAAGATAAAGAAATCCTCACTTCAAACAAGCTCAAATTCCAGACATACGCACATAGGTGTAACTAATCAAAATTAGACTAGTGAGCCAACACAAGTTTGGCTTGATAAATGACTCGTGAGTTGAGCTCAATAGCAATCAGATTTTTGTAACTGCAAAATGATTAATCAGCTAGTAAGTCAACTCAATTACAAAAATTAATATAAAAAATAAAGTATAATTACTAAAATATAAAATTAACAAAAAAAAAAATCACTCGCTTTTCTAAACTATTTTCACACTGCTTTTGTGATTTTATTATTGGAACTCATATTAACAACATCTTCTCTCTTACAAAAGAAACAAGATTGATCATAAGATGATTTAAACTCATAAAATAGAACTCAAGATTTATAGCTCAAACTCAATTAATTAATAGAGATCAAGCTCAACTCGACTTGGTCACACTCCACACACATCAAAATTGAGATAGTTGAGCATGCTAATTGAAAAGAGTTCACACCAATATGACTTGCAGATAAAAAAATTAAATAAAATAAAAAGGGCTAATAATTATCTTTTCTTAAAGGCTAAAAATTATCTTCAATAGCATTGCCCCAATTATTGAGTGTTTTCCTTATAAATAGTCCATCACTAATCATTGTAAGTCAAACATAAAGTGTTAACTTCACTATGCTATTGTTTTTAACTACTTCAAGACAGTTCCTTTTCTCCATTCATTGCTTCACATTAATTTGGTTTGCATAACTTATTCAAGCATCTTCTTTTCGTTGTACGTGCCCGAACACTCAAATCTACTTTTTCAATATCTTAACTTCAAAAGATGCTACTCCCTCACATCACTCTCACTGATTCTTTAAGACAAACATTCCTTATGCTAGATTTCCTAATCCTACCACACATTCATTCTGATCATCTCACATCTGTCACAAAACTTGGTACAACAACTTCATTTAAAAATGACATCCATACTATTAACAAAGTCGGTTTAATTTTAGCTTTATAAAATGCATCTTTTAGAGGTCTACAAGACACCCTAACTTAAACTCAAAAAACAAAGTCCTCATTAATGTTTTCTTTTCCAATGTGTTTGATCCAATAATTGATTAATAAAATCAACAAAAACAACAACAACAACAGCAACAAAGCCTTAATCCCACTAAGTGGGGTCGTCTGCATGAATCCTTTTTTCTCCATTACATCCTATTTAGTGTCAGATTTTCATTCAATTCTAATAAATTAAGATTATTTTTTATACAATAACAATAAGCCCAAGTCTTCCTAGGTCTACCTCTGTCTTTCTTAACATAAGTCGAATCTAGAACATCTACTCTCCTAATTGGATCATTTGATGGTCGACATTTAATGTGACCAAACCATCTAAGGCGACTCTCTCTAATTTTGTCCGTCCCTGGAGTACACCAACCCTATTACGGATAAATCATTTTGCATTTTGTCTCTTAGTGTAAAGCCACTCATCCACCTAATCATTCTCATCTCGGCAACACATAAGATAGTATTATGCTTCTCTTTTAAAGGCCAACATTCAGCACCATAGATCATAGCAGGTCTCACCATCTTAAAAAATTTTCCTTTCAGTCTACGCAGTACTTTTCTATCACACAATAGGCCCAAAACATTCCTCAACTTCAACCAACCAACTTGAATTCTACTATTAACATCCCCATCAATATCACCATCACTACAATAGACCTGAGATATCTAAACCGATCACACTTTTTAACAATTTGATCACCCAAAGTTACACCTCTGTCACTAGAGCTACTATTACTAAAATTACATTCCATGTATTCAGTTTTAGTTCTACTCCCACACTCTCTTCTCTCTTGTCGATTTATTAACGGGCAGAACACATAATTCTTCGATCGTATTCGACTGGTTTTGGTTCAAAATAATTAAATAACTAAATAATAATATTTATTACATCCTTTTTATATTAACTTTTATAAATATTTAAAAATAAAAAAATTTTATTATTTTTTTAAATTATTCAAGTGGTATAATTATAAAATACTTAAGTTTAGGTGTTAAATATGTAAATGAATAGAATTTGGGTGGTATGTCTGTAAATGTTCCTAAAACAAACTCCCAAAGGTGTGCATGGGAATGATGCAACGATGGGGACTCCGCATTCTGTAATCTCAAGCACTGTTTACTCCCCCATCGGAAACAACGAGAAGGTTGTTGTGAGACAAGCTTTTTAAAAGCAAAAAATAAGCTTTTTCAATGAAAGAATATTGAACCATGCGGAAGTAAAGCATCCAAACCGTTCGTCTTCAGCAAAATAATTTAATTTTTTTAATAATAATAATTTAATAAATTACATTTTGTAGTTCTTGAGACTGAGACAAGCAAGTTAAATTCGAGTCGAATACGAGCTTAATTCGAACAAACAAAATTGAATCAAACCAAACATGAACAGACTACTTACGAGTCATTGCGAACACGAACAAAAAAAAAATTGAACAAATCAAACACAAATAATCCTTCGGCTCGCTCAAGTTTGGCTAGTTTACAATCATACTTGGAGCAATGGTAAATCACCACTAATTCAAATCATAAGAAGCTCTGTATAGATGCAAGGGTGAAGTTACATATGTCGTCCCAAACTAAGCGATGGTTGAAGCTCAACACTTCTGACACAAATTTTCCAAACTTTATTCTATATATTATTGTATAAATCCTATGTTTGATTAATTTAATAACCACAAGCATAAATATATCATTTGCCATTAAACATTAGTACCAAAATGTTAACTCTATGATTATTTGGCATTTTCTGAATCATGAGATTTCATTAGAAAGATTTGTTAACTTATTCTAATAAAGCATCGTAACTCCCCTTTATCCTAATACTCGCATAAACCAAAAACGTACCATGATTATGCATCTTTTCCACATTAAAAGAACACCTTGGAATCTATAACAAAATTCAAAAAAAAATCCATCTTGAACTTTTATTAAAAAGAAGTCCTTAACATCCTCTTTCATAAATCGCTTAGAGTTTTTGTCACTCCTCGATGAATTTCATCTTTATCCACAAGATAGTTTTATTGCCGCCCTTAACTTGACGAAAATTTTGGAATCTCTTTTCTTTTTTATACCTTGAGCTACTTTCTATATCCCTGTCTCATTTCTTACTTCCTAATCTATCATACAAGTCCTCAAAGGCTATAATTTCAGCCTTTACTTATTATTCAATTTGAAAAAATTCTAGCTTCCATGTTTTAAATATATCACCAAATAATATTTTTTACACAAAAAAGGTGCATACGACTAAATATGTTTATCGCTGACTGACAGGAAAATAAATTGCGATGAAAATCAAGTACTCAATAAAACAAAACACAATTTGAATGAAGATAACCTGGACCATTGTGCTAGAAAGTATTCAGCCCGTAAGCAACTTCAAAAAAGGATAGAACTCCAAGAAAGTTACCCTGCATTTTAAAAATTTAAGCGACCAAAAAATGAAAGCTTACAATATCATACAAACAACCAACTCAAAGATGCATATATACAGCCGATGTGTGCATGATGGGCAAATATAACAATAAACTTTTGCTCAAACTACCATACAGTGCGTAGTAAATTCTAGTTTGTCACCGGAAACCAGCTTTTCACAATGTCTGAAAATAATTAAATTGTAGAGCAAAAATAAACTAATAATTTATATCAGCTACAGATGTGCATTTATTATAAGCATTTAATAGAAGGTGAAACTCACCAAGTAAATCAGAGAAAGCTGCCATTTCCTGACAAAAGCACTATAGCAAGCTCTGTCATCAAAAAGGTTGATCTCCAACAACTTACTAGTCCAAAACTATTTCTGTATTGCTGACAAAATCCCAAGTTAAGCGCTCATTGACAGCTAAGATAATTTTTTTTAAACCAAGCTACACTCCAAAATCATCTTTTAAAGTCAGCCAAAAACAGCTGACAAAGCCGTGCAGCTTAACAAAACCAAATGAATGTGGGAAAAAGCTATAAGAATCAATGGAGTAGCATCATTTAGAAACTAGCTATTGTTCAACATCAATCATATGTTCCTCGCTCTTCCCTTCGGTGGATGCCTGAAGAAGTTCTAGAGGAGTTGCAGCTGGATCAAGTTCAAGGCAACCCTCTGGAATATTGTCAGCTTCTTCACCTGTGAGCACATAAGAAGGTACCTGATGTGAAAACCGAAACATCTCTTTCTTTGGGATCACCTTCACTTCTTTTGGGTCAAAATGCCGCCTAAAAACTGTTTTGAATCCAGCAACCTTCACTAAGGAAACAACTGAGACTCCTTGATCCTCATCATAATCCCCAAGTACCTCCACCATATCATATTTGTGGATCACGTCATCTGAAGTATGCTCATTCCAGTGAGGAGTCCAATTTCTATACAAGGCCCAAGTGTCACCTTTTCTAGGAAGAATCCTAATTACACCACGGTAACCTTTCTCCCATTTAACCTTATGTGAAAAAATATTGATTGAATCGATAACTTCATATCTTACGACTCTAAACTCTCCACAGGTTTTAGAAAACCCAATGCTAACCCAATCTAATTCAGAAAATTCAGCATTTGACTTTGATGTGAGGAAACTCATGCGGACCTTGAAAGGCTTTTTGGATAAAACTTTCTGAATCAATGCATAATACCGAGGCATGCCATCATCATCATCATAGGTAGCCCATATCTGATCACCTCCAAAAGCTTCTTCTGTGCGATTATTGTCAAAATCATGAAAATCTGGATCTGGGACATCAATTGAAACAGGCAGACCAAGATCCTTATCTGAATCATCATTAACATCAGCTTGCCCATCTTCTTTATGAAGGACTTTACTCTGAGAATCAAGTACTTCTTTATCAGAATATCCTCTGTGAACTGTGTCCAGAAGATTATCAACATCTTTTGACTCTTTAATATCCTCTTTAGGTTTTTGTTTATTCTTTGTCCTATCCTTTTCCCTACCCTTGGCAGCTTCAACCGAATTCAATTCTTTTATCTTATTTAATATTCCAAACCTGGCCTTTTCCACTAGTAAAGGTCGAACATCTAAATGCATAAATTCCCTGTTAAATGTTGCCATCCTCGAGCTCAAATTGGACTTCAAAGAATCTACAGTAACCTTATCCCCATCAGGGAAAGTATTTCGGGTAGCACTAACAGAATGATTCTGATTTACAACACAGTTATTCCCAGCATCATCCCCAATGTCTCTTCTTCTATTCACATTTATATCAGCACCTGTTCCAGTATAAAGATTTGAAGGAGCGTTAGCATTTCTTCTTGAAGTATTATACCTCTTCCGAAGAAATTCTTCCCTTCTAGCTGCTGCCTGTGCTTCTTCCCGCTGCCTTTTAGCTTTCTCATATGCTTGCTGAACCACAGTAGCAGCCTGTGCAACAGTAGATGAGCCATCAGCGCCAGCTGTTGCAGAAAGTCCGGAGAATGGTCCCCACTGGAAATTTGTACCAGAAGATGAGTCGGCACTTGTTCCATGCTGAAACTCTGAGTTGGGAGCGGAGGAATTGTTATTCTTGTCACCAAGATTGGGCTGCTTAGATGGCCATTTTGGTGCACGGAGTCCACTGGGAGGGGCAGGCAATTCGGTCGCTAGAAATGGCTGTTTACATTTTGGACATAGAAGGCTTTTGTTGAGATACATTATATGGTATTCATATTGCATGCAACATCCAGCACATGAAGTCCAGAATGTCGTCAGGGGTGCCTGAGTTGGAGGTGATGGGCCAGTTGGGGGCCTCGGAGCATTGCTCTTCTGAGCTGCCACTTTTGCTGCAGCACAGTTAGCAAACTGATAAAAACCATTACTAGCAGACTTAGAAGCAGATTTAGTTTTGCTTGGCTGCGAGACCTTCTGCTGAAGCCCTTTTGCATATATCCTCTGGTCATATAGCACTTTCTTACTCCTATCAGACAGCACATTCCAGGCCTCAGAAACAAGCTGGAAAGCACCTTCTGCACCAGTAAATTTGTTCTTATCTGGATGCAGCAGGAGAGCTAGTTTCCTGTACTGCTTTTTCACCGTCTCTTCATCGGCGGAAGCATTCACATGAAGTATTGCATACAAATCCCTCTCTCCATTTACTTTAGCTTCTGCTGCAAGGTAAACATCCAAAGTTGTAATCATTTGGCTGATTCCTTCCAGGGATGGAAAAAGATTCTGGGCCTTTAATGCAAATTTCTTGGCACCCACATAGTCTTTCTCAGTAGCCTTCCTTTCAGCAATCTCTTTCGCCCTAAGAGCTTCATCGCGATTGCATTCCATTTCCTAAATTGACACAAAAAACCATAAATGAAAATTCACTTTCAGGACTTCAGAGCAAAGATATAACAGATTCAAACAAATCCTAGATAAATCATAGCTTCTGATGTAAGTGACAAAGAACAATGTATATCTGAGTATCCCGAAGATCCAATAGCATTGGCTCCCCTAGACTGATATGAATTTGCTTAAGTTAACAGTATATACTAATATGATCTCGCCCTACCTAGCAAAAATCATATTGAGCCCACCGAAACCTAAAAGGGTGATTATCAAAGTTAAACCCCACTCATCCAAAATTAGGCATACTCGCCCAAATTCAGGAAGTACTCACCAAGCATGCTACATCATCAAAGAAGATCAGTGAGATCATAACAAGTCAACTACAAGTTTGAGAATTCAATCCTAATGCAATCACACTACACTCCTAACATATTTTAAGGCGAGAAACTAATGGGTCTTGTTAAGTACTTTTTTAAATTCATATAACTCAATATGTGGCTTTCTCTTCAATGCTCATACCCAATCCAAGACTATAGATATATGGAATTGAAGGAAGAGCCCAAATTAAGCAATTTCTTGTATTTAAACCCATTATAATAATATCCCAAAGTTTCTCACATTAAATCTTCTCTCTCTCTCTCTCTCTCTCTCTCTCTCTCTCTCTCTCTTTCTTATTATCTCTCCTCTTTTTGCTTTAACTGCCAGTAACATTATGATGTAAATTTATGGGCAACTTCGTATTTAACATCCTCAAAGATGCAATAAGCGTGAATGAATGCCAAATCAGAACACACTAAGAGCCACAGAATAGCAAAAAGGAAAAAATTTTGTTAACATGGACAATCACCTTGATTCGAACAGCACAGTGATAGTGACTCATCTCCCTCACTTTGTTGAATAGAGAAACAAGTTGAGAAGAGAATACCGGGACTAGCTAATGCTTTTGCAACAAGAGATTATAGATGTGAAACCTCGTATAATATTCAATATTTCTCATCGTGATTCGAATGGAGAAAATTTTATTTGATGGATCATGTAGCCTACTATGAATTCTTTGTTTCTTACTATAAATTATGATGCTTCGAAATAATTTTTCTTTTTATGAACATCAAAGAGTCATCTCTCAAGTGTTTTTTCCGCCTGCCACTTTTAAATAATTACTCAGTTTTATGAGATTCAAAATAATGTTTATCACTAAATTCTCTAGTGTCCCATACTCTCTAAGAAATTCACAAGCCATACAAAAGATCAGGCAGAAGATAAGCAGGTCACTCTGGAGCTTCATAATGAGTTTGCAAAAGGAAATGTTGGACATAAAGGTTCTAGAGAAGGCTATGGTTCAAGTTGTGCTTAATATACGAGGGAAAGGCCTTTCCACAACACTATTAGCCTATAATAACCAAAGACATCGGTCGAGTTACTGGACCTCATCAAAAATCATTTTAATGTTGAAATGATACAATTGCAAGTCAACTAGATCGACTTCAAATCAAAAGAGACAATTTACTCAAATATAAATTTCAACAATTTTTAGGAATCAATTAATTTGCTTGAAATCCAACGAGGAGCAAAACTCATGCTTTGGCTCGCAACAAACTACCAACAGCGACCAAATCATCCAAAGAGGCATATAGAAACAAAAAATAAAATGATAGTAAAAAAGGTAGAAGTCGCATCCACCTGCTCACTACCACCCAGGCATCATGTTGTTGCATGTTTCAACAAATAAACTTGTAGAAGCCATCTAAAAATTTTTTTTTTTTTTGACGAACAATTCCCATGAGGGTTGGCCCCAATGTGAGAGGACTTTCAAAGTATTGTGTGTTCTACAAAGATCATAGGCATAATTCGGAGGCTTGCCAACTTCATAATTTGGCAAACTTACCAAAGCAAAAAAGCTAAAAGAGTTTGCTCTTCCACATCCATGAAGGTGATCTACAAGGAAGCCAATATAAAGGCAAAGAAACAATCTTGTCATAACACAGACAGCACACATTGCTAGATTAATACCTGCCAATCTAGGTGGATCCAAAAAGAAATCTCTCAATTAGAAAATCTAAAACAACTTCGTCGTGGGAGGTAAGCTAGTAAATGTCTAGAATTTGCAAAGGTGGATCATATCATATTTTATTAAGCGAATATACTAGCAAATGGAGATTTATAATGATGTTATTGTGGTCACCGGCCTGAACACTAACCATCAAATCAACAACATTCTAATTAACACAAAAAAATCAATAAATATTATTTTCAAGTGTTTTCAAAAAGATGAACTTTAATGGTTCTCAATTGTCACAAATTATACGACGACTTAGTTTTTCTACGAAACAAAGGGAAAATGAAAATATAATTGCATCAATTTTGCAGTAAAAGCTTAACACCTCGGCAACTTATAATGACATCTTCAAACAACCAATTCTAAATAATTTCAAGATAGTTGTTTCTCAACATTCGATATTATTGTAACATTTTTTATAGAAGTTAAAGTAGTGACAATGAAATGAGACTTCCTACAGTCAAAAGCATGCTACTTGAAAGCTATAAAAAATATTCAAAAAGAGCGCTTAATCTAGAAATTCATAGAGGAACTAAACTCGAGAATCATGCGATAAGAAAAAGTTGTAACCGTGGCAAATAAAAATCGAACTTCTCGCATATGAACTTCTTTTAGCCAAAAAAAAAAAAAATTGCAAGTTAATCAAAACTTTGAACAAAAAAAAGTGAAAAAAAAATTCTAGTTCGTAGACAAAATGTCGGATGTAGATGCCAATCTAACTTATCACAAGCTAAATGTCAATAAAAGTATCATACTATTTAAGCAGGTTAATGCATTTAAAGATTCAAAAAATTAATCGAAAATTTTGAAATCTCCTTCAGCAAGGTCAGACTCATGCCATGCTTTCTTCTTTTATAGCTATTTTACTTGTTCTTCGAGCTCAATCATCTTATTAATACAACTGTCATTATCTTATCATCTCTTTTCGGCCAAAATATCATAAAAGCAATAGCAGTGCTCTTGACAAACTCATCATTTATTTTTATAGTATTTTTAAGGCAGGTTTCTTGCAGACCTTTCCATCCTCCAAAACATTTTTTAAATCACGACATTATTATCAAGAAGATGGACTTTTGTTGGCAATTGCTTGGCTTCTTTGGGGCATGACAAGTAATTATAAAATTAAATTATCGGCTCATAGCACTCACTTTCATTGTCACTACATGAAAATCTAAAAGCAAAATTTTATTTATTATGAGTGATGACTAAAAAAACAAGTACTAAAGCAAAGCTATTGGGGAAATTCAATCTTCAAGCAATTCAAGATCTAAATCATAATAAATAATATCTAATGCTTTCTAATTGAGGCATGTGAAAGGAACTTTTTTTTTTCTATTAAGGCACTCCAACTTATTTTTCTTTGTGTTTTACATCATTTAACAATCTCTTTCACTTTTCTTTTAGAAACTCGGTCAACACTTCGTCAATCATAATCCAACTAAAAGGATTGAGTTACACTAGGTTCAAAAATTTCAATACCAGAAGTAGGAAGAAGTCATTGGACACATTTTAATTGTAGTGGCAACAGGAGAAAATTCAATTGTAGAAGTTAGAGGAATTTCAACTGTAAAAGTTATCAGAAAGAAAATTGCGATAGACACTACTCCACGAAAAGAGGTTGCTAAAAGAATTGAAACACAATTTGCTTTAATGACGGAATGACATGAACTCTCCAAATAAAACAAAATGTCAGTAATCACATGAGTACTAAAAAAAAAAATTTTTCGCAATCCTAGAGATCCTCAGAACTAGCAAGCGAATTCTTACAGTCATTCTTAAGATGTAACTTTGTTTCCCTCTTTATTATTAATGAAGAGGGAAACAAAGTCATTGGACACATTTTAATTGTAGTGGCAACAGGAGAAAATTCAATTGTAGAAGTCAGAGGAATTTCAACTGTAAAAGTTATCAGAAAGAAAATTGCTATAGACACTAATCCACGAAAAGAGGTTGCTAAAAGAATTGAAACACAATTTGCTTTAATGACGGAATGACATGAACTCTCCAAATAAAACAAAATGTCTGTAATCACATGAGTACTAAAAAAAAAATTTTGTCGCAATCCTAGAGATCCTCAGAACTAGCAAGCGACTTCTTAGGGTCATTCTTCAGATGTAACTTTGTTTCCCTCTTTATTCTTAATGAAGCTATTTCATCAGATAGCTTTACGATATCGGGATCATACAGTATTAAATATGAAGTGAAATTATCTAAAAGAAAAAGATAAACGTGGAAGCAAATCCCCAAAAAATAAGTTTAAGCAAAGAAATTATAAAAAAAAAGTAATTAAAAGTTTTTTTTTTTTTTACAACAGCATATAAGTTTGAATTAATTTTCAAATATAGATTCTTTAATTGCAAAAAAATAGCAAACTCGGCCAACTTTAAATCTAGCAAGTAGAATTTCTTGTTTGATAATGGAACCAACTTTATCCTAATTATTCGTTATCTGGAGAACTTCACAAAGTAAAACTTATCATTCTTGTTCTTTATTTTGTTTTCTAGCTTGATCATCTAGATGTGAATAAAAGTAGACAAAATTTTGATACGTTTATGGAAAACAAATGTCAAAAAATGATATTTGAAGCAATTCTTTTCTTAGACAATGGACAACAAAAGAAATGAAACTTGTTAAACAGCTCAGGAAAATCTAGGATAAGGTCTCACTATAAATATTCATGATATCGATCAATTAACAACAAAAACAACAACAACAACAAGCCTTTATCCCACTAAGTGGGGTCAGCTACATGAATCCTTTTTTCTCCGTTGCGCCTATTGACTGTCATATTTTCATCTAATTCTAAAAAATTAAGATCATTTTTTATACAATATAACCATGTATTTCTAAATCTACCTCTGTCTTTCTTAACATAAGTCGAATCTAAAACAACTACTCTCCTAACTAGACCATCAGATGGTCAACGTTTAATGTGAACAAACCATCTAAGATGACTCTAATTTCGTCCGCTACTGGAGCTATACCAACCCTATCACAAATATATTCATATTGCATTTTGTCTCGAAGTGTGTGGGAACACTTAATTTAGTTTTATGCTTCACTTTTAACGGCCAACATTCAACGCCATTAAGCATTGCAGTTCTCACCACCATCTTATAAAATTTTCCTTTCAATCTAAGCAGAACTTTTCTATCACAAAATAGGCCCAAAGCATCCCTCCACTCAACCGACTAACTTGAATTCTACTAATAACAAACTCATCTATTATCACCATCACTTTGCACAATAGATCCAAAATATCTAAAGCGTTCACAACTTTCAATAATTTGATCACCCATAGTTACAACTCTGTCACTAGAGCTCTAGTACTAAAATTACTCTATGTATTCAGTTTTAGATCTACTCAAACGAAGGCCTTTAGACTCCATTGTAGACATCCATAATTTAAGTTTTTACTAAGCTTTTTCTCTAGTCTTATCCACAATAAGGATATGATCAGCGAAAAGCATACATCAAGGTATATCCTCCTGTAAATATCCAGTAAAAGCATCCACAACTGAAGCAAAAAAGATATGAGCTTAAAGTTAATCCCTAATGTAATCCAACTGAAATAAGAAAATATTTGGTCAATCCTCCTTCTGTTTGAACACAAGTAACAACTATAGTATACATAACTTTAATGACTTGAATATAAGTCATATCAACACCTTTTTTCTCTAGAACTCTCCAAAGCAAAGCTCATGGAACTTTATCGTAAGTATTTTTCTAAATCAATAAAAATCATATGTAGATCCTCCTTATTCTCTATATACTTCTCCATCAAACCTCTCAATAAATGTGTAACTTCCATAGTAGACCTGTCTGGCATAAATCCAAGTTGATTATAAGAAATCTTTATAATATGCCTAAACATATATTCAATTACTCTCTCCCGTAATTCTAAAGTATGACACATCAACTTAATTTCTCTATAATTTGCACACTCTTTTGCATTCTCCTTATTCTTAAAAATGGGGACCAAAATACTCTTCCTCCACTCCTCGGGCATCTTATTTGTTTTTAAAATAATATTAAAAAGTTCAATAAGCTAAGAAAACCCCATATCTCAAAAATATTTTCACACTTCAACTGAGATGTCATCAGATCCTACGGACTTTTCACCCTTAGTTTTCTTTAAATCCTCTTAAATTTCTTTTTTACTAATATGAAGGTAAAAAAGAAACATTTTATTATTATTAATGGCACGAAATTTTGTTCGAACATAAGTGGCTGATATTATTTTTTGAAACTTCAATGAAAAGTTTGTTAAAAGAAAAGTTTATCAAAATAACTCACCCACTTATGTTGATATATATTTTTCTAAGAAAATAATTTTTCTTTATTTTCATCTTTAAAAAATTTTACTCGAGTTAAATATTTACTTTTATTTTCTCTTTATTTGACTAATTTATACACACGTTTTTCACCCTCTTTAGTATCTAATCTATTATAGAGATCATTAAAAGCATAATTTTTAGCATCAAAGATTATTCTCTTACTCCCTACGTACCATTTTATATTTTTTTCAGTTCTCTAAGCTTTTACATTTAAATCAATTTTTATAACACAACTTATATTTTATCTTTTCTTGCACATTATTATTTCACCACCAACTATTTTTATTATAGAAATTTTCTTTTTGATTCTTAAAGTACATCTTTTGCTACTTGTTTAATAGTGTTTGTTACTTTATTTAACATGTAAATTTACTTCTTCATGAACATCCCAAATCTTGAAGTTTACACATAAAGATAATTTTATTTGTCTTTTAGGTGTCTTCATCTAATTCCATGCAATTATTCATATCATTCCTTGTTTTACAACTCTTCATTTGAAAATCTAGAATTAATAATCGATGTTGAGTAATTAAATTCTCACTTGAAATGACCTTACAATCTTTACATTCTCGACGATCTCTTCTTCTCATAAAAAAATAATCAATTTGCATTTTATTAGATTCATTCTTATAAGTAATAATATGCTCATCTTTTTTCTTAAATAAAGTATTAGTAATAACAAAATCATACACTAAAGCAAAATCTAATATTATTATACTTTCTTTATTAATCAATCTAAAACTGTAGCCAGCACGAATATTTTAAATCTTCTATCACTCTACTTACATGTCCATTTAAATCACTTCCAATAAAAATTCTTTCTTCAAGAGGTATCCTTTGTATTAAGTCTTCTAGGTTATTCCAGAATTTTTGTTTAGAACCTATATATAAACCTACTTGAGTATAAGTACTTATAATATTAAAAATATTAATATCACAATAATATTAAGAGTTATAATTTTATCTCCAATCCTATTAATTTTTACAGTTTTATCTTTCAAACTCTTATTTATAATAACACCTACACCATTTCTAGTGCGACTCTTACCTGAATACGAACATTTAAAACCTAAAATTTCAATCTCCTTAGCATTTTCTCCAACCAATTTAGTTTCTGATATTTATCTTTTTATGAATCATAATATCAATCAAGTCCATTAGTTTACCTGTGAGAGTACCTATATTCCAAGATCATATACAATTATTAATTTTATAGACTAACTTCTTTACCCGGATTCATTCGTAATATAGGAACCGTTGCTTATTTGACACTACGCCTGAGTGTCGGTATAGCGACCCATGCACAATTTTCACTATATTCAGCTCATACAACACATCGCATCTAGGGAACTCCCTAGCATTTACACAATGATTAGAAAGATTCATGTCATGATTTTTCGACAAATTTTACGTTGATTTTGATTAAAAAGATTCATTTCATGTTGGGTCTTGAGTCTCCACGACAACTTCAATAGTCCCTTTCAAAGGCCAAAATAAAAAAATATCACCAATATCCCTTGTTTTTGGCTCACATAAATACAACTTGAAAGGAAAGATTTTCCATAACTAGATAGTAGTAATTTAAGTGTGTTAATTAACAAATAAACAAATTAGCATTCTGAGATGAAATACTAATGGAGTTCAACTCCAACACCAATTTTGTCTTGGTCTTCACCAAAAAACTCATTAAATAATAAATCACAATATTGTTAGGGTAACTCACAAAATAAATCATTTGATTACAAATAATTTTTATAAAAAAGAAGGCAACTTTACGATCAATAATTATATTTGCACCAAGTGGCTTTATAATTGTTAGAGCAATGTGCTCCGCACTCAAATCCTTAATATCACATAAAAAATAGCAATATTACTGTTTTTTAAATGTGAAATGCACCCTTTGATGCATAATTTTAAGTAACCAAAGTGCTATGAGTGTGAGATATATAAATACATAAGAATTGTGTGCTAGGTAATGTAAACTTCCTATTATATAAATATATACTAACCAATGGAAAAGAAGAACGTCAACAGGATTTACAAGAGAAGTTAATGAATGAACTAAGGCGATGAATTCTTTTCAAAACTGCCGCAGTAGATTCAACCTTCCCTTTTTGTATGCCTTCAGAAGAATAACCCTCTCCTTTCTCCCTCTAACGCCTCTTGAAAATGTTGGCACCTATAGCATCCTTTGAAGCTTCAACCTTGTTCTTAGAAATGATCGCTTTGAAATGAAAATTGAAGAGCTCAAAAAAAAAAAAAAAAAGGATAAAAGGGCCATCAGTCTTTAAGCTGAAGCAGTGTATCCTTAAAAGGGATATACTTCCCGTCTGAATACTCGCATAAACAGCACACTAGCTTAAAAAGTGCACGCATTGCAAAAATTAGAAGACCAACAGACTTACCACCACACAAATCAGAAAAATCAAAGTGCCATATAAGCATGCGAAACTCGACAGTGCGCGTAACAGATGAAATCTCTCGTATACAGCAATCGACGAAGAAAATGCAAAAGCATAAAAGTGCTGAACGAGATGCATGCAGAAGCATGAAAACAAAAGCATGACGTGGGAGATCCAATCAGTTATTGTTGAAATGGAAATAGCGGAACCCTAGGTACTCGATCTCCCGCTTCCATCCACAGTTTCGGTGAAATACATTAGTTGGAAAGCTCTGCGAAAATGGAAAAGAAAGAGTAACCACCTGCCTGCAGAGAATCGATGCTCCAGCTCGATCACAGATGCATACTGTCAGCAGAATGTCTTCATCTCCAAATTTTTTCCCACCAAAGCTGGTAAAAAACATAAAAAAATAAAAAATTAAAAGTTTAAAACGAATTTTTGCCAAAAAACCTCAAGCCCTAGGCAAAACTGACATTACCAAAAATACCAGAGGAAGAAAGACAAAGAGGACAAGGAAGGCATACAATGATCTCTCTCCCGCTTTATCAAATTATTTTTGCAAACCCTAACTAAACTAGAGTTAAAAAATAACTGCAAGTTAAAAGTAACTATGGTTAAGATTCCAAGCTTTTTTTTCTAAATTTGGTATATTTTATCAAAAAAAATGCTAATATATATTTAGAATATAAGAATTGTTAATGCTTTTCTCATTACCTACTTGTATTGCTTTATATCATTTCACAAGTAAGTTACTTTATGTGGGCCCAACATATGGGCTTTTTTTAGTTTATTTAAAAATTAATATGGAATAAGCAAAAAAAAATTATAGATTAATTAGTGAAATAATTAAAAAGTAATGTGTATTAAGATAATAAAGCATAAATGAGAAAAAAAAATATTTATTATGAAGAGTAAGCATTCAAGTAAATTAAAACACTCATCATTTATATTTATTTTTAATATATTAATAAGATTAATTATAACATATCAACCTCTAAATTACAATGTGCTTAATTTAAATCACGTGGATGATCTCTTCAAATTATGTGTGAGTTCAATTTCGTCATCTAGTTTTGGTAAAAGAGCGAGCTAAAGTTGTTCTTTGATTTTCATTAACCATAAGGTCAAATCTTTAACATATGTCCACTCCATAGTAGTGGAAACACGAAAAACATAACTATTAGCTCAAGACTCGTTTCATAGTGTAATCCTGATCGTGCACTCATGTGCCACTAAAATCAATACGTCGCCCATTACTTATTGCTATATTTTTGGTATTTCTGTTTTCATACAAGCTAACCACTAGAGGTATGTTTGACAATCAATGTTTGCAACTCTCTATAAATTAGTTTGCCTTCAAACCACATGCTCCTAATATATGTAAATCCACACTCCTTTTAATCGCTTGTCAAGCATTCCTATATATATATTTTTTTTTTGTATATCAACACCGCACCATCATGTATGCTTCTTCAATCACATCAGCAATCATCATCGGTTAGTTGACTTTGATAATTGTGACACTAAAAATTTAAAGGAATGCCTTTTATCACGAAGAAAAAATTAATTTTCAAACACTTGGCACTATTGTGATAATATATAATCTTTATTAAGGTGATCTTATGCTGCATATGTGTGTCTAATGTTATAACAAAAGAAAAAGGTAATTAGAAAATAATAATATTAAGATCCTAGTTGTAGTCTAAAATGAATCATGCTTACATTTGTGTAACGACTAGTAAAGGGTGTGTCATAAAGGATAGTTATCTCACAGGAGCATCTCGATGCCCTCAAAGTTCATGTCGATCCATACAGACAGAGAGTGAGTCTCTCACGATCCCATACGGATGGCGGCTTATCGACGACCAAGGCCTATGAAATAACTAGGTTGTCTCATAGGGTCCACAAAAGGCTTCCAAGTCTAGACCGGGTCATAATGGTGGAGGGTTAATCACTGTATCCCAAATGGACGGTGGCTTATCTATAATTGGGACCAACGAGACAACATTGATGAAGCATAAGGAAGTGAAAAGGCTAAAAGGGGGTAAATAAAGGAAGGGAGGAGTAATTCTAATTGGGTAGATATAGCCGTGTTAAGATACCACAGATCCATCATCCCAAGTTATTAGACCCCATGTTTTTATGGTCATGAAGGTAATCGACCCAACATGACCGAAGATCCTTTCTCAGCAATCCATAAATTGCGTCATCAACCCAACATAAGCACCTAAGTATAAAACTTATGCATGACCAGTCATATTGAAGATGCACGAAGACTTCTCCTTGTGATATGTAATATAATGTTATTAGCTAATCAAGTCCTAATGGGGAGTCCCTATTAGTATGACAAGTATTGACATCAAATTTTGATGTCGCATGTGTGGGATGTCCACTCGAGCACATCAAGGTCGTACTTTATGCAAATGAGTAAATTATGAGTCAAGACATCCATTTGATGCCCTCCACTATATGTTGAGGAGCCTCTAGCTTTCACTAAGGCAAAGGTCGGTCAGCATTTTACTAGTCGGATGGCTTCGATCTGGCCAACAAGTCTCATTTAACGCGTCGCGCGAGAAATTGGCTCAAATTGGCCCCTCCACCGGTGAGTCTGTTCAGATAACTGATCAACCTAAAAATGTAGTACTTTTTATGCTATATTTTATAATGATATTGCATTTTAAAGTATGTTTTCTTATGTTTTTGGTTGTAGGTACATCAAATTGAAGAATTTGGAGTGATTGGAGCAAAAGAAACAAAAATGGACTAAAATGGAGCATACCGAAGCAAAATGGGTCTAACCGGAGCATACCGAAGCAAAACGGGTCAAATCGGACACTTTTGTACCCGTGTCTTGCGCCCAAAACATCGACGCATAGCCGCCAGTGACGGTTTTTGGCATAACTTCTAGAATAAACGTCGGATTTTGACGATTTTTGAAGCGTTGTGAAGTATGTCTCGTGGGGAATTCATTGGGAATGATAAAATAAACTTTCTAAAAGAGTTTGGGTCGGTTATAAGGAGTTATTATGGAAGAGATGTGTCTCTTAGAGTGAAAAGACACTTAAGGCACCATTTAGAAGATTCATTGAATATGAACACTCTTGAAGAGACACTTAAGCATCTCTTGAGAAATTATAAACACTATTAAACTCTTGAAGATGAAGATTTAGAGAGAGGAGGAGAAGATTAAGAGAAGAGGAGAAGAAGGCTTGGAGAAGAAGTGAAGGCTTGGGTGTGAGCCCAAGTAGGGCGACAAGGTGAGAGAGAAAGAGAGAGTGTGAGAATTTCTTTTTTTCTTTTCACTTTGTTCTTGGAGAGGATTACAAGGAGATTGCTTCTGCTATATAAGGAGAGTTTGATTTTCATCAGAGATAAGTATTTTCATTGTATTTTGATTTGAATTTAGTAGTTTGTTTGTATGGTTTCAAAGTCTTGTTCAGTAAAAAGTTCTTATTGTTTCTCTATGTGTAGTTAGTAGTTTTCTTTACTCTTCTCTCTTACAATGAATTAGTATGCATGTGTAGGATATAGAATTGAGTAGAGTTAGAATATATTGTGATGATTTTACTTTGATCTCATTTACATGTAAACTAAATCAACTTGCATGTTAAAATCTGTTGTGAGAATATGTAAGAACTAATTTGGTATTGTCTCAGTCAACTATTAGTAAGAATCACATGAGAGTACACGAGTGAGAACGTAGTTCATATAATTGAGTGCAAATAAATAGGGAGATATGCATGTTTAAGAGGTATATAACTAGATAACTTTAGGGTGACAGACTAAAGCCCCTAATTTGGTTTCATGTGAAAATTTTTGTTATGAGATGTTAGCCCCAGGTAGAGGGAGAAGAGGGAACTCTAGAGTGAGAGCTAGTATCTTCCCTGCCTAACCTATCTACAAGATTTCAAATCATCAAATTAAACTATGTTATTTGTATAACCAAGTAAGGGTAAATAATATAATTACTCCTATTTGTCACAATCTCTCTTGCTACTTATTATACTTTTACACGTGTAACTAATTTCATTATTGTTGACCTCATTTTTGATGAGGTCTTCTCTTCTTCTCTTTAGTACTTAGGATCTAGCCTTAGGCTTTTCCTTTGACTATCTTAGAGAACTAGAATTGGGACCCACCTTTTAGAAATTCAAACCACTTCTTAACTCCCCGCAAACTCCACAAACTTGACCGTAGACCCCTAATCACCTAGAGGGTTGAAATCAAATGTGGAAGTTTAAAGGACGAGTTCCTATAGTGACTCTTTGGCCTTAGGACCGCCCCGGGTGGCCCGGTCCGGTGAGGGGTCGACTTACACACACACTACACTTACACACTACACTTCCACATACCTCCTAAAACCACACCCATACCTAACTCGACCTCCCGACTCATGTAGGTGATTCACATGGATGGTCCTTAACCCCCGAGCCCTCGGCAAGAGGTTAGGAACAACATAAGTGAATGCCTCAAATGAGTCCCTTCATGGCTCATATGGGCTTGATATGGCTTCATGGCTCAACCAAAATGACTTCTTTCCACTTACATTCACCCAATCTTCAATTTCCCAAATTTTCAATTTTTGACCCCCGGGACCCTACACCTACTAAACCTACCCAAAACCCTTAAAATTGCCCAAATTTCTCAAAAATTTCCAAATTACCCAAAATTCTACAAAATCATTCCCAAACATTTCCACATCACTTAAACTGATCATCCATACCCAAAAATACCTCCCAATACCCTCCAAATACCCAAAATACCCCTCTTCGCCTAAAAATCCAAAAATTCAGAAAATTCCCAGAAAATTCCATAAAATCCCAAATATTCCCAATTTCATTTTGTCCAACTACACCATGGGCCAATTTTGTCAATTTACCCTACTTTTGTCAAAACCCCCAATTTGACCCATTTTAACCCTAAGTGAACCCAATGTCAAACCAAACCTACCCAATTGACCCCAATTTTGGTCCAATTCAATTCTAAACTTCAATTCAACATTCCCAACACCAATCTAGACCAAATCCAAGCCCAATTTGATTGACATTTGGATCCAATCTCACTTTTGGCCTTAAAAGCCCAATTTGGACCCATGACCTAAACCTAACCCAAACTCACCCAACTCAATTCCAATTAACCCCAAATCTTTTCTAAATCTTCCTTAACATTCCCACAAACAAAATACTAATATGATTTGCCCAAAATTTAGACCCAAACCCCACTCAAACTCAACCCAAGGTTAAAAGGCCCATTTTTGACCTAAACCCAAACCTAACCCAAATGAGCCCAAACCCCAAAATCAAAGCCCAACCAAAGTCAAAACCTCTTTGAAACACCCCCATAAACATTTCTCAACATTGATTTTATATCAATTTCAACCCTAGCCCAACATTAGCCCAAGTTGGCCCAATTTGACCTACATAGGCCCACTTACCAAATAAATCCAAATTCAAACCAATTCAACTCCAAATCACATCAAATTAATTCCAAGCCCTTCATAGAACATCCCTAAACCAATTATGACATTTATTTGACAAAGTTCTTCACAAAATTTTTACCCAAATGCCCATCCTAAAATCAAAAGCCCATTTCCCTTAAACTTTCCTAAAAGCCTATTCCCTTCAAATTCAAAAGCCCAAATTCATCCAAAGCCCACATGACACTTCCTTTCATCATCCATTTAATCAAAATTGTCCCTAAGTTCCAAAATCATCAATCAAATAATTCCAAATCAAGCCACATTCCAAATCACCCCAAAATATCTAAAATTCTTAAAACCCATTTTTATGAAATTGACCCAACCTTTTCCCAAGCCAAATGGAGCCATGGAGCCATGCACAAGCCATATGCAAGCCATAAGAGCCTCTTTACATGTCACCATGCCATTTTGGGCAAAAGGAGGAGACTCTTTCCTTAATTCCTAAAGGTGATTAACCACTCCCATGATTCCCCTTAACCATGCTTATGCCTAATCGTGCTTGGATGGTGACTTGACCCTACCGATTATGCCGAGCCAAATCACTTTTCCCTCGCCCAAAACCAGGCCTCGGGTGGTGCACCTAGCCCAAATGGGTGGGTTGACCCATTTAGGTTCAAATTTAGCCATGCCCCCATTCCATCTAAATCAAACCCTTTACACATGGCCAATGCTAATTGATCGCACTAAGCCCCGCCACGACCTCCCCGACCAAGATGGTGACCAATGCTCGGCCGGCCGGCCACCGTGCCGCCGGAAAACACCATGGCCGAGAGCTCACATGTGAGCCAACATCGAAATTCTCACTTGCTGAGCTGCCCCATGTCTAGTGGTCACCATAGCTGTTCTTCTCCTCACCAGAGCAGCTGATCCCATGCCTCAACTCCCCCTGGGAGGCCCTCCACCCTCTCCTATTTAAACTCCACCCCTCTCGGCCATGAAAGGAGCTAAGCACAAACCTTGCCAAAACTCTGCCAAAATTGTTCCAGACTCCTCCCCATACACAGAGCACTTGATTCCCAGTGAGATCCCCCTGCCATTTCTCCTCCGCGAGCTCAATTTCGTAGTCGAAATTCCACCCAAAACCAGGACACTTCTCCACAGTGAGCCAATTCCCAAATCGATTGGTTCTACACCTTCACCGGACCAAGGGAAGGTGTCCACCGAAGAAAGCCCCATCTCCGAGCCACCCGAGTTGCTCCAGCCCTCCAAGCTTTGTGGATCGGGCTTGGTCGAAATCATATCCGTACAATTCACTGCACCGAGAGACTTCATCTGGAGCTTGCTAGGATCCAATCGAAGGTGCAATAACTCTCAGATTGAAGCCACACTTCTCTGAGCAAAGGTATGAGCTAATTCTTCATCCCGAGCTTCTGGAGTTTCTCCATTTCAAATGCCTTAGTTTCAATGCATGATAGTCGTATAGATGTGTTCGTCTCTTCAAGACGAATCCATAGAGCATAAGAACATAAAAATCCATTGAGTATCGAGTGAGATCTTAGGGATTTAGTGTGGACGGCTCTCGGGTGAGGACGCTCGGGGACGATGAACAGATGCCGTCCATTCAATACACGCGCGGACGAACGGCTCGGATGGCGTCGGACCGAGAGACGGTACGAGAACCGCGGGGCCCGGACTGCTGACTCAGGTGGCGGCGTCGAATGGGAGCGCGACACGCGGCGTTTCGAAGATGCCGAGGATGAGTTGGCGCCGCGTGGATAAATAGAAAATTAGGGTATTTTTCTATTTATTTAATTCCCTAAACTTCAAAAATTCATATCTCTGTGTAGAAAAATCAGAAAAATAAAATAAAAATACCCTCTTGCTCAGATGAACGGAGGAGAATAATGTGGAAAAGAAATCATTTAATTTCATCAAGTATTTTATTTTTTATAATTTATTTACTCTCTGCATTATTTTAATTCTCCATGCATGCATACAATTCACCATGGCATGAGACCATAGGGCTTTGAAGCCTCCGAATTTGGGAACATTCCCCGAATTTTCCAAAGTCGTAGGCCATCCCTATGAAAAGTTATTGATTTTTCAAATTCAGAGTTATCGTTTTCGAGTATTTTAATTCCAATAAATAGCATGTTGTGAAATAAATTCTAGGAAAATTTAGTGATGTTTCTTATGACCGGAGAACCTTAGAAAAATAAGTTTTGAATTAGTTCATTTAAAACAACCCTAATCGGCTTAAACACCCAAAATAGGTTTCTAATTAATTAGAGCTAACCATACATCAAATTGACTTGAAATCAATTCTCCACCGACCTTTAGGATCGGAGGAACACATCATAAAAATTTGAGGTCAATCGGACTTAGTTAGCCCCACTAATCGGGTTGATTAAGCACTTAGTCATTTTAAACTTTAAAAATTCATAACTTTTAAAACACTTTTTAAAAATTCACCAAATTGGTTTTGGAGCCTCTCCGATATTAGGGAATTTAAGAAAATTAAAATTTCAATTTTCTAAAAAGTTGATTTTTAATATTATTTTAATATTTTAATAATTAAAAATTAATAAAAATCACAAAAATAATAAAATTCACCAAAATGTCACATTTTGAAATTTAATCACTTAGGAACAAACCCCATATTTTTCTTAGGTCTATTTAGTGAAATATTAAATTTTAAAGCCCTAGGGTAATTTTAAAATTAAAAAAAAATGTATTTTCTAGCATTTTCACTAAAATAATTATAATAAACCATAGAAAAATCAGAAAATTGCAAAATTTGCTTCTCTGGTTTCCTTGATATCAGAGAGATTTTTGAAAAATATAAAATCTATTTTTCAACATTTATTTTATTTTTAAATTAATTAACACTCCAAAACTTAAAATAATTATAATAAAAATAATATAATTCAAAAAATCACCAAAATTGGTCCAAGTGGTTCTCTCGGTCATTAGGAATGTCCCCTAATTTTCTTAAGGACAGTAACTTTCCCTTGGTCATGTTATTAAATTTTCCTTGAAATCTCTATTTTCTACCAAAAATAATTATATAAATAAATTAAATACGTAAAAATCACATTTTCTCCTCTCATGTCTTTATCGACATATGAGTGAAGTCACATAAAAATTTCAAGTTCATTTGAGTTCAATTTAGTGAGTTATGAAATTATTAAGCTTAAAGGGTAAAGTGGTAATTAAAATTTTAATCCTTAATTAAAACTTTAGGTTTAAAAAAATTAATAAGAAAAATATTTGATCCTAATCTGATTTGGATGATTGAAATTTAAATAATTAAAGGGTAGAAACTCATTAAACAATTTTAAAATAATTAAACCTTATTTAAATAATTGATTAAATTTGGAAGAATAATAAAATTGGAATTATTAAAATAGGGATATTATTAGGAAGAAATTTATTCTTTAATTTAAAAATCCCTAAATTAATCATCTCATTAATATTCAATTCTTAATTAAAATGATAACTCAAAATTCAAAATATTAAAAGACTTAATCATTAAACTAAAATTAAATTATTAAACTCTTTTTTTTTAAAAAAAAAATTCAATTAAAATTAAAAAAAAAATTAAATTAAATTAAATTAAATCAAATTAAATTAAATTAAATAATTAAATTAAATTAAATCAAATTAAATTAAATTAAATAATTAAATTAAATTAAATCAAATTAAATTAAATTAAATTAAATTAAACAATTAAATTAAACTAAATTAAATTAAATTAAATAAATTAAATTAAATTAAACAATCAAATTAAATTAAATTAAATTAAATTAAATCAAATTAAATTAAATTAAATAATTAAATTAAATTAAATTAATTAAATTAAATCGAATAATTAAATTAAATTAAATTAAATTAAATTAAATTAAATCAAATTAAATTAAATTAAATAATTAAATTAAATTAAATTAAAATTAAATCAAATCAAATTAATTAAATCAAATCAAATTAATTAAACATCAAATCAAACTAAATTGAATTAAATTGAATTAAATAAATTAAAAACTCAATTAAATTAAATTAAATTAAATTAAGTCAATTAGATATAACATCACCTAAGACATAAAGAATTCAAAATAAATCTAAAAAAACTTGAACACTATTCCAAATTTAAACTCATTAATGGAAATTAAACTAAATCACAAACCATTTCAATACCAATTTACCCTCGAAGGCTTTCGTTATTATAACTCCTAAACGTAACATTAAATGAAATGTTACTTCACTCTTAGGATATTCAAATGTCCTAGTTCATCGAGCAAGATAACAATAAAACTTGAAATTCTTGGACGATTAATTCATTTGTATAATTAAATTCATTTTGACTTAAAACAATCCTGAAATATCGAAAAAATGTTTAAGATTCCTCTTAAGCACTTCCTCAATATGATAGGACATTTATGAGAACAAATCGGACTTAATCGTTCTTCGATGAAGAAAATCGTCCTCAAACCAAAATACAAAGAACCTGAGACGTCATAGGAGATGACTAGCTATAGGAATAGGAATTTGGTAAAACCATAACCCTTCCCTTAGACTTTACCTAGGAACTTGCTTAAAAATTCTAATTGTGTTTTAAGTGTAGCTTGGGATGACGGGAAGACCCTCCGAGTACGCTTTTATTTTATTGCAATTTACTTTCTTGCAATTTACTTTCCCGCAATTTACTTTCTTGCAAATATACTTTATTTTTCTTGCATGATAAAACAACAACTGCATGAAAACCCACACCTTTAGGATAGACCCTAAAACCGAAAACCAAATTAAGTTAAAAGTCATTGCAAGATAAAATTCACCGCCACAACATTTCAAAATATAAAACAACTCAAAATTTAATCACAAACGAACACAAAACTACAATCGCAACTAAATTAAAACGTCCCGTTTGGATGATCGGGAATACCTCGGATGATGTAACCTACGTGTTGCTAACGGGATTTCCCACTGTCTAAATGAAAGTGTGGAACTCATTCAGTTGAGTTTAGCAAATTCATCCGGACTAAGTGAATCCGATAAAAATAATGATGCCGGAAGGATGGAACCGTGGGATCTTAACCTAGGTGTCGTTATAATCAACTTTAAGATTTGTTTTAATCAAAATACAAAAAACACTTGGAAAATTAAGACTTCTCTAAACCAAAACATTTTTCTCATCCCCTGATTTATGATTTCTAAAACTAAACCTCTGCAACAATAAGGAGCTCGGAGCATGGTGGGCAGCACGGCCATCGTCGTCGAGAAAACTCGAACCTACTTCGAGAAGACTTTCCTAGAATTAAATAACTAAGTCATAGGACTTCGAGGTAATTTGCTCTAAGTGCAACATAAATCCTCAATTCTTCGTTAGGCGCTTGCATTGCAAATTAAGCCCTAACCGGTCTTAGATTCCGAGGTAGTCGTCCGATACGACATAAACCCTCACATCTTCGAGGCTATTCGTATGATTTTATCATATAAATATAAGTCCTAATTAATTAAAATTGACAAAATCAAAACTTTTAAATAAACATTAGGATTTTCCTAAATCTAAGCCAAACAATAGGATAGTCGGAAATTACCGAAGTTCACTTCGAATCCGTGATTTCTCCTACTTTTCTTCCTTTGGATTCACAAAACAAAATGTTCCAAGTTTGATCCATTCCCTATTGAAATTCCAAAATTCAATCCTCGAAAATTTAAACTTTGAAATTCTTGAGAGCGGAATTATCGATTATTATCGAGAGTTTTCTTATGTGATTCCCGTCACTTAAGATGTAATTAACTATAGTGGCTTGCCCTTATAGGGAATTTTGAAGAACCTGAGTAATATAAACCCCGTTTAATGTTTTCATATTAAATAGGGAATTTTGTCGGCTTATAAAATTGGTTCGCGTACCAAACGGATGTCACAAATCTTTTAGTTTATTTAATCGAGCCCCACCGTTAGCGGTGTGTCTATCCTTAGGGATAGTACACACGGCTCGTGGTGTGGTGCTCGTTTATATAAACTATTTGGGATGTGAGATCGGTTTAGTCTCATATCTTAAAACATTCAAATTTGAAATTATTTTCAAAATCAAATACTACTTTTCAAATTATTCATTTTAATTAAATTAAAAATTCGCCGACAGATTTCTGTTAGGCGACCCCTTTTCAAAATAAAACACAACCTAAAAATATGCCGACAATTATATGAGGAAAGGTATTTTTAATATATTCAACCCCAATTTCTAAGTTTCTCTAAGTATTTTAGTTTAGGAGTAGAAGTAGTATTGTAGTGATAATTTTTAGATACGATCAAAACCAAACTTTTATCGACCTTCCAAGCTAGTGCGTGTAATTGCAGACTAGAACTTCTCTTGAAAGCCGCCGTGATTAACCGCAATCTCCGTGAGATCGATATTCGGAGCTTAATCAGAAAGTTTTATATTACTTGATAATAATACGTATACTTGCGTAAAATCTCTACTATTTAAAGACATAATTGAAATCTTACTTTGCTTTGGAGTCAAGTTTTTTGCACCGTTGTAAAGGAAGAAATTTAAACAAGAAAATTAAAGGATTAAACACTTGTATATTGTAATCGGGGATCAATAACCCCAGATGATGAAACTTGCCACGTGAATGTGTTTGACACGTCGATTTTTCCTAAGGAGGACATCTGTTTCATTAGCTTCACGATTGGACTAAAAATGTGTGAATTATCATTTTCATCCAATCATCGAAAAAGTAATCTGAACGATCTGGATGATGAAACGGTCCCGCGAGTGCGTCTGAAACATCAATTTTATCTAGGGAGGATCTCCATTTCAAAATTATGGCACAACCGGGCTAAAAAATGTGTGAAATGGAGCTTTAAAATAATAATATAATAATGATACTATTAAAAAGGTGGGGGCCTTAAATCTCTGATTCTCGAGGAATGCCCACCCCCTTCGGTCTCGAATCCTTCGTGCCCTAGCCGACCCACTCCCATTTGCGAGGCCTTTAAAATCCTCGCCGCTCGATCCCTTGACGGCGGCCTCTTCCACCGGCAGCCTCCTCTCTCCGGCGATGTCTCCTTCACATGGCGCTCTCCAGCGACCTCTTTTTCACTACACGGATCGGATCTCATGCGTGAAACTCATGGCCACCACACTCTTCGTGAAACTCATGGCTGTCGAGGCCTTTAAAATCTTAAGCAAGTGAGCACACTCATTGGTTTGCTCTGAGCTCCACCATGGCCTCCTCTATTTAAACTCCACCTTCATGGCCATAAGAGGAGATGAAATTTTACCTTAGGGATACTCTGTTAAATTGTTTCCTAAGCTTCTCCAAGACCCCCAAGCCTAACCCAACCATTTTCCAGCCCCCAAATCCCCTGCTCGAGCTCAATTTTTGAGCTCAAAATTGAGCCCGAAGCAGAATACCACCCAAAACTCCACCAAAATCAAATTAAACTTACCCGCTCCTTCCTCACATCAAGAGAGGAAGTTCGCCCATAAAAGCTTTATCACCAAACCACCATAGCATAGACATTGGTGAACTCCCAAAATCCGATTTCATTAAAGTCATACCTAGGCAATTCACCAGAGCAAGAAGCTTCATCCATGAGCTCTTTGGACTCCTACAAAGCTTCTCCAAGCATCCAATCAAGGTCTCACCTATTGGACAAATGTATTGAAATTTCTCCCCAGACCGTGCTTATTTTAATTCTCCATGAAGATTCACTTGATTTAAGTACATCATCACCGTATGGATGTGTCCTACTACGTTAGACAAGCATTAAAAAAAAACTACACTCAAAAGAATTAAGGGAGATATCAAGGTTTGAAGGTGGACGGTTTCGAGTGAATACCACTTGAAGAAGATGAGCGAGAGCCGTCCGATCACGCGTGTATCGGACGGACGAATGAGATGGAGTCGGACGAGAGCTTGGTCCGTGAACACACCGCCAAACAGCACCACGCCAGCCGACAGGAGCTCGCCACGTGGTTCTCGCTCGTTTTGTACGAGAATGACGTGTATAAGTGGAAAGTGGGGGTTGATTTATTTTTGACCCTAAACTTCAAAAAATCATAACTTTTCATAGAAAACTAAAAAAAAAATCCACCTGCTCTGCTGCTCAGTGAACAGAGGAGAAGCATGTGGAATAAAAATCAAGATGTTTTGCCTAGTATTTTATTTTTAATTAATTAAACATTATTTTAGGACTTTTTGATTCTTCATGCATGCAGGCATTTCACCACGACTTGAAATTTTGGCATGTTATTCTCTCTATCATGTGGTATCTTTCCTGATTTTTCCAAGATCAAGGAAGATCTCTATGAAGAGATCTCTATTTTTCAATTCTAGGTCTATTTTCTTGATAAATTAATAATAATAATTAGCATGTTGCTTAGAAAAATCAACAAAAATTTTGGTAGGTTTCTTATGTCCAGAGGACCCTATGAAAGTTATAAACTTAATTTAAATCATTAATAATAATCCTAATTGGACAAAAACCCTAAAGTTGAAATTAAATTAATTTGCACTAAATACACATTAAAATGACATGAAAACAATTCCACATTGTAATTTAATGCTAAGAGAACACCCCTTATAAAAATTTTAAATCAATTATAATTGATTCAACCCACTAAATGAATTAATTAAATGAAATGGTCATTTTTTGCATTAAAATATTCATAAAAAATAAAATATAACTCAAAATTTCACCAAATTGATTTTGAGAGTTCTAAGAAATATAAGAAAAATAAAATTGAATTTTTCATAAAATTTTCATTTTAAATCATTCTTAAATATTTAAATAATTAAAAAATCATAAAAATCACAAAATTAATAAAATTCATGAAAATGTTCTAAAGTTCCCCCTAACCACTTGGGAGCAATTGAGATAATTTTTCTATGTCCCTAAATGAAGATATTAATTTATGAAAACTTAAAAATAATTTCTAAAAGTTAAAAATGAATTTCCTTAATTTTCCATAAAAATAATTCCAATAATTCAAGGAAAAATCATAAAAATATTAAATTTTCTCCTTTGAGTTCCCCGACTTTAGAGAGATTTATGAAAAATATAATACTTAATTTTTCCACTTTTGAAATATTTTATAATTAATTAATACTCCTGAGCTTAAAATAATTTTAGTAAATAAATTAAAACTCCTAAAATCATGAAAATTGGTCTTAGTGGTCCTCTGCTCTGGGTCTACCTCCAGTAAAAATTTCAAGGGCAGAGACTTTTTCTTTGCTAAGTTATTGAATTTTCATTAAAAAATTCTATTTCTGCATTAAAATAAGTATATAAATTAAATTAAATTCAGAAAAATTACATTTTCTCCTCTGATATTTCAATTGACTCATGAGTAAAATGACATAAAAACTTCCAAGTCATTTGACTTTAATTTAATGAATTATGAAATGAACAAGGTGAAGGGGCAAAATGGTAATTATGGAATTTAGCCCTAATTAATATTTAGATTTAACTATGGGTAATGGGTAATGGGTAATGAATAATTATAAATCATTTTCTTAGATGATTGAAACATGGGGATTAAAAAAAGGTAGAAACCAATTCATCAGTTTTAAACATTAAGAGAAATTTTATAATTTCCTTAATTATTAAATTTAGAAGTTAATTAAAAGATGAGATATTAAGTGAAGGGGTTCAATATTAGAATATCTTAATTCACTGTTTTTAATCCTCCTGATTAATGAATTAATCAAATTCCATTTCAATTCAATATCACCTCTAATTATAAGCCCACACATAAGAATTAAGAAAATTCATTAACGAAATTTGAAATAAAATAATATAAAAAAAATATTTTTGAAATAATATAATTAATTTAAAATGATTTAAATTAATACAATTAAAACAATTCTAAAATAATAATTAAATTAAGATATTCAATTTAAAACAATATAACCAAATCAGAATAATCTAATTAAATTGAAACATTTTAAAATATTATAACTAATTTGAAACATTAATTTGGAATGTCTTAAAACTCTATTAATTCAACATTAATTAAATTGGCTAAGCTTTCTAATAATTTAATTTGTCCCTAAAAGCACTCACTCACATAATTCTTGAAAGAAACATCAAGTGGATGCCACTTTACTCGAGTGATAATTAAAACATCTTAGTTCACTGAGCGAGAACTAAACCACTCTTAAACTCTAATTAAACTTGGATGATTGATTGCTCGATACAATGAAACTCATTTGGACTCAAAATGATCTTAGAAGTATCAGAAAGATGTTCAAGATAGGTCCTAAGCACTTTCCCGATCTGATGAAGCATTTTAGAAAAATAATTGGATTTCATTATTCTTTGATGAAGAAAGTCAACCTTAACACGCCTTAAAGACCTGCTACATCACAACTTAGGATTGGATAAACACATTTTACACATACTTTTTCTTGTTTTTTGGCATGTTTTAAATTCCTGCAATACAATATATATGCATTATAAAGCTAAACTTTCATGTGGGGGAGACGAGAAGACTCGTCAGGTACACATTTATTTATTGTAATTTGCGTTGTTTTACTTAAATGTCTTTATTGCTCTTGCATATTATACTTGTGATAAATTGCCAAAATGATTTAACCCAGCATGCTAAACAACTCAAAATTTAATCACAAACAAAATAAAACTACAATCATAACTAAATTAAAACGTCTCGTTGAATGATCGGGAATCCCTCGGAGGAGGTAACTTGTGTGTTGCTAACGGGGTTTCCCACGGTCTAAATGAAAGTGTGAAACTCATTCAGTTGAGTTTAGCAAATTCATTTGGACTAAGTGAATCTGATGAAAATAGTGGTATTGAGATGATGAAACCGTGGGATCTTAACCAGTTATGCTTAATCAACTTTAATATTTCCCCTAATAAAACTTAAGACGTTAAATTTGACACACTAGAAAACTTAACCTCTGAACCATGACACTTCTCTCATATCTTGATTGTCACTTCTTAAACTATACTCTCTACAAGAGGAGCTTGGAGCAAGTGTGGTGGGCAGCACGACTATCTTCAACAACAAAAATAATCTACATTAACTCAACATTTCCTTAGAAATAAATAACAAAGTCATAGGACTTTGAGGTAGTTTGTCTAGTGCAACATAAATCCTCACCTCATCTTTAGGCATTTGCATAACCATGTTACGCAATTTAAGCCCCAACTCATCTTAGGACTCTAAGGTAGTTGTTCGTTAAAATATAAACACTCATATCTTCCAGTTCATTTGTATAATTGTGTCATACAAATGTAAGTCTTAATTAAATAAAATTGACAGGATTGAAACATCAACATCTTCTCAAAACTAAAACCAAACAAATAGGATAGTTGGGAGGTCATTTGAGTTTCCCCTCAAAATCTGTGACACCCCCTACTTCTTCGTTCCTTTGGACTCCTAAAATAAACCGTTCTTATTTTGATCCGTTCCCTTTTGACTTTCTTGTGTCCATCCTTGAACGCCTAAACTTTAAAATTCTTGAAAGCAGAACCACTGATCTTAATCGAGAGTTTTCTTAAGTGACTCTCATCACTTAAGATGTAATTAACTATAGGAGCTTGCCTCTATAAGTAACTTTAGAACCCAGCTAATATAAACCACATTTAATATTTTTGTATTAAATAGGAGAACTTGTTGGACAACATAAAATTGGTTCGCAGACCAAACGGATGTCATAACTTACATAGTTTATTTAATCGAGCCTCATCATTAAGCAATATATTTATCTCTCGAAATTGATGCATAACTTACGGTGTGACGCTCGTTTATTTAAACCCTTAAAAATATGAAGTCAGTTAAAATTTCATACCCTAAAATTATATTTTTGAATGCCATTTTCAAAAATTATATCTATTAAATTAAATCTAAATTATTTTTCTATTAAATTAAATATAAATTATTTTCAAAATAACAATGAAATAAATTTTAAAACGACCGACAAATTCTGACGACTCCGGTGGGGACTAGTTCTTCTCACCTTCTTTGATCAAATGGTTTTACTTTTATAAATTGATAGTGAGTCCATGACCCTTGTGGATCAAACTAACATTCTTTCTATTGCCATACCTCATTCATTTCTATCTTGAGCGAGTACAGTCAACTCCTTTTTCAATTCTGGAGCCACTGTTTAAACACCCTTAAATAGAGAGGTTCTGAAATCTTTCTCACCTCCCCAAGGAGGCAAGGTAGACCACCAATAGGTGTGGTGGCTTATGATTGGTTTATCAAAGCAAATTCGATGTGAAATCAACCGCCTCCAAAATTCAGTTCGGGTCCTAGTCTTCATTCCTCTTCGAATTTAACTTGTTTTGAATAAGCTAAATTTAAGTCTAACTCTCACAACATTCCATTTAAGTTTCAACTAAAACATTTTTTTTTTCAAAATTTCAAAGCAAAACGAAACTTTTCAAAACATAGCAAATACACTTGTAAAACAATACACAAAATTTGAAATAAAAATTTACATGAATAAATTTCAGAGGATGTCAAGTTCATAAGACAAGTGTGTTAACTTCAGGGCTTTCTCTAAAACTGCAAGGCACGAGACATCATTGACTTCTGGAAATTCTTCAAATGACAGGGACGATGTCTTCACCAAAGTTGATCTTTTCTTTCGCCACCGGAGTAGAATTTGCTATCAACAGATACGAGTTGTCTGATCTGGCAATCATTAAATTTTGACAGGGGTTCAATGATGTTGAAGCCAAGTACGGGGGCGTGGTCGTCGTAGTGATGACGCCTGAAATGAGCAAGTCCATTAAGTCTATTGTGGAGTTCAACTTGAAGCCTGTCACTGAATCCTCCCCTTTGAAGAGTATGTCGTTAAAAAAAACTCTTTTATTGCTGTAAGTTCTGCCGCTAGGAATATCGTGACTGCTCCCGAGATTGTTTCTGCTCTTACTGTCGGATTCACCACCGCTAGCAATTGTTCCGCCAACCAAAGGAAAAGATATTTTACACGAGGAAGAATCAGTCGACGTTTATGCCCCGTCATTTTTTAGATTCAAGCTTGGGTCCAATTCAAAGCCCATGCAATTGACAGAGGCACATAAAAGATGATCGTGTCTTACGAATAGAACAACAATGAATCAACGATTAAATTAGACATATCTGTTCAAAAGGGAGTCGGTGTCGAAGGTATTCCACGAATTACTTCTAAGTTCAGAATTCAGACTACCAGAATCGAAGAAGCCAGAGGAAGACGGCAGGGAGGGTCACCCCCAATACTGCCCATATCACCAGTTGCTCGACCACACCATAGAAGACTGCTTCAGCTTCAAGGATTGGCTCGAGAAGAATTTCAGAAGCATAAATGTAGCGATCTCAAAGGAATATTTAGAAGAACATGAAAAAAGTTCTGTAAATATGATTTCAGATTATTCAATTAACTTCTACGTAACGACATCAGTGCTCGAGGAAATAAAAGATGTGTCTCAAAAATCTTCAGCTGACCTTGAAGTCATCAAAGGAAAGTCAATTGAGGCTACTGTGGAAAAGCTTCGAGCTGACATTGCACAACTGTCTAAAGATCATAAAGAAGATATTAAAGGGGAAAATTACGACCTAGTAGATTACATGGAAGGTGGATTCGCAGAAATCAACGTCGTCGAGACCCGAGCCACGTTATCTGCAAGCGATGCTCCGCTTTTTGGTGAAGAGAACACCACAGAGGAGTGACAAATGGTCATTCAACAACGTGATGAACATATTAACCAGATGAAGAAACAACTAGAAGAAGTGATGGCCACTATGACCATGATTCAAAGAAAGTCACAATCACTGCGAATGACACCTCTAGAAACAAACCAACCAGACACCGTTCATATTATAAATGAAAAAAGAGAGTTCATCTCTAATAAGCAACAAAGGAAAGATTCAGTTCAGGGTCCAATACCGTAAAAATAACATTAAACAAAGGTGGAACTGCAGGCCAGAGAAGCCTTTGCTTAGTATAAAGAAGGAGCATCAATTCTGAAGGGTAGACCATACCCTGAAGAGTTCGACGTTGTTCAATATCTCAAGGGTTTCGTATTACCTCAGTTCAAGACATTTGATGGAATGGGAAACCCTCGACAGCATGTTGCACACTTTCGAGCAAGTTGTTGTAACACGGGGGTAATGCAACTTCTTCCAATATTGTAAATAATATAATTCACACAGCATTTTTCCATAACTTAATTACTTCATCACATTAAGGAAAAAATAAAACTAATCAGAATTCATGGAGAAAACACAATCACAACTTGGTTTAAAAGTTGAAATCACAGTGAAAACACAAGAAGTCTTAATTAAAAACCAAAAGTAATACAAAGATACAAACTTATTTGTTACTCATCTTCACAAAACTCTTGAAGTTCCTTTGAAAATTTTGTTTTCCCTTACAATACTCTATTGAGGTTGGCGTCCAACTCCGTAGAATCCAAATCTTAGTTCTACTTCTAATACACATAATATAAAATAAAATAAAGATGGTGAAGTGGAGATGTGTGTTCTAAGATAACTTCCTAGCATAAACCTCACTCAAACACTAATCACACCCTCCAATAACAACCATTTTTCTGATCTTCAAGTCCTTTTATACTTTTCCAAAAGGTGTCATCGTATCTCTTTAAATTGTGTCTTGATTCAATGTATCTTCCAAGAGATGCATCTATTTAAAAGAAATTTGAATGAAAATTGGGGCCAATACGTAGTTACCCATGTTCTCATCAAGAGGTGCAACGAAAACCTCTTCAAAATGACGCCTAAATTAAAATAACTCCCTTTTTTAATTTTCACATTTAAGCGCGACATACCGGCGCTTAGCGGCGAGCCTGCTGGAGTGTAAGCTCCAAATTATGGCGCACAACACAGGGCTTTGGCGCGTAAGCGCGATGTCCGACGCTTGACCGCCACTCTTCACTTCTTCAATTTTCTTCATTTTTTCTCTAAATTTGATTGTTTTTCTTTTTTCTCATCACAATCATTCACTTAATCATACATATAAGAAAAACACACAAAATATCTTCCATTAAAATGCAATATCATAAAAAATATGTATAAAATGTGCACAAAAAATATTATATAATTTAGGTGTATCAAAAACATAAATGATATGAAACATCCTAAAACACTACAAGCCCAAAATTGAGGAGCAAGAGTATGAAAGTCTCTAATGATGATAAGCACACCCTCAAGGGTGTTTATCTACATGATTCTTAACATGACATTAAAGATTACCCATTTTGCTTACTCATGGGCTAATTAAGACATCAACAAGCTTACATTGAGCACATATTAAAACATAATAATATAACTCCTAATTTAACATGAGTAGATCAACTCAACAATATAGCGAGACCAAATGAATTTGAAATACACAAGGAGATTATAAAGGTGTCTAGAATCACATTCTAAATACCTTTACAAAATTTTGGATGTTTCATATGATATTTGGGTTTACTACAAATTGTTGAGAAAAATCATTCTTTAAAATATAACAATCACTGAGAAAAAGAATGAAACTCATAAGAACCCACCAAAATATGATTTGGGCCCCTTCAAATTAAAGAAGTATCATCTTACAACTTAACCTACAGTAATACCCAATGCCTAGGAGTATGAGTTTTAATATTACATTTAAACCTTTATGATAACTGCAGATATTTAATATAGCCACATACGAATCATCGAGACTGGTATAGGTTGCAGGTTTTGGTGGCAATGACGATGATAAAAAAGACATCTAAGTACGTGAGATAATGAAATAGTATTGTATCTCCTAAACTCGATGACTTTGTGAGGTGTATGATTGGCATTACTATCCTCCAACATTTGGTAAAGAGTTGTCATTACTCTTAAGGGTTGCTGGTAGCTCTAATCTAATGATGTGATTGACTTGTGAAATGTGTGATTTACAATAAATATATATATATATATATAGTAAAAAATATGCTTTATATACTTTCTAATAAAACTTATATTTTGCCTACTAAATAAAAATCTTAAATTATTTGGAGTACGACAGATTAAGATTTTTTTTAGTGTTATTTTTGGCAAGTTCATGAGCCAGCACATAAACTAGGCCCAGGGTTACCCTCACGTGATTGTCTTGATGGTAGTCTTTTATCCTATGTTGGGTCTCATGTATTTGATGCTGATTGTTGCATACGAATGCCTTCAGTCATGATTCTGAGTCCACCCTACAACTTAAAATTCTCACATCTAATCCTAATCTTCTATATGTGTTAATTAACTCGACCTAGATGCTTGGGCTTCATTGTGTTTTGTTTAACTCCTGTACATTTGTGTGTTATGTTTATAATGTTAACCCTTTAGCAACAACGTCGGACCCAACATGTATGCACTGTTACTTTTCGTTTACTACACTTTCCTTTTACTGTACTTTATGATATGTTTTATTTACACATAATTTGATAAACTTACAAAGACTTCTATGATAGATGACAGTAAGCCACCTGCCTAGGAGGAGCACTACAACAAGACCCTATGACTCAACAATAATTAATAATCACCATTTTCAATGCACCTTTCAAAACCCAAACCATCACAAGTAAGGAGATTGAAGTCAGTTGTCTAGGAAGCAAGACAGGGATGCAAGCAAGCAGTGGACAACTCCGGACGACGATCAAGATAAAACATGAAGCGAGGGATGAACTTAAGCTAAACTATCCATAGATTTAATCAACATAAGCTCTTTGGGCTTCGAGATTATTCGTCTAGTTTGCCATAAATCCTCATACTATCTTTAGGATTTTGAACGATCATGTCGTGTTGTATAAATCCTAAACTTTTTAGGATTTCGAGGTTGTTTGTTTGGTACGACATAAATCCTCATATCTTCCTAAGTTATGTGCATGAGTAGATATTATACAAATGTAAGCTCTAATTTTAAATAATTATCATAAATAAATATCAAATAACATTATTTCTAAAATATATAGTCAAATAATATGATAGTTTGGGAAGTCATTGAGGTCTTCCTTAGATTCTGTGAAATCTCTTACCTCTCGCTCATTTGATCTACAATATATGTTCATATTTGAGCCCTTCCCACTTATTTTTCCTACGAACAATCATGGAAGCTCAACTCTGAATTCTTGAAGATGAAATCATTGATCTTAATCAAGAGTTTTCTTAAGCGACTTTGATTGCTTAAAGATGTAATTAAGTAAACAAATGAAGGGAAAAGTAATCATAATTAAGTAGAAATAGTCTAGTCAGGATATCACGAATCCGTCATCCAAAGTTATTAGGACCTCAAGTCTACTGGCCATGAAGGTGGTCGACCTAACACGATCGAAGATCCCTTGTCAGCAATCTATGAATTGCATCGTCTAAGGGGACGTCGATAGCCCAAAGGTCAAGAGAAGTGAACTCTAAATACTATGACCCTATGTAGGTTGGAAGAGTAGAGATGAGACTTATATCTAGATATCGCTGGAGTGGAAAGAAAAGAGATGTACGACTGACGAAGCCAAGGCACTCTCGCAAAGAACTCACTCTCCGTCTAGGTCGGGGAAGCCTATAACATCCTAAGCGTGTTGAACAACCACCTAAGTATAAACTTATGTTTGATCAGTCGTGTTAAAGAAATACGAGGACTTCTCCTCGGGACATGCACTATGATGCAGTACACTAATCAACTCCTACTGTGGATGCCCTATTAGTATGACGAAGGATACAACCAGTATGCTGAAAATCCTAAATATTTTAAGCCCAAATTTTAATTTGTCTTCAAAATTTATTATTAAACTTATTATAGAAAATTTATAAAACTTTAGGACCTATAAAGCCTAACCGATCTGCACGATTCCCAGACAAAATCACAAGCAAAAAAATGTGAAAATAATTTAAGGCGCACAAGCATGTAAGGAAAGCAGTAAAGCAAGTCAAATACAAAAATATAAGAGGTCGAGTGTCACTGGGTCGGTAACATATCCAAAAAACAGAAAAAAACGGTCAGACACCGCATAAGTGCACACTTAGTCCTAATTTTATATATAAATGGGATTTAGAATTAAGGTACTCGTCATAATGGTATTCTTCTAGCACTTATCGCACCTCACTTAGTGTTGAACAAAGAAGCAAAAGATATAGAGAAATTCTTAATAAAAAACATGCCATCAATGATGAAATACCGCACCACCTACATAACATATCAAGCATTACTTTGAAATATGCTATGATGTTATTAGTAAAGGAAAGCTTTATCTCAGCCATCCAACTATAGGTTTCATCTATATAAATGGCTTTTTGATAACATCATTATTTTTATTTATTTGGTCAAATGGGGGTTGACTTAAGTGAAAGAAAAGATTGAAAGAGGTCAAAATATAAATAATGTTTAACTCATAGGAATTAAATTTTCACAGAATTTGACTCAAGAGTGGCTTTAGAGCCTACACAATAAGCAACTGAATCAAGTGACAACGCGAATTATGTCTAAATTGCATTACTTTGTTGATGGACAGCATTTCTGTTAAAACAGTAGACCGTCATTGTCGATTCAAAAGCCTCATACTAAGCTTCTCAAATAGTGCCTTCAAGAATAATAATGCCTTGTCCACCAGTCACTCTCATTGTGATACAATCATATTTTTAGTACTCAAAATTCCTCGAAGGGTGGCAACAAGGCAGTGACTAATAAAATTAATCATTTCCTCGAGTTATAGTGAAGATTTTGTTGGCAGTAAGTTTTGAAAACTTTAAATGTTATTTGATTCTTGGGATCAACTTAAACAGTAAGTTAACACCATCAATATCAGATAGAGCTTGGCAAGCAACAAAGAGTAACAATTCTGCAATATAATTGAAATCAGTATGTTTACAAATTACAATAAAATCTTAATATAGACACTTCACATCCTCAAAAAACAAATATTTGACATGACAGAAAAATGGAAAAAAGAAAAGAAATAAGAATATATGAAGCAGGAGCTATCTTACAGCAAAATGTAGAAAGAATGATAAGTATTCACAGCAAACTCATAAATCAACCATGGCTTCCACTTCAGAACAAAGGAGGCAATCATCACTCTTTATAAGCAACTCAATGAGGAGTTTTTTCATAAAGATTCGAATAGAAGACCTTTGTTCTATGAACAAGAACTAAACTCAAGATAACCGCAATGATGCTAAATCCAGACATTATCATTGAAGAGAGGAAGAAGCAAATAGCTCCCTCACACCTCAGCCCCTCTTCTTCTAACCTATCTCCATGTTTCTTGTGAGCTTTCCTAGAGGCTTCATAATCATATATATTACTTACAATAAGTTCTGAGAATATTAAAGAGCCTGCAGGGTTTGCACAAGTGAGAAAATTGTAGAAAGATCCAAAATTTCTCATACCAAATAGCTCTGAGGCTGAAGCTGGGGCGATAGCCCAGTGAGCTCCAAAGCCAAGCCCTATTAAAAGTGTTCCGACGTATAATGATCCTGGCCAACCCATACCGATGAAAAAATGTCCTACTGCCATTAAACCCTGAGAGACTGCCAGAGCTAGAGGCCTTGGATATGCGTGATCCCTGCACAAGAGTAGAATAAGGCAATAAGAAATATGATTTTCTAAAAGGAAATAAATTGAGCCAAGATGGAATTTAAAAGCAGTGGATTACTTGTGTTACACTGATTAATCAAAAGTAGATTGATTAATTACGTGTTACACTGATTTCAAAAAAAATAATAATAAATTTAAAATCCTATACTGATCAAATTTAGTTTAGAATTTCTCCTTTCTTAAATATGAATGATTAACCATTGTTTTTAGTATGCTTTCTCAGATGCTTTTTTTCCAAATCGAATTTTTGGAAAAGTAAGAGAAAGTTCTTCAATTTATTTGTCCAAGCAGATGCTATTTGTTTTTTTTTTTTTTGTGTTTCCTGCAACAACAGCAATCAAAATGTTGCACCAAACGGCTCCAAATGCATTCTTTGTCAGTTGAAAGACATGAACTTCAAATATAGAACTTTAAGTAGAAAAATCTGATTTTGAACATTTATCAAACCTCACAATTATCTCTGACAGGTAGCCGCCAACAACTCGGCCAAGAAAATTCCATATACTAATCATTGACACGAAAATGTGAGGTTTATCATAGCCCAAAGACTGGCTCATCTGTCCTAAATTATCCATAACAGTTAAACCTGAACCAGATCCCAACAAAAGAGACATAAACAAAAGCCAAAAGTCTGCCTCTATGAAAGCCTGACACAAGGTGAAATTCTCTCCCCTATTCAACCCTCTCCTGCTCTGCACCCTCACAGCTCCCACGGCTGCAGCCTGAAACAATTCTGTTTGCACCTGCTGATTTATCATCATCCTCTTTGATTCAGGAAGCAAATAAACCTCTTCAGACTTCTCATCCTCTACCTCACAGAAGATTAGTTCGTCTGGCTCCTCCTTTTGAGGCTCGGATAACAGACCCTCTTGATCGCTTGAAGCAACATGAGAACCAAAGGTTAAGATTAAAGGAATTGTGATAGGAGCTAGAAGTAGAACGAGCAAAGCAACAGTAAAAATGATAATGAAATTATGGCTCAAGTTAACAAGGTCTTGAAGGAGCATAGTAGCCATCAAGTAAGCAGCTAAAAGCAGGCAAAAGCTATAAATGAAAGCAAAGCTGGAGTGGTCTGATGGATGGACTTGCTTGGGCACAGCTACCGGTCTAATAATGAACATAAGGGCTATTACAACGATGGAAGGTCCGACAGCAACCATAAAGATGAGCGCAGCATCATCAGGAGAATGTATTACGGCATATATCTGAATCAAAATTGCACCACTCAGGCCAGCAAAACCTTTCAGGATGCCCACTATGGGCCCTCTGCTGTCAGGAAAGTTCTGCAAGCAAGAAACCAGTGCTGCTGTATTGAAGTATGTTTCTCCATTGTTACCAACAAAGAGAAGAATGCACATCTGTAAAATGTGTAGCAGGTAAGCATAAAATGTCCATAAGATGTGAAACTGAATTCAGCAAAAGTACACAATGGGCGGCACAAAGGTTTTCTTTTCAGTGTAGTGGGAAAATTTGGTTTTTTTCACCAAAGATGGGATTTTTTTATCATTAAAAACTGCATTTCCAACTGCTGGTTTGAATAATTCTCACCATCTTTCAGAGTTGTTTTACAAATTTCTGCTAAATTCTGAATTTCTTTTCAGAAGGCTTAGTTTCATTGTTCGCTCAAAATCCGTCCATCTATGAAATTAACTAGAACCCCGAAATCCTACCGAAATCTCACAATTAAGAGATTCAAAACCAACTATAAGAAAGAAAAATCCCTAAATTTATGAAAAGCAGGAAAACGGACTACCACCCAAACAATTAATACTGTAGGGAACCAAAAACCAGCGACGGATTTGAAGGCGGACGAATTTAAACTCACCGCCCAAAGAGGGAGAACTGACATCCGTCCGGTGATGATGAGCCAGATCCAGCCATATCCGACAACTTTCTTCAAAGCGCCGATGAACAGAACCGACCAGAGAGGGAGAAGCTCACAGAGAGTTCCGGCGAGAAACCCAACGCTGCCGCCGAGATCCTTGGCGACACCTAGGGCTGCGATTTGGCGCTGGTTGTAGCCCATATAAATCTTAATCATAGGCGATATGCTGCCGAAGAGATACCCCACCCCAGCGACGGACTGTACCCATATTGCACCTACGAAGACAAGCCATCGGTTGTTGAAGAAAGAACATGGGGGAGATTGAAAGCGACTCATTTTTTAGCTCGGACAGAAGAGTGTGTTGAATTGGAAAGCAAAAGCTGCGATCTTTGAGCTTTCTGAAGTAAAGCTGAAGAGATAAATCCACGAGGAAGATGGAGTCCGACAACAACTTGGCTTATTTAAAATAGGAATTTTTATAATGTAATAAAGAACGTTAGTTATATAAATAGTTTAAAAAAAATTAATATATTGCTTAGTGAAAATTAGCTAATCAAAATTAGCACAGCATTTTTTATGAGATTTTATAAGGGGTATAAATATAAATATTACATGATTATCATAAGATTATATATGCAATGTCTAAATTTTAATATTAACTTATTATGTATTTAAAATATGACTACAACTTTGCCGAATTGCTCATTTAGGTTATACGAAAATATTACGTGCGGACTCCGGGCGTATTTCTAGTCCAATGAAACCACACCACGTAGAACTGACAGAAAAATAATATAAAAAAAAAACTCGTTTCATTGTGACCTAGCTCCGTCGTGCAACCCGGCCCGGTAGTGCAACTCATCCCGCATCCAGCCAAAAAATAAATAACACATTAACACCACTACAATAACATCTGGATCCACTGCGGTGTTATGAGAATATTATCGGCGTTATAATAATACAATAACATATCAATACCACCACAATAACACCTGAATAATGAGAAATAATAGGGAGAATATTCCTTGGAGTTATTTTGTGATGTTCTGGATCCACAAAAGTATTATGAGAATATTCTCGGTGTTATAATAACACAGGGAATGTTCCCAATGTTATAATAACACAATAACACATCAATATCACTACAATAACACATCAATATCACTACAATAACACCTAAATAACACATCAATAACACTACAATAACATTGTTGTGTTATGGGAATATTCATAGTGTTATTCTGCAGTATTACGGGAATATTCTCCTGCGTTATTTCGTGGTGTTCTGGACACATTGCGGTGTCATGAGAATATTCCCTCGTGCTATTCCCATAAATTTTGTAAGTTGCGGGTTGCGCGACCGGCCAGGTCACAAGAAAATGAGTTTTTTTTTATTTTTTATTTTTTATTTTTTTATTTTTTAATGATGGGATCATGTTAATTTCATTTGACTCCGAACGTATCTCTACGGACGTAATATTTTTCGTTGGTTATGATACCAATTGGTGCGAAGGATGCACTAATGTGTGATTTGGTGATATTAAAATAAGAAATATCTGAGGAATATTAAAATAAAATAAAACAAATCGAACTTTGGCAATAGTTAAAATTTTCCTAGATTTAAGTCAAATTGGTCTCATATTATGATATGGTCTAGTTTTTATTGGCTTTCATAAGAGGTTATTAATTTAATCATTTATACATTATTTACTTCATAACTAAACTTAAATTTTAAAAATCTCTAATTAAAATTTTGATCATGATTTAATAATTATAAAGAATATAAAAATAAATTTAAAAGGTGAACTTACATTCCCACTACATAATTTTTATGTATTTACATATCCCACCCATATTATTTGTATATAAAAGCTTTGGTGTGAGATATGTAATTACATAAAAATTATGTGCTATGCATGCAAATTCCCCCTTTTAAAAATAAATCGAATAAATAAGATTTTTAAAATAGTTATGCACAAATTATACTGTAAAAAATATATTACTTTTTTCCTAGTCATTCTAAAGCCACATCTTAAACCATGACATATGTTTCTTCAAAATATTTAACATTAAATTATACATCAAAACTCATTAAAATATCATTTTCATTATAAAAAAAATCAAATTAATTGTAAGTATCAAATATGTGAAAATTTGATAATGTTGTAAAACATCTATTGATGCTACTAATGTAAATTGTAATCTGTGTTAACTGACTATAACAACTTTGAGTTGTCGTATCATATTTTTAATATTACATCAAAAATATCACTATTATTTACTTTTTATAAGTGAAAAGTCTTGCTGCAAATAAGTTAACACTCGAAAACATAGTGGAATAGACATATGGTCATAAGGATTTTACAGCCGAAATAGCCGATACAAAGAGTCCTGAGACGCATTGCATGGTTAAGTCTCGTAATATGATTTACAAACCTTCTTATAACCTAGACAGAGGCTAAGGCTTCGTTTGAAGCAGCATTGTTTCGCCAATTTTTTTTAAAGTGGTGTTTGTCGAATTGGAGGTTAGTCGCGTTCACTTCATTACTGCTTATGAAAACAACATTGGGAGACATTTGTTCCCTACTTCACCGAACAAAAAAATTTATAGGCATCGTCGAATCGAACAAAATTTCACCGTCTTCTCAAACGAAACCTAAGAAGAATATTTGTGCCTGAAAGATAGTTATCGCGTAGGGGAACTCCTAAAAATATCATGAGAACACACTGCACTTGAGTCACACTCAAGACTCTTAGTTTCAGTTGTTTTTTGATCTTATTGTTTGTTGTTTGCTTAGGATTGAAGAATTTTATTCTTACAAGTGTAATCAATTCAAAATATGTCCAATATGATAGTAAACAAGAGATTCCCAATCAGAATTTCTTTTTGATACTTTCCCTCTGCGATCGATACGTGACTAAAGAATTCGTATATTACTTAATATGTGTAATTACGTGAATAACCGACTTACCTCACAATAACTTCGACCATCACAGAGCACCTCAAAACTTTGATATTTACAAATCAAGCACCCAAGTAATTTGTTGAACTACTGAACCACCCAAGTTATTTTTTGAACTACCGAACAGATGCGTATACGTGCGCCACATTCAACCCATCGAAAATTTTGATAAAAATGGTTTCGGTATATGAGAAATGGATGAAAGTGAGTGCTTGATTAGTAAATAACAATGTTTAAAGTGCACTATTTATTATTATTATTATTTTCCTCTGCTTTGATCAGCCCGAAATCATTCTTATTGCTGATAAGTATTTGGTCACGAGGCATCTCAAGAAGATATTTTTTTGAATTGAAGTTTCACTAGTCATGCAAAGTGCACTAGAAGGGCACATTACTCCTAGTTATTGTCAAAGATAACTCATCTAACCAAGCATGGTAGGATTAGTAGTATAGTTAGTAAAATTAATTTCATGTTTATTACATTTAATAATTCTACGAGTTTCATAAAATCAACCCATGAAATCAGTAATAAAAATATGTTCATAATTTTGAGCAGACAACATCTGCTCGCATAATGAACAGCACGAGTGCATTCAAAACGTCAAACTTAGTTGGGGAGGACACCCATATTATTTCTATTGATTCTACATACTCACGGAGTTAACCCGTATATTTTAGCCTGCCAAGTTTAAGTCTGTAAATTGATTAATTTCATTCCTCATTTAGCCTCGTTTTACTGGAAAATTGTTCAATTAGTTTGGCCAGGCAATCAAAATCCGTCCCTCAGGAGATCTATTAATAGACCCTGACATTCAGCCCTACCTCTACTTAATTTGATATAAACTGAGGCTATAATACAAATTTGATGCAGAACATCAAAAAGTCTTGCAAAAGCAAACGTAAGATGATATGCACTAAGAACACGACAAAGATCCAATTGAAAAATTTTTAACTTTTATTTTAGCTAAATATTAATCTCCTATAACTTCAAACATTGAAGCAATCATGGTTCACTCAAAATAATATTTTAAAATCAATTAATACTTGGACTTTAATTGAAAATATAAGAATTAATAAGAAAACACAGTGGTTTAGAATTCACAGCATGAACAGAAAAAGCCAATGCATCGCAAAGTTAACTGACTCTCAATCTCACACAAAAAACTAAGAGAGAAGAATGAAGTTATCGATTGAAAGGTCCACGGTACACAACGATAGGAGGAAAATCATCCCTGAAAAGATGATATTAAGGTTGAATCGCATAACGAAATAATATTCTACTAACGTACAAGTTTGAGAAGTTTGAGAGAAAATGAAAATTTTTATCTAATAATCATCAATTAAATCATGCCTTGAGAAGCTATATATAACAAAAAATAATAGAAAAAATCAACAGCATCTCAAAATGTCCTGATATTTGGTCAAGATTTGCAAGTCCCAATTGAAAATTTTAAATTTCAAACCGAAAAGAACAAGCTTTGGAGTACTATAGCTATAGTGTAAGATGATGTTAAACATAGTAAGATTTAATTATTAAAGTAGGACGTACAAGATCCTACAAAGAAGGGAAGTAACAAAAAATACAACGTCAAGAAAGTTGAATGACATAGGAAAGTGGGCAAAGCAACCATGAATCCTTCATATCTTAATATTAAAATAACCAACGACTAGCAATATAAAGAAACAATACCAACAAAAAAAGGTAGGCATATCGAGAATATGTAAAACACTAAGTGGATTTCTAACCAATAGAGTCTTGATAGAGGAAAGAGAGGATACCACAACCATGCAAGGGATACAGAGACTTGGAACATATGCTATACCAAGAAATCTGACAACTACTAATCAAGATAATCTGAAATAGAGCAGGAAATCCGACAACTACTAATCATGATAATCTAAGTGTTCGTTTGGTTGAAGCTTTAGGGCGCGGCGCGGGCAGCGAAAGCCGCCGCGCCCTTTTTTTCTTTGTTTGTTTAACGACTTCGCGACACAGCTGCCGCGAAGTTACGAAGAAGTCAACCCCGGGATCGACCCCGCGGCCTGGCTTCGGCCTGTGGTTTCTCCACTGCGTTCGTCATCGTGAGCTGCGAGGAGCTACTTCCTCCTCCGAGCTTCTTCTTCCTGCCCACGCTTCTTCCTCCTCCGATCTTCTTCCTCCAGCCCGAGCTTCTTCCTCCTCCGATCTTCTTCCTCCAGCCCGCGCTTCTTCCTCCTCTGAGCTTTTTCTTCCTCCTCCAAGCTTCTTCTTCCTCCTCTCAGATTCCTTCTCCGATCTTCTTCTTCCTCCGCACTTCTTCCTGCCCGATCTTCTTCTTCCTTCGCCCTTCTTCCTGCCCGATCTTATTGGATTGCTTATAACTATTTACAATTCATTTTATGCATCTCTATTGTGAAGATCACAAGGATTTATAAACCTATTTATTTATTGGATTGCTTATAATTATTTTATAATTCATTTTATACATCTCAATTAATTTTATAATTATTTACAATTCATTTGCCTATAATTGTAAACCAACGATCATTTTAGCAATTCATTTTATGTAGGTCAATATTTTCACATACAGGTGCCCCACAGTTGGTTTCGCACAGCTGCAACCAAACGACCAGCCAGCTTTCCCGCAGCAGCTTTCTGGGGCAGCGCAGCTGCAGCTGAAAAGCTGAGAAGCTGCAGTTGCGCCAAACAGACCCTAAAATAGAGCAGCAAATCCGCCAATGTAAATAAAATATTTCTCATTTTTATAGGCACATACAACATAAAATTACTGCATTTAAAACAACTAGAAAACATAAACTAAGACAACCAAAACAACATCAAGCTCAACATGTCACTGCAAGTGTCTTAACACAAGCATCTTATGTTTCCGAGAAACATATACTTTTGAATTTCCACCAAAATCATATATTGTTGTCAACAAAGATTCATATGTTAATATCAATAAAATGATTTAAACTGCCATCTCCAACATGCATCTAAAAAGAGGAAAAATACCCTGTCGATCATCTAAAAAGCACCTATAAACCAAAATTGTCATTGGTGCCTTAATGTCAATTTAACTCATCATCTTCTAGGACTTCTCTATAATACATTGTTCCTAAATTCTCCATTCTATTACAACTCTAGTGTAATCCTTAAAATCTTAATATATCAAATGCTACCTCCTATGCACATGTAGTGCCACTAGAAAGCTCTGGAGAAAAAGCATTGGTCAAGTCAATGTTATTTTCTTGCAAAATAACAAAGGCTCTCACAAAAGCACATCAACCATTGTTACTCAAAAAAAAAAAAAAAAAAAAAAATATATCCAAAATGTCTACAATTAACAACATTAGTTAACATAGGCACTTCAAATTCTATTATTATAAAAAAATAATGAGAGGTAGACGATTTTGACATCCATTATAGCCACTATTACAACAATTAATGATGAGATTGATGACAATCCAGCTCTAAAATGATGGTTCTTCATGTGATCAATTAATGAGTAATGATTTATCTCGCAAATCAAGGCTACAATAAATAGCGCCACTAACGTTTCATAAGGACAAGCTAAATCCATATATGCATCCCAAGCTATTTTAACATCAAGTTTACGGTCGTATGGCAAGCTATGTGAGAACTAAGAGATATCATGTATTCTTTTCCTTACACATGACTAATAATCATCACATCCCTCTATAACGCACATAAGCAACACACGCTTGAATCATTGTCTCTGCGCATTGAACATTTTTCATTTCATTTCATTAGTTTTGATATTCTCACCAACCCATGAAAAAAAAAATGAATCGCAATTATTCTCATCCTCCTATTCTCAGAACCCCTAAACGAGTGAACTCATCCCATTCAAGTATGGTGATATAACACTACTCACACACTGGTCTCTCATATCAAATGTCACACTAATCGATACGACTATGAACCGTCAGATTCGACATCAGTCTGACCTTTCAAATGTGTTCAAAAATGTTATACAAATCATTTAATTACTTGATCTGAGCTTGATTTAACTCCGATTGAATTAGTTTTTATATCATTAGATTCATCTCATCGAAATTGGTCAGTTGATTATAAATTTGCTTAACATCGAGCTTCCGATAATTCTTAATTGAAGTCAGCATGTTTATTATTCAAAAAATTATCTCGAAATTCATATCAACGCTCGAGATTCACATCGGATTATCAAATACAAAGAAAATATCTATATAAATATGATTATTTGAGACATAAAGTTAGATTATTAATAAGTATAGTTTTTAGATATGCGCGGACACCGACCATCAGTTTATCGTGCAAAATATATATTAAGGTGATTGAATAAATTGATTTGCGGAGAAATTATTAGGTCCGGTATTCTTATTATGGGTGGAGATATGGTGGGATAAGAATCTCCCTCACCCCTTCCATAAGAATACGGACGAATCCGAATAATTCTAGGGTTTGTTTTGCTGCTCCCATTCCGCGTGTTCTGAGAATCCTGTCCTCGTTCGTCCTCGCTGATCAAGGAGTGGGAAGAAGAATACGATGGCGGAGGATGCGGTTTCCGGCGCCAACGCAGTTCCGTCGTCGTCCCAACAGGCGGCGCCGGGGCCGATCGGGAGCTCGGTGATTCCGATTGTGAATAAGCTGCAGGACATCTTCGCGCAGCTGGGAAGCTCGTCGACCATCGACCTGCCGCAGGTGGCGGTGGTGGGAAGCCAGAGCAGCGGCAAGTCGAGCGTATTGGAGGCGCTCGTCGGCCGCGATTTCTTGCCTCGTGGTTCTGATATTTGTACGCGACGCCCGCTCGTGCTGCAGCTCGTGCATTTTCCTCGCAGGCCGGATGCACCCGCCGGCGAAATGGAGGAGTGGGGAGAGTTCTTGCATATTCCCGGGAGGAGGTTCTATGACTTCGCTGAAATCAGGCGTGAGATTCAGGTGATGAGGCGCAACATTTTGCTTGACTGACATGTAGATCATTCACGCCTAAGTCATTTTTTTTTTTTTTGTTATATCGGGAATATGCGCTAACATCGCAGACTGCATGTTTTGCTACATTGGCTGTGCTTTTAGTCTATGCTTACATATTATTTCATGTTTTTTTGAAGTTTAAAGCCATAAGAGAGAAATTTATGCAGACATTGTGCTTCATAGTTAGGTTCTTTTGGTGGGTTTTGAGGTATTTTGCTGCAGATTTCCCATGCCAGAAGTTTCAATGCAGCAATGATTAAATGAAATATGTTTTATATGATTTTAATTTTTCTGTGCTTAATTCTTTGAAATTGTGCTTTTAGAACTTTTGGCAAGTGTTCTATAAGTCTATTGTTGTATTGACTTATGGACCTCATGGTTTTTGTTTATATTTTCATTTTATCTATTTGTCAGTGTTTCATGAAATTGAATAATTAATCTACAGGCTGAAACTGACCGTGAAGCAGGCGGTAACAAAGGAGTTTCAGACAAGCAAATTCGTCTGAAGATTTTCTCTCCAAATGTTCTTAATATCACTCTGGTTGATTTGCCTGGAATAACAAAGGTTCCAGTAGGCGATCAACCAGGAGACATCGAAGCGAGGATCAGAACAATGATATTATCATATATTAAGCATGAAACTTGCATAATATTGGCAGTTTCGCCAGCAAATGCAGATTTATCAAACTCCGATGCACTTCAAATGGCACGGATTGCTGATCCAGATGGTAATTTATGCTGCTTTGACTCATTTTATGCTTGTATTTTAGAAATCAGGATTGTATATTTGTAGTGATTTAGTTTTTTTTTTTTTGAAAAATAAAGAAAATTAAGGGGCATTTACATACATAATACCCAATTGTTATGTTTTCACATATCTAACACCTATACCTTGCTTTTACATTTATCCCACCCAAATCTTTCATATCACATAAAAAATGCCACCATTTTAACTTTTAGAAAATGAAATGCACATTTTCGTGCATAGGTATGGCAACATATGTAAAATTTGAAGTTTAGGTGTTATTTATGTAAAGCATTTAGTGGAATGTATGCAATTTTTTTTAAAATTAAATTGCCAAGTCATTTTTTTTTGATATCCTTGTTCTTTCAGGTTCTCGGACGATTGGTGTTATCACAAAGGTAACATATTATATGTCATTTATATTTGGGTAAATCTTGTTCTCTTTGTTTTGCTAAGATGATTATCTCTTTATGACTTACAGCTAGATATAATGGACAGAGGTACAGATGCACGAAATTTTCTACTGGGAAATGTGATTCCTCTTCGACTTGGCTATGTGGGTGTGGTTAACCGTAGTCAACAGGTAGAAAATTTGATAGCATTAGTTTCATTGTCAAATAGAAGTGCAAGATGAACCTATCCATTTGTTTCAAAGCAGACACCATAAAGGGGATATGGTTATTTCATAATTCTAATGGACAAAGTTTTTTCTTTTTCATTGCCGTTAGAAAGAGACTTTGTTAAGTGAGCTAACTATTTTTAGAAGCTAAATATAAATTAGAAAGATTTACATACATACCACTCATTTCCCATGTATTTACATATCTAACACCTAAACTTTAACTTTTACATACATTCCACCTTACATATGCATGAAAAAGTGTATTTCACATTTTAATAGTTAAAATGATGGTGTTTTGATGTGATATGAAAGATTTTAGTGGTATAAATTTTAAAAGTAAAGTTTATCTAAATAAATAGGTATTGGGTGGTATGTATGTAAACGCCTCATAAAATATGCTTCCCTGTTTCTTACTATTGAGGTGCTAATGTGTTGTATTTTTCTGATTGAACGACACTGGTTCAAAAATTGTTATTTGTGAAATTTGTACCCGTTCATCGCTTCCTGAAACTCCCATGTAACCTTAGCTACACTCTTGATTAATGATGATTCTATTTTTCTTTTGTTTTCAGGACATCAATCTAAATCGAAGCATAAAAGATGCTCTGGCCAATGAAGAGGCATTCTTTAGACGTCAACCTGTATGTAATTAGCAACTTGGTGAATTTGATTCTTGCAATTACTAGCCTTAATAGCTTTCCTTTTGCATTTGTTGTGATCTTCGACTATAAGCTGGACATCTTTGCTGATCAGGTATATCATGGTCTTTCTCATTGCTGTGGAGTTCCAAAGCTAGCTAAGAAATTGAATCAGGTGAGCTCCATTTGTCATTCTTTCTGTGATCGTTTCAATATGTTTTGGCTGGGTAAGGTTACTGCAAGCTGTTATTAACTTGCTATTTTGCAATTAGCATTTCAACTTTCAGAAGCTTGATATATAATCAATTCAACGGCATTTTCTTGAAGTTTATTTAGTTTTTCATTCATAAGAATATTTGTTTTTGAACAAAATCTAATATACTTGTTTTCTTTTTGAATTTTATTTGGTTCTTCATTCGTATGATTATTTGTTATTAACGAAAATTAAATCTACTTGCTATTTGTTTGCAATGATTCTTTTCTCTCAGATTTTAGTGCAACATATACGGTCAGTTCTTCCAGGATTGAAGTCTCGCATAAATTCCCAATTGGTGGCTGTGGCAAAGGAGCATGCTGCCTATGGGGATGTTGTAGAATCAAAGGTATGACCGGAACTAGATGCTGCTTGTTGAATTTCAATTTTCAAAATTATGATTTAAATCTGGCTTAGTAGATTGACAAATTTTTTCATATGGGAGGTCTATTACTTGTACCATCCCATACAGCTGCTTGATTTTGTTTTTTTGACGTCACTTTAAATCCAATATGTTTTGTTTTTAATTATACAAGTGATGTTGGTGCATTTTATTAACCGTTGAATTCCCCTTCACTAGGTAATTTTGATACTTGTTTGGTTTTAATATAAACTTATGAAAGCGACCAATTTATATAGGGAATAACTCAGCTTGCGGTGGATAGGCTTTCCATAGCTTTTAAATGAAAGAGTTATTTAATATTACGATTACATTGTTACATAAAGTATAATTTATTTAAATGATGAACATACTTCTTGTATTTTAGTTACTTTGTAAGCTTATTATGGTAATTTTTTAAAAGCACACACCCATTTTGTTTATGCCATCGTATCACAAGCCTTCAAAATCACAATTTTTTCCTTGAAATTGCGGTTTGTGCATGTTGCTTTTCCTGACTAGCTATTGTGGCATATGATGCTGAAAGAATTTGTTGAAATTTGACCTAAAAAGCACAAATAAAAATTTTGTGGGACGAGAGGATTAAATAAAATTTTTAGATTCTCCCAGCAAGACGGATGTTTGGGAAAAATAGAAAGACTATATTGAGAAATAGTTATTATGGTTTTAAAACCAGACCGGACCGACCGATAGTCGGTCCCAATTATATAAAATCGGAATGTCCTAACATAATTTTTTTAATCATTTTTAATTCTTAATCCAATCTTAGAGTTTCTTTTATAAAATTTAAATTTATAAATTTTATGAAGTTAAACTTATAGTTATAGATTCAAAACCTTTTAGGTCATATTAATATAAGCTTAGATATGCTAAGTAAGCGGAATCCTTTGAATGCTCATTCCTTACATTACGAAGCTCTCTTTTCCATAATAGTAGGATTTTAAGTCTCTCTTATGCTGTAGAACTAAAAAAAATAATAATGTATAGCACTTTTATTGCTAGGAGTATGAGTCATATTAGTTTGCTATTCATGATCGTTTTCTCACAACATCATTGGAAGAGAAAATCAACACTACCTTAATTCTTCTCTGCCACAAATATGCACTTTTTTAGTCTTCGTCATCATTAGCTTTGTCCCAAGTATTTTGTATTGGCTTTAAATAATCATAATTTTTTCATTCCCTTTTAACATGTGTAGCATGAGGGATCAAATCTTTTTTTTTTTTCAAATCATTTTCAATAATTTGTAATCATATTATTTTTGGTTTACTCGTCTTTCTTGATCCTGACACTAACTTTGTCTTTCTACTTTAACGCTTATTTTGTCTTCCTGTCTAAGTTTTTATGAATTTTATGCAAAAAATGTTATTTGATCTTTTGGATATGATGGATCATTTAATTCATTTTGTTCCATGGTACCGAGCCTATATTGTTTTGGATTTTGAAACAAAACTCAATCGATGCGCGTATTGTGCTAAATTGTATGTTCTTTTTATCCGCAACAAATGTAATTCAACTTTTTGGATATGGTGATTCATTTAATTCACCATGCTCCATGGTCCTGGGCCATCATTGTTTTAGATCTTGAAACAAAACTCAGATGATGTGCGTATTTTGCTAAATTGTATGTTCTTTTTTGCCAAAACCTTGTAAGATGTTTAATTTGTTCTCGTGGCATGAAATACGACTTTTTTGTGGTATTTTGTTCCTTTCCAAGATGCTTTTTTTTAGAATCCAAAGCATTGCTGGGCAACGTTTCTCTTATACATATATAAGTTTACTCAACTGTGCATTCATACTTACTGTCATTGTTATAATTTCATTTTCCATTGAAAAAATGGTAGACATGTTGTTACTCTAGATTTTACTTGGACATTGTTCAGCCTCTTACATTTTTGATTGCATAAATGTAAACATATGCTTCTATATTGTTCAAACAACGTAATGTCATTTATTGTGTATTACTTCTTTCTACAGGCTGGTCAGGGTGTGAAGCTTTTGAACATTCTTACAAAATATTGTGAAGGTAATGTTGATTTTTTTTTCTTTTTTTAATATTCTTTAGTCTTGTTATGAAAACAATACTAATCTTATTTATCTAATCATAAGTTATGCAATGTTTCGTGCATGCCTTTCACTCAACATAAACGATGCATGCAATATTGCTGCTAGTTGATTTGGACATGGTTTGAAGACACTTGCATAGTTCTCTAATAAAATGTTGATGCGGTTGGAAGCATTGTTAAGCGTCTTCCATTTTTCATTAATCTAAATGCCAGATTTTGTGCAGCTTTTACTTCAATGATTGAGGGTAAAAGTGAGGAATTATCAACAGCGGAGCTTTCCGGTGGGGCACGGATTCATTATATTTTTCAGTCAATTTTTGTGAAGAGTTTAGAGGTTAGACTTGTTTCTAGACCATGCAAAAGTGCTAATCATATTTAGATTCATGCATTATATATGTTGTTGTATTAATTTTTAGTTTCATACCATTTATACTTTGGATTTAATGTTTAACCTGAATGCTTTATTTTCTAGTTAAATAGACTTCAATAATTTAATTTCATTGGAAATTTTCTTTTGAAAAAACTATGAAGAAAAGATGATAATCTCCATTTTACTTGCAGGAAGTTGATCCTTGTGAGGATGTTAGCGATGAGGACATTCGTATGGCTATTCAGAATGCTACCGGTCCTAAAGGTGCTTTGTTTGTACCTGAGGTAATTACTAGTGAATCCATTTCTGAAACTAGAATGAAGAGACTAAATTTGTTTTTGTTCTAATTCATTTCAAATCTTATAAAGGAAATCACTTACCGCAATTGTGAATCTGATTAGGTGCCATTTGAAGTTCTTGTAAGAAGGCAGATTAGTCGTTTACTCGATCCAAGTCTTCAGTGTGCAAAGTTCATCTATGATGAATTGATTAAGGTATGTTACCAAGCATCCACCATTTGAATATAAGAAGAATAAATAGTTTGCAAAGAAATAGTGAAACTCATTTGTTTCTTTGTTTTGGTATTAGATGAGCCATCGCAGCTTAGCTAATGAGCTCCATCGATATCCTGTTCTGCGGAAGTGCATGGACGAAGTAATTGGAAATTTCTTACGAGAAGGACTTCAACCAGCAGAAACAATGATAACTCATCTGATTGAAATGGAGGTATCGGATTAATTTATCAGTGTTAATATGTTGTCATATGATTGCATTTGCTTTAATTGCCTTAAAGAAAAAAACTTGATCATTTAATTTAACAAATATATACTATCGAGTTTCTTCATTAGTAGTAATTGTTTACATTTCAAACTTAGGCTCCATTTGGAGCAGTTTATCTGCAACGACGACATTTTGAAAACGTCGCCACACCGTTTTGAAACTGCGTTTGAGCAGCTTATCCTAAAACGCAGTTAGTTTTTAACACTAAACGCGGATCGAACCCCGCGGTCCGCGTTTTTCAGATAAGCGGCTTATCTGGATAAGCACAAGCTGCCCCAAATGCACCCTTGTACTGCTGCAGCACTTGCATCTGATTTCACAATCTCTAATTTTGAATATTTCAACATTTAAGATTTGAGAGATTTACATACCACACAGCTCTTATGTATTTACATATACCTAAATTTTGATATTAATATTTTTAACACTTTCATGTGATAAACCTATGCATGAAAATGTGTATTTCATTTTTTAAAAAATAGTAATAGGAGTATTTTTTATGTTATGTTAAATATTTGAGTGGTATGCAAAGATTTAGGATTTTGTGGTATGAATGTAAATGCCTTGTAATGATTTTAGAAACTTCTTTCCATGTTGCTATTTTGATCTTCAATTTTTTGCAGACGGATTATATAAACACTTCACATCAAAATTTTATTGGAGGTAACAAGGCTGTGGAGATTGCACAACAACAAGTCAAAGCGTCGAGGTTAGCATCATCAGTTTCCAGGCCCAAGGTACTTGTTATCTTATTAATCTATCTTAATAATTTCTATTTTTGGAACCTTGTACATAACTAGCATTATGAGCTCTATCTTGTTTTTCTTTTTCACACTTGATGAAAATACTTATTTGCATTGGTAGATATCATACTTAGTTTAATACTGCTTCATTGCTATTTCTTTGAAAAGCTTATGCAAAAAAGCTCTTAAGAATCAAAACTATATCAAACAAGGTAAAAACTTTGTGGATATTTTTGCCAACTCTTTGTAAATGTATGCAAGAAATATAGAATTGAACGAAAATTTGACACTAAATCGGACACAATGGAGAAAAAGGATTCATGTAGCCGACCCCACTTAGTGGGATTAAGGCTTTGTTGTTGTTGTTTGTAAATGTATGCAAGAAATCATTTCGATGTCACGGTTTCTTTTATGATAGTTTTTATTGACACTTTATCTATGTTATGCAGTAGTATTTTTAATAGTAAATATCATATTGAGTTTAGCATATTAGATAAACATGCCTTGCATGATTCATCATCAACATTGTCCTTTACCCAATTATTTTTTGTCCGGGTTACTTGTGGTGTTAATTATTCTTCCTAAATCTTTTTGAACAACCCTTATTCGTGCTATCTTAGGTCTATATTTTTCCCCTTTATAATTTTTTATAGAATTGGTGTTTGTTAATAATTTTTTGTATATGTCAAATACAAATATATTTTCAATCACGTTATAAGTTATATTGAATAGATAGATGCAACTTATATCATTTCCATAACTTTGACTTCTAATATAATAATCCCTTTATTTATTTTTTATTTTTACTGGGAAACACTCAAATATATAACATTGTTGACCGAATTGTAGTTTTATAAAATTGACCTTCTAAGTGTTCATAATCTTCTCCTGTTATATAATACTTACAAAGATCTTCTCCATTTTGAACAATGCAGGTGACCCTAGAACTTACTTGCTCATCATATTCTCTCTTTTTTAATAATATATTTAACATACTTAAATTTATCACACTTATCATTTTATCTCCGAACTTTATTGATTGATAATTGTTAATAGCACTCATAAAGTTGCATATCATGTGTTCGTCCTTTGTTCTACCCGATTTAAGTCCTTTATCTTCCTAACATTTTTTTTTGCCGTCGTTCAAGTATTTCAATTATTTCATGAATCTCACTAGTTAAAACTTTATCATTTGCAAATAACATGCACTAAGGCGCTGTATTTTAAAATATCTATGGCAAGCATTTCCATAATCAAGATAAAGAGATACAAACTCATTGCTATTCTTAAATGTTATTTAATTATAATTGGAAAATCTTTTGTCTATTCACGATTTTTTTTAATACCATCGCTGTATATGTTTTTAATTTTAGTAAGCTTTTGAAACAAACGTCTAGATCTAATGTGCATCAAATAATTCTTAGAATACTTGATTATATCTTTTCAAGATAAATAAAAATCATATAATTTTTCTTTTTTTTTTCTTACATGCTTTTCTCTTTATTATTTTAGCAGAAAAATATCTTCTATTATACTTAGACTATTCTAATTCTATGTTCATTGTATAAAGTTTGATTTTACTAGTATCAGTTTATTTAGTTAGCAAAGTCGATTACTTGCTCTTAAAAGTTGGTTAAGCACTGATGATTCTTTTTTCCTTGATTGTTCATCATCAATATCATTTTTGTAAATAAGTATCGTTTGTTTTCGAGACATTTCTAGTAACGTGTGTAATCAAGCAACTATAATAATTGCTTCAATTGTTTGAGCTCAATATGGGGACAATTTAGTTATTAAATATTGATGTTAAATTTGTCTACATAAATTTTATTTTTTTGTGCTGATAAATAATTAACTGTCGTGACTCCATGTTATGGTTGATGTGGCACTTATGTATGTTATTTCTTCTTTTATTGTAAATCTTGTTTAAAGTTCTACGTGAATTAGCATGATTTTTTTCTTTCAATTTGTTTGCTTTTTTATAACAGGATGGTTTAGATGGTGATAAGTTACAAGCATCGGAAAAGAGTCAAAAATCTCGTGCCATTCTTGCAAGGGCTGGAGCAAATGGAGTTCTTCATGATCAGGCTCCGGTGAGCCCTTTGGTTTGATGTCACTTTCATAATATGTAACTTTAAATATTATGGGTTCTTTATGATTACTTTTGCTATCATTATCCCCGCTGAGAGCAGCAGCAACAACAACAACAACAAGCATTTGTCACTTAGTGGGTTCAAATTATCCCCATTGAGAGCTCCATTTCGAGTCAATTCAAGTTATTTTCTATGCTTAAATGTCTAAGAAGTGTATAAGTCTTAACAGTGCCACTAAAAATTTTTATTCCTATTTTTTAATGCATTATTAATCAACAATTTTTAATTATCAATTTTTTGGTAATTAAATTGATAAAGTTAGAGGGTTCCATTAATCTTATAAAATCCATTTTTCTTTTATGAAAATTTGCAGCAAGGGGTGCGACCAGTTTCAGATTCTGAGAGACCGGGTTCAGCTGGTAATCAATTGAGTAAAAAAATTATATTGATCTATCAATTAATTTTATGAACAGGATCATCTTTATTTACCATATGAAATTTCAAACACTTCAGGAAGTTCAAGTGGAAGTGGACCGATTTGGGGTATTTCGTCCATTTTTGGTGTTAGTGAGAATCGTGCACCAACAAAAGAAATCTCGTCCAATAAGTCTATTACCGTTCCTTCTCACAATGTGGAACATTCGCTCTCCATGATCGAACTAAGAGAGGTTAATGTTCTCTCAAGTTTGGCAATTAGATTACTTTCTTACAGCTTCTAAATTGTGGTTTGCTACAATATAGCCTCCAGTCATCTTGAAGCCTTCAGAAAATCAATCGGAGCAGGAGGCTTTGGAGATTTTCATTACAAAATTATTATTGAAATCGTACTATGATATTGTCAGGAAAAATATTGAAGATCTAGTGCCTAAGGCAATTATGCACTTCCTGGTAATTTATTTTACATTTAGATTATGAAGAATCGGAATATTCTGTCCTCTTGTGTGAAAGCTTATACTAATGATAGTTATATTTCATTTATTGCTATTTCTGCTGCTTTGTGCTATCATAAATTGTGATATTTATGTGGATCTACGGCCTTCCAAGTTGAAATTTGCATTTTGGAAGTGTTTCATAATTATAGGCTGGGTGGAGCATGCATATTTGTACTGGATTTAGCTGTTGTTTCTCCTAGTTTGATATTCGTCAAACTTCCCTGTCATTTTTTTTTGAAAGATTTACATGCATTCCACTCAATTCTTATATCCGTACCTAACACCTAAATTTAAATTTCTGTAGATGTGCCATCCTATCTATTCATGAAAAGGTGTATTTCACTTTTTTAAAGTTAAAGTGATGATATTTTTTATGTGATATGAAATTTGGGTGGTATGAACATAAAAATCGAAGTTTAGGTTGTAGATATGTAAATGCATAAGAATTTGGTGGTATGCATGTAAATGCCCCTTTCTTTCATATATGCATGAGTTTTTTCATGGAATTCAACTTTTTTATGCTCTAAAATAGGTGAGTTTCATAAATTATTGTCTTGTTTTATTTATGTGTTCAGCTTTCATTCGATTTATTTTTTTTGGATTGATTTGGTATTGACCAAGGTACTTAATATTAACATGAAAAGTTACTGTACCTTTTGGTTATCTATTTGGGCGAATCTCACAGTCAACTCTTGTGTCTACTGTTTAATGAGAGTGGCTCAGCAGAAAAAGTGTATAAAATTGAATTTTTTTTAATGTTGTTCACGTTTGTGGATGAGTGTGTTGATGTTGTTTGAAGAGTTGTCAAAAAACGCATAATCTAACTTTCAAAACATTGGTTTGAAGAGCAAATTTCTCTCTTTTTAATGGGATCCTTGCATTGATTTTCATATAAATTTTAATACAAGTTTACTTATATGAATGTTGTGTTACTATCTTGAGTTTTTGTTTTGGTTATTTTTTACCATTTTGATTTTGAACTTTTTATATATGTCATATATCTTGCTATCTCTGCAAATTTTTTTTTCTAATAACTAACGGCTTGTCCACTATTTCAGGTGAATCATACAAAAAGAGAGCTACATAATGTTTTTATCAGGAAACTCTACAGGTAATTGCCAAAATAATCTTTAATTACTTGTTTAATAAATTCCTTCTTATATTCATCATGATTTTGTTCTTTATGCTTTTATGATTTTAGACTAGTTCTAATTGAGCACATTTAACGTCTGTTCTTTTAAACCAGAGAAAATCTTTTCGATGACATGCTTCGAGAACCAGATGATATAGCTGCCAAGAGAAAAAGGATTAGGGAAACACTCAGGGTTCTGCAGCAGGCCTACAAGGTAACACTTTTATCTAACTGCAATTTACCAAAAATCATTGCATGGGTCTCTTATTTTAACTATAAGATCTAATATTGCGAAAAATGAATCTCTTTTTTACCTTGATCGAGTTGAGTCATGAGCCAAATTTTTGGCTGAGTCACATTTTCTGGCTGATTTTGAGCTAAGCTTTGATTGAATTGAACCGGCTCAAATCTGTTTAGAATATAAATTCTATGTATTTATGCATCTATACACACATATGTTGAGCCAAGAATTTGTATTAGAACAAAAATCAATTGATTCATCAGTATAGATTGCTTAATATTATATTTTCTTGCTTTATTTTGATCCCAGACGCTCGAGGAATTGCCGCTCGAGGCAGACACCGTTGAGAAGGGTTATTCTCTTGATTCGGACTCAACCGGCTTACCCAAAGTCCAGAGCCTATCTTCTTCGTTCTACTCGGCATCAAACGATTACAATTCACCCTACACCGCTTCGCCGAAGATCCAAAGATCGAGGAGATCAACCCACTCTGGAGAGCAGTTGTCTTCCTTATACCCTGGCTCTGATGCCAATGGACCTCTTTCTTATCCTCCAGTGGATGCTTAGTGGCTTTCCTGAAGCAGCAAATAAGCTTGTTCTGTTCTTGGAGACGAGCTCTTATGGCTGTTTTTTATCTGTCACACCCACTTTAAAATTGAAAGTTCTGAAGGTTATTTTTTATTGCCATTTTATATGCCAAGAAGTATAGCTAGGGGGTCCACATTGCTTAATTGTATTTTTTAGTTTTTTTTTTTTTTTACTTTGGAATTATAAAATGAGGTATTAGAAAATATGGACATTTGCTGAAATTTTCATTTTCATCAAATAGAGTTTTGGTGGCTATCTAATGCCAAAATAGTATATAATAGAAGGACAGCTATGCTTTGAAAAGTTCTCTGTTGGGAAGAAAGTTTCTGTTCTCTGTTTCTGTAAAATCTTATAGCGATAGTTTTGATATTGGATTCGTAGTCTATGCTCTGTAAGTTGGGAAGATTTGATTTATCAACCAACGTTGATTGCTTATAAACAATGAACATATTTATATTTATTTTGAACACTGTTTTGAAACAGTTTTGTATGAACTGATAACTGAAATCATTATTAGTATTCAATTGCACTCGAATGAAATAAGATTTTTTATAATTTTTATTTTATTTTTTGATAATATGATTTCCACTTATTATGTAGTGGTGATGATTTTGCTCTTTAGGCACACGGGAATATGGATGCTTATCGATCATGATTTAATTTTTGTTAAGTGTTGTGGCAACTTAAAAACAAAGCGAACTTGTTGCTACAGGATCTTCATTTTAAAAAAGGAAGATTCTCATGCATTACCACTCAATTCTAATCTATTTACATATCTAACACCAAACTTTAAATGTTAATTTCTTAATGCATCCCACTTCAACGCCTGTTTATTTATTTGTTTACATAAACACAATCAATAGGTGCTCAAATGTTCAGCACATTAAATGGCATTAAAATTAAATATTTCAAGTAATTAAGTTCGAGCACTTATTGTACAATCAACTGACAATACCTTATGGAGCACTTTTATAACTATATAAAGAGTGCATGATGTTGAGACAAAGTATGATACATTAAAGGTAGGTTTCAACAAATTGGGCAAATCATCCCGTGCCACAACATATTTTAACAAATAGTGCTTATGTTCTAGGAAAAAAAAAAGGCAGAAGCTAGTAACAATCTCTAGTCAAAAGCTCAAGCAGAAAAACTTCTTAGATTCAAAACATTTTTATAAATAGGAAAATTATATTTAATATTTCATCGTGATTATTTCTTTAATAATGAAAATTCCTTATTGATGTGCTCACAATGGTCTTTTTCTTCATGTCAAATATTCACATTCCTCTGCCTATGATTTCTGCAATTATTGTCCCAAGCTCTTCTCCAGAATCTTCCTGTACATGATGGCCAGCCTGCAAATCAAGTCAAAATGAATAGATTGCAATACTACTACTTTGAGAGAGAAACTAAAAGCCAAAGTTGAAATTCTCTATATAAAGCATTAGTTACTAAATTACATTCTAAAACAATGACTTGAAGGGAACTGAAGAAACCTTTGGCAGTTCTACTAATTTAAGCTTTGAGGACTTGCAGAAATTTTCAATGCCGTTATAGCTCAACCATCGATCTCTTAAACCCCAGCACACCGCAGTATTGATTTTCCAGGAGCTGCTAGCTAAAGCTGTTCTCATGTACTCAGCATAACGCTGTTACAACAAATAAATATAAGAACATAAGAACATTCACAAATAATTTCTTCTTTCAGACATCAACAATTTGCCTCCATTAGAAAACAAAATTTTGTTTGCATAAAAAAATTAGAAAACATAATTAATATTAATGTAATTTTTATATTAAGTAGTTTATTCAAAATAAATCAGTCTAAGTGCAGAACCTAGAAAACTAAACGAGATTGAAATATTATCAGGATAAGGCTACCTTGAGATCTTTCTTCATGGATTTGCTGATTGCGTTTAGTGCAAAACCTGAAGAACCAGACGTAAGGTATGGTCTTCTATAAACCATTGCATCTTCCTCCAACATCATGTATGGCCCACAGGTGGTCAGAACTTTATCACTGGCTCTAAGAGGATCCTGAAGTGAGAAAGAAATATATCATCATTTTGGTAGCCCCGTATCTTCTTCATAATCATCTTTTCAATAAACTGTTTGGCCAATAAATATTTTAAAAATCACATCTAACCTGGGAAAATATCTCACCCAGCAGGAAGGTACTGAATATTGAGAGGTTTGGTGGTAACTTTGCATGCTCTTCAGTTAGCTATTGCACGAGAAAAATGACATTTTTAAGAATTTTTCCATAGTTTAACAATGTTGAAGGTCGTGGACATAATTTTAAAATTGGCACTTCTAGAAATAACTCTAGACTATCAAGGTTAGAAAAAATTTAGAAATCAAACAAGTTAATCAAGGAAATAAAAGGCTCTAGTCTTCTGAATTGCTTACTGGTGGATTGATAAGTATAAGATTCCTGACATTCTCTTGATGATAACTGGCGTACTTGACAACTACAGGAGAGAAATATCCCTGCATTTAAAATTTCTTCATTCAATTTGTCATGAATGAAAAAAAGCTTACTATAAATATAGCAAATGGACAAAGGAATTCTTTGAAATACCTGTACAACAAGGGATATATTATCTGCTTTGAACTCATCAATAAGTGATTCCAAAGACGAAACATACTCTTAAGATACATCAAAATGCTAATCAAAAGGGTGTAGATGTGTATTCTACAGGTAATAAACATATCAATCTCTTAAATTCTTACCATCCAGAGTATAATCAAAGCCATATCTTGGTTGAGGTTTGTCGGAAAACCCAAAACCTATAAATAGATACAATTTTCTTTGATAAGCAGGTAATATTAACTTTCTTTATGTAGAATATCGAACACTTCATTATCCCTATAATAATTCAAATTCAGAAGCTGACGCCAAATAAGTAAAATAGCACAAGTAAACCTTCTCTTAATTCCAATTATTGAATATATTTAGAGTAATATCCTTAAAGTGGCATCATAACTATTAAACACTTTCCTTGTAACATCCACCAGAGTTCATCGGAGGCTTAGGCATATCTAAACTATGCACTTGAAACATTGTTATTGTTAGTTATGTTTATGTAAAGTTCAAGATAATTAAATACTAGAATGTCATTTCCCATAACAGCGCAGAAGGAGTCCAACTTCCTAGGTGACAAAAATTCATTGCTGCATATAGCAATGCCTTAAACAATAAAATTCAGAATAAACATATATTAAACATCAAATGATCAAAACTTTTATCATTTAATCATTTAAATTTCAACAATAAAGAAGTGCAAGGCAATATTCCCTAACAATTTAAATGTATGGACAGTACCGATCCAATCAAAAGCAATGACGTGATATTCTTCAGCTAGAACAGGAAGAGCTTTGCGAAATGAATATGCCTGTTAGCAAGAAATTAATAAAAAAAACTCAGCAAAAATAAAATATTGATGAGAGTGAAAAACATAGAAGGGATGACTAAAGCTCCTTTAAGAATAGCTACATAAAAAATAATGATCATATTAGTCTTAACCAAATGTCTAGATCAGCTTCTAAATCTTTCTTCTCAGATTAAGTATTATTTAATGCATTATGAGCGTTAGACTACTAAGCAATATATTAACTTCATGATAAACAAAAATAACAAATAGGGATAGATGCATTATTAACCAAATTGGGATGCATTCTATATTAGGTATGAAGTCATGAATGTACCCTATGAATGGATGTAATATCAAAAGACTGCCTTAATGCTAAGATATTCATGAAACATACATGTTATTGGCTTTAAATTGAGATATTTTAATGTAATAAAACTGGTGTTGTAATAATCATCCTCATCACCACCATTAATATTAATTAAACTTTTGTCAGATTTATGAATCTTTCTTCTCCACTCATTTCTTGCGAGTGTTGGTTCCATGTAGTGTTAATTTTAATCTATATGTTTTTTTCACAAATTTTTTTACATTCATATTAATTTTTGTCGTCCCCTTTACTTTATATTCCTTCTATTAATTCTATATACTTTGATGGCATATCTTTTACATTTCTTTGTGCATATCCAACCATTTGAGCCTATTTTCTAAAACATTATTCTAAAATAGGTGTAACTCTCTCATCCTCTCCAACACAATCTTTTACCCTATCCTTCCTTCTTTAATTACATATATGTCTTAAGATTGTCATCTTTCGCACAGTTGTTAATTTTACATACACAACCTCTACTTATTGTTTTACAAGATTATAAGAATAAAAAAGAATAAGAGGAAGCCAGATTGCCATTACAACAATCCTACACAAGGTCAAGCCCCCATGACCTCACCAACCAACTACAAACAGCTACATCAACTAAGAGCATTTTGGCGCAAAGTTTCTAACCGAAGGTATTCTCCAACCAAAAATCACCATTTACTAGGCTAGTAAAGCAGTCCCACAATAAGATCATGTCGGGCAAACAGGGTGAAGTTTGATCCTAAAATGAAAGGACAACGAAGAAGACATGAAGCCAAGAAAGAAACTATAAGGCGAAGAAAGGAAAAAAGAAAAGAGGAAAGTGAAGAGACTACGCATACAGAAAACAGATGAAAAATTCAACCCAAGACGTCTTACCGTTGATTGAGAACTCCCTCACACCAGTGACTGTCTCCCAAGCAAGTAAGACTTGAAATGATGAGTTTGGATGATAGTGACATAAAATGCTAGAAGAAAAGCAGTAGAAAGAAAGGGAAAAAAAAGACCATTGCTAGAACAAAATGGTCAAAAATGGTGGTTTGTACGTGAGGAGGCAAACAAATGAATAACGGGAGTATTAACAACCACCTGATATAGAAGGAGTGCACAGGCAATAGAAAGTCTCCAACATCTGTCCTTATCGGTTAGGCAGCTTAACAGCTCCCAAACTAGCTGCCATGCCAAAAGGAAAAGCGTCCCCGTTCATTTCATCATCCAAAAAGTCTCTCTCTTCATGTGACGAGGAAGAAATTCATCTAGAAGCCACAAAAAATACCGATGGCGAATTGCACCCAATCAAGCATTGAAAAACATATTTTACAATTGCTAAATATTAATCCAAATGAAAATCTAGATAGAACATAAGCATTGAAAGTTAGATAAGATAAGGATTAATAAAGGATAGATGAACCTCCCTCAAGATAGTTAAAACCATGCCAAAAAATAAAACATAACACATGTTGTACATGCACAAACAGATATCTCCATCCATGAAAGGGACATCCTAGCATTAGCAATGTGCATCCTAGAAGTAATTGCTACAATATATCACATAAAAGATCTAAGATAAGATTTGTGATCATATCTACACCAAAAAGGAAGGTTGACCTGATATCAGAGTTAACTCGAACAACAATAAGCAAATAAATATTATTACTGGAAAACCCAATAGGTAGTTACAAGCAACACAAGGAATAAGAAATAGTAACAAACATAACACACGAACTATGACTGGGGTTTACCGATGGTGGTGGTGGTAGTTGTTGGGGTTCTGGAAAGGTGACAACAAGGTGGGGAAGTGGAGCAGGTGGGCGGAACAACAAGGAAGCAGAGGATATTCACTGCCCAAGATGACATCAAGTGGATAGGTGGGCTGGGCAGATGAGAAACAATGATCTGATGAGGCGCTGGGAGGCTAGAACAGCAACTAGGACGCGGGGTTGGCCACAAAATTTTATCATCCCACCCACTATACTATCGACTCCATTTCCATTGCTAAAATTCTAACATAAAATAGCTTAAAACATTGCCTGCTAACATTCCATATCATTCTCGTCAGAGCCCTAAGTTACACGTAACAAGTCTTTGACACTTGCCTCACCACAAGGTTGACTCAAAATTAATCAATTTAGTTATAAATTTATTATTTCGCTAATTGTATCTCATCAAAATAACCAGAACATAGCATTGAATAAGGGTCAACAAGAAAAGATGATATAGAGTTCTAAAAGATTACAGATTAAAACCAAAATAGTACTCATTTTTCTCACTTAACAATTTATCTAGCAGCGCCTCAGAAATTCAACACAGTATGAAAATCGTTAATGAAAACTACATAATAGAATAACATTCATGCACCAAATTTCATATATATGCATAATTCAGCTAAGGAAGTGAATTATTACAAGTTCCAAAAGTTCCATACCTGAGATGGGAAACCATGAATCAAAATGATCAAAGGGTTAGAACAGTCTCCAGCTTCAACACAAAACCATCTAACAGGATACAGAAAAGTGAAAATAACATTTTGTAGCTTATAAGTTTTCACATATTAAAACATAACAGAGGCCTGTCTTAAGAATACCAGAATTATACGCATGTAGATTTCTGAATACAATTCCAAGTAGTTAGTCCTATAACCACGGTGCACTGGATTCACCTGAAAACATCATCAGTGGTTTGAGAACCACCACCCATTGTAAGACCAAATATTGGATCTTTTGCTTTCCCTTTGCTATTATTTGCAGAATGAGCATTTACCTGCAATATTGAAAAGTATTACAGTTGAATCAAGCTTCATTTGAAAATACAATCATAACATATTTTCTCTGATGAGGATGCAGGGTATTGAAGGAATAAACAATATGCATTAAGAAACACCAAAGAATATCATAAAGCGTTAACTAAAATGCTGTTATCAACTTCCATGCAGTCATTCATTCTTACATTATATCCAACATAGCTCCTTCAATATTATGCAAAGAATGCTGGTGATGCAAGTCTTAAAGTAAACAATAATTTACCAGTTCAGTAAAGGGTATATGATTGATTGTAAATAAAAGTTGATAGGTTCCCAAAATTTTCACCACATTCCATTCCAATGAATGTAACTTCTTAAAAAGAAAAAAAAAATCCATAAAAGAAAAATTAACTACTCTGATCTACAATTACATATTAATGTCAATATTTTTGAATCACCTGAAACAAGTTGAAAATTAGAGTGTTGATTTAAACTTATGTTTATTGTTCTAGGAATTCAAGCTTCAATAACTTTCTTTTACTTTTGAAAAGCAAGCATGTGATGTTCCCTTGGTTGCATTATATGAATTTATAATGCTGCTCTGTTTTCTAGATCCCTCTGTGACTTCTGGTTTGGTTCTTCACTGCTCGACTCAGTCAACCGTTGCAAGAAGATAGCATGAAGGTTGAATGTGATCCATTATGGACCTTCTGTAATTCCTATTCCCACAACTTTAAAGTTCCTTCTAATCTCCTCTAATATGAGATTTATCTTCCCTTCTATTTTGGTTCCTTGTGATTTGCAGGTTTACTTATAGAAATGGGTGACAAAAGTTTAGCGGTCTTATAGCTCTGTCGATTAAAAAGTTAAACTGACTTAATAAATACAAAATTTATTTTAGTAAATTTAAATGACATAATAATGATGGAATAATAATATTTTCATCATATAAATATATAATATTCTAAATCTTAATACTTCACACTTGAATACTTTAAATATGATTTTATATTAAAATTTTGGAATATGATATTTTAATTATTTTTTCTATTTTTATTCTAAATGTTTATTTCTAAGTAACAAATAATAATAATAATAATAAATCAATATTAGAACTGAGAGGATTCATTATAAACCAAATAGATTCACTAATCCCCAGATTCAGCCGCTAATTTTGATTGTTTTTGGATGACAATGCGTAAAAACTATTTTGATATTTGAAAATACTGAATAGAATACCAGTTCCCAGTTGAACAAATCAAGAAGGCCAGACCGATCCAATTTTTAAAACGATAGTGTAAACTTATTTATTGGCTCGAACAACTCGTTGTAATATGTACACTAGCACTCGAGTGAATCAAGTAAGAGAAAAGATCCGAATATTTTGAGATGTTTCTAAACAAAAAAGAACCAACAAAAAAAAAGAAAAAAGAAATCAAGAAAAAAATTATAAAAAATGGAAAAACTCAAAGTATAATAGAGAAAATTTCAAAAAATATATTTTAAGCATGCTTAAATTATCTCACGATCATTTTGAAGCATGCAATCCTAAGTTTCTCGCTTTAGAAAACCAACCAAATTTCCTAAAAAGGCTAAATGAGGTATAAACAACAAAATGTTTATAACATTTGCACTTTATCCTACACATGATAAGAGTGGAATTGATAATGTTAGCATCCAACCAATGATCCAAATTACTAAAGAAAGGAAAAATAAAACATTAAGTCATCCTAATTATAGAGCAATCTCATAAGCCCCAATATTGCGCAGCAATCCTTGTAGTGCTAAGAATGACGTTAATAAAGATAGTTACTGCATACCAAAAAGGAGGGGGGATTAATTAGTGTATTCAAACTTAAATTTTATCATTAAGGTCGTTATTTCAGAAATATTATATGATTTAATGAGTTGTGACATTATAAGAATTATAAAATAAAGATGCATGAATTATAAAGCATACAAAATTTTTTTAATGTGATTGATCCCTCTGTTTATGTTCACGCCCAGCCAAACTCACATGTTAGTATTCCATTACGTAGCAAAAGTCTCATTTCCTTCACATCTAGTGTGGTGAAGAAACCCACACAACTTAAAAATCATTAATCTAAAATACAAAACTTTTAATAATACAATTTTCCAGCAAAATAAAAAACGAATTTCAAATTTCTCTAATACTCAAACGATTAAATAGCAAATCAAACTTTAAAAATTAAATAAATCAATCTTACAATTCAGTTTTGATCGTCCCATAAACATATTATTGCTTGCAAAGAATTTTGTGCATTTCTCTCAAGCTTGAAGGAGTTTCAATACAACCTTGAAATTTTCTTTGCTCTTGATGAGAATGAGAACATGGAGATTTTCTATAAAATTTTAAATTATCTTCCTTCTTATGAAAATGCCCTTATTATAAATGTCCTCATCCCTTTAAGTTTATTATTATTTAATATTCTACCAGATTTAAATCTCTAAATTATCACATATTTATTTAATAATTTTCATAGTATCATTGCTGTTAAGATAGTCGTTGGAGGATAAAAAAAATTGGAAACAAAGTATATTATATGCATTTAATTCATTGGAGACAAAAGAAAGGAAACAAAGTATATTATTTTAGCGATTTACATGTGTTGTGGGAAAAACACTTTCTTTCCTTAATCTTGGTAAGAGAACAAACCGCAAATCACAACAAAGAAGATGCAAACACAAAAGCACAAGCAAACAAGAGGATTTACGTGGTTCGGTCTTTTTGACCTACGTCCACGGGAGGGAATCAAAATAATCCACTAAGACGAAAACAAGAGTACTTGGCTTTACATAGATGAGCCCTCATCTTCCATGGCCTCCCTTCACATCCAAGGCCTCCAAGATGCTCTCCTCACCCTTAACAAGCTAGTCCACTCGCTGGAGTTCTTTTCGCTCTTACAAAACCCACACTAAGTGCCTCCCTCATCTCATGCTATTTATAGTAGATTAGATTACGTTATAATATTACATAAATAGATGAGGTGTAACGCTTCGAGGATCGCATGGCTTCCACATGTCCACCCTTTAAGTCCTACATCGCATGGTCTACGTGTCCTTTCACATGTCTTCCTTACCGCATGGCCTCCACATGTCCTTCCACATGTCCTCTTCAGGGTCTTACATGAAAAGTCGACAATGGAGGCTTAAAGTAAGTAGAAATTTACAAGAGTGTCACTTACCTTAGTGACTAATTGAGGGTCGAAACAACAAATCTCCACCTTGACCCTCGATTATGCTTGGAGTAGTGATTCCCTCCACGTGGCCCCGAGGGGCCCTCGGCCCGATGGAAAAATTCACTAAGTCCGGACGAGTGTACCGAACTTAGCTATGGGCGGCGCGCTTGGTGAGCATATCGGCGGGGTTCTCTTCGGTTGGTATCTTCTCTACCACTTATTGAGCCTTTAGCGACGACGTCCCTTACGAAATGAAGCTTCACATCTATGTGCTTGGATCTTTCATGAAATACCGATTCCTGGTTAGGTGGATGGTGCTTTGGTTGTCGCAAAACACGGTTATCACCTTTTGATGTATCCCAAGCTCTTCGACCATGCCCTTTAGCCACATAGCTTCCTTGATTGCTTCGATCACGGCGATGTATTCGGCCTCTGTTGTTGAGAGGGCCACAGCTGATTGGAGGTTAGACTTCCAGTCGAGCTGTCGATGCGAGAGACGAGTGAAGATGAATCCGGTCAGTGACTTCCTGGTGTCAATGCTTCCTGCGTAATCAGAATCTACGTAACCGACTACTTTTTCTTCTTTGTCTTCCTGCCTTTTGAAGAGTAGCCCCAAATCAGTGGTGCCTCTTAAGTATCTCAGGATCCATTTTAGTGCTTCCCAGTGAGCCTGTCCTGGGTTTGCCATGAACCTGCTTACAATGCGACGGCGTAGGCTAAATGCAGTCTGCTACTAAACCATACCATACATGATGCTACCAACCCCATCTGGCGTAGGGGACACCCTGCATGTACCTTTTCTCCTCTTCGATCTGCGGTGCTTGAGAGTTCGATAGTACGAAGTGTTGGCGATAGATGTTGCAGCACTGCTTAGCCTCGTGCATGTTGAACCTTGTTAGAACCTTCCGAATATATGACTTTTGAGACAAGAATAAGCTACCCTTTTCTTGTCTGCGGTAATCTCCATACCTAGGATCTTTGTAGCTGGTCCTAGGTCCTTCATGTCGAATTCGAATTGAGCATACCTTTGATCTTCGGACTTCCTCCTTGCTCTGCTGGCTACTAACATATCATCCGCATAAAGGAGCGAAGTACGTACCGATTTCACCGTCTTGCCACTTCATGTACACACGAGTTATCGTAGTCAGCTTCGACAAAACCGATCTTTAGCATGAAATCATCAAATCGTTTGTACCATTGTCTTGGGCTTTGTTTCGGCCCATACTGATGCCTTCTTCAACAAGCGAACTTTGTCCTTTGTCTCGGGTGTGTTGTACCCATCTGGCTGGTCCATGTAGATGGTTTCTTCGAGCTCTCCATGCGAGAACGCAGTCTTAACATCTAAGTTGTTCTAATTCAAGTTGAATTGAGCTGCTAGTGCTTAAGACTATCCTAATTGAGCGAGTGCTTCACCACGGGTGAGAAGATTTCGTTGAAGTCAATTCCTTCAACTTGTCTGAATCCCTTTGCAACGAGTATGGCTTTGTAACTGATCCTCTCAGTACCTGGCATGCCTTCCTTCTTCTTAAAGGTCCACTTGCAACCGACTACGCGTTTGTTCGTTGGTCGATCCACAAGTTCCCAGGCTTTGTTCTTCATCAGAGAAGCCATTTCCTCATCCATTGCCTCTTCCCACTTGTGTCTTTCCTTGCTCTTCGAGGGCTTCCTTGTAAGCTTGCTTGGTTACGCTTCTTCTATCACTTCGACAACACTCGGAGCGAAGGAGATCATATGCGCATGGCCATATCTCTCCGGCGGTCGATAGTTCTCCTTTGTCCGTCCTTACCTAGTTGTAGTCGTCGGATCTTCTTTACGGTTCGATCACTTGCTTGGTCTTCTGCCACTTCATCTTGATCATTCACAGTTGTCCTTCGATCAGTCAAAGTTTATTGCAGCTCCACCTCAATTGACGAATCCTCCTTAGTGACACTATCCCTGGTAACATAGCTTTGCATATTTCCCATTTTGGACTCATCGAATGTCACATCCCTGCGATGATGCATTTTTGTTGATCTAGGCACCAAAGTTTGTATCCTTTGGTTCCGAGTGGGTATCCGATGAAGATGCACTTCAAAGCCCTCGCTTCCGGCTTATCTGTCTAACGTGAGCATATGCTGATACATCCAAAGACTTTAAGATTATCATAGTTACACGGTTTTCAGTACCACATCTCGAAGGAGTCTTCGTGTTGATGAGTGTCGATGGACATACGGTTGATGAGGTAGCGGGCGGTTGACACGAGCTTCTCCCAGAAACTTTTGGGTAGACTTGCATTTAGCGGCATGCACCGCACTCTCTCTAGGAGAGTCTCGTTCATCCTCTCGGCTAGGCCGTTACGTTGAGGAGTGTTCGGATCGTCTTGTGCCTTGTGATGCCATTCCTCTGCACGGCTCCTCAGCCTGCTACGAGCGGTACTCCAAGCCATTGTCGGTTCTTAAGTGCTTCAGCTTTGCTCCCATCTTGTTTTCGGTGAGAGTTAACCAGTCCTTGAATCGTTGAAAAGCTTCATCTTTTGCTTTTAGGATAAAGACCCATACCTTCCTGGTGTAGTCATCGATGATGGACATGAAGTACCTTCCTCCTCCATGAGTCGAGTTCTAGTTGGGCCCCATAGATCACATGTGTACATAATCGAGAGGTTTCTTTGATGTATGTATTCCGGTGGAGAACTTCCTACTGGTGGCCTTCCCCAGTACGCATTGTTCACGGAATTCGGTTCTGCGGCCCGATCTCCGCATAACGGGTTACGCTTGGACAATTCACTGTAAGCCCCTTTCACTTACATGCCCCGGCCTCATGTGCCATAGTCCGGATCTGTCGAGGCTACGATTGAGCTGCATTTGAGAAGTTCCGATCACGGTTTTTCCAACTAGGGAGTATAGCCCATTCTTTCGACTCCTTTCATGACTATGAGAGAGCCCTTAGCTACTACGATACGGTTATTCTCTGCCTTGAATGAGTATCCATTCGACTCCGGCGTCACTAAAGAAATTAAATTTCTTTTAAGTTACGGGACGTACGACATCTTGTAGTATCCGTTCAGCTCCATCGAACATCTTTATTTTGATCGTCCCGCTGCCGATCACCTTACAGACTTTATTGTCTCCAAGTAGAACGGATCCACCATTTGCCAGTTGTAGTGTCTCGAACCAGTCTTTGTGAGAACACATGTGGAAGGAGCACCACCGAGTCGAGGATCCACTCATTGCTAGATTCGGATTCTGTGATCACCGGAGCTTGGTTGAATCATAGCCGTACGAGGCTATGCTTGCTTCTCCAGAATCTTTAGGCTTCTCCTGAAAGCCTTTCTTTCTATCCGGACAGTCCTTCTTAAAATGACCTTCCTTGTGGCAATGGTAGCACTTATAGGATCTCTTAGAAGACTGACCTCTAACATTTCTTCTGGACCTTGATCTGCTCTGATCACTTTTATAACCTTTGTTGCTCGATCTTCCTCTAACCATCAGACTGTCTCCGTTGGTTTCCTCCTTCATGTCGTGCTTCTTCTGAAGTTCTTTGGCTCTGATCAATGATTGAACCTCTTCCAGAGTAATCGTCTGCGCCCTTCCATAGAGCATCGCATCCTTGAACTGCTCGTAGCTCTTAGGAATAGAGTTTAGCAACAACAGCGCCTTGTCCTCATCATCCATCTTGACGTCGATGTTCTCAAGATCATCGCATGATCTTATTGAACTCGTCTATCTGCTCCGAGATTGATTTGTCTTCGTGCATTTTGAAAGAGTATAGGCGCTGCTTCAGAAAGAGCCTATTAGCCAGGGACTTGGTTAGGTAAAGTACCTCGAGTTTGGCCCAAAGAGCTTGAGCCGTTGTCTCCCTCGACACCTCCCTCAGAACCTTGTCGCCCAAGCTCAAGATTATCAAACTATGAGCTTTCTCCAGCATGCCGATCTTCTCTTTCTCATCATGTCGGCCGGCGGTGCCGCCGAGCCCTCGCGAGGCACTCGCGACACCTGGCCGAACCGGTAGGGCTCTCATCTTTACTCTCCACGGGCCGAAGTCGTTCTTTCCGTGAATTTCTCGATGTCGAATTTGGTGGAGCCCATTGTCCCCGCCAAACGGCTCTTCTTCGTTGCGATTTCTTGGGTGCGATTCCTCCGACCAAGATGTGTCGAGATTTTCCCACGAACGGCGCCGATTGTTGTGGGAAAAACACTTTCTTTCCTTAATCTTGGTAAGAGAACAAACCGCAAATCACAACGAAGAAGATGCGAACACGAAAGCACAAGCAAACAAGAGGATTTACGTGGTTCGGTCTTTTTGACCTACGTCCGCGGGAGGGAATCGAAATAATCCACTTAAGACGAGAAACAAGAGTACTTAGCTTTACATAGATGAGCCCTCATCTTCCATGGCCTCCCTTCGCATCCAAGGCCTCCAAGATGCTCTCCTCACCCTTAACAAGCTAGCTCACACTCCTCGAGTTCTTTTCACTCTTACAAAACCCACCATAAGGCCTCCACTCATCTCATTATTTATAGTAGATTAGATTACATTATAATATTCTATAAATAGATGAGGTGTAACCTCGAGGATCGCATGGCCCACATGTCCACCCTTTAGAGTCCTCCATCGCATGGTCTCACGTGTCCTTTCACATGTCTTCCTTCCACCGCATGGCCTCCACATGTCCTTCCACATGTCCTCTTCTAGGGTCTTCCATGAAAAGTCGACAATGGAGGCTTAAAGTAAGTAGAAATTTACGAGAGTGTCACTTACCTTAGTGACTAATTGGGGTCGAAACAACAAATCTCCACCTTGACCCTCGATTATCTTTGGAGTAGTGATTCCCTCCACGTGGCCCTCGAGGGGCCCTCGGCCAGGTGGAAAAATTCACTAAGTCCGGACGGTGTCGGAACTTAGCTATGGGCGGCGCCTTGGTGAGCATATCGGCGGGGTTCTCTTCGGTTGGTATCTTCTCACCCGCTATTGAGCCTTTAGCGACGACGTCACTTACGAAATGAAGCTTCACATCTATGTGCTTGGATCTTTCATGAAATACCGATTCCGGTTAGGTGGATGGTGCTTTGGTTGTCGCAAAACACGGTTATCACCTTTTGATGTATCCCAGCTCTTCGGCCATGCCCTTTAGCCACATAGCTTCCTTGATTGCTTCGATCACGGCGATGTATTCAGCCTCGTTGTTGAGAGGGCCACAGGCGATTGGAGGTTAGATTTCCAGCTGACTGCAGATGCGAAGACAGTGAAGATGAATCCGGTCGGTGACTTCACGGTGTCGATGCTTCTGCGTAATCAGAATCTACGTAACCGACTACTTTTTCTTCTTTGTCTTCCTGCCTTTTGAAGAGTAGCCCCAAATTAGTGGTGCCTCTTAAGTATCTCAGGATCCATTTTAGTGCTTCCCAGTGAGCCTGTCCTGGGCTTGCCATGAACACTAACTTACAATGCGACGGCGTAAGCTAAATGCGGTACTGCTACGAACCATACCATACGTGATGCTACCAACCCCATCTGGCGTAGGGGACACCCTCCATGTACCTTTTCTCCTCTTCGGTCTACGAGTGCTTGAGAGTTCGATAGTACGAAGTGTTGGCCGATAGATGTTGCAACCTGCTTAGCCTCGTGCATGTTGAACCTTGTTAGAACCTTCCGAATATATGACTTTTGAGACAAGAATAAGCTACCCTTTTTCTTGTCTCGGTAATCTCCATACACAGGATCTTTGTAGGCGGTCCTCAGGTCCTTCATGTCAAATTCAGAATTGAGTATACCTTTGATCTTCTGGACTTCCTCCTTGCTCCTGCTGGCTACTAACATATCATCCACATAAAGGAGCAAGTACGTACCGATTTCACCGTCTTGCCACTTCATGTACACACGGTCATCGTAGGCTGCTCGACAAAACCGATCTTTAGCATGAAATCATCGAATCGTTTGTACCATTGTCTTGGGCTTTGTTTCGGCCCGTACGATGCCTTCTTCAACAAGCAAACTTTGTCCTTTGTCTCGGGTGTGTTGTACCCATCCCGGTCTGGTCCATGTAGATGGTTTCTTCGAAGCTCTCCATGCGGGAACGCGAGTCTTAACATCTAGGCTGTTCTAATTCCGAGTTGAATTGAGCTGCTAGTGCTAAGACTATCCTAATTGAGCGAGTGCTTCACCACGGGTGAGAAGATTTCGTTGAAGTCGATTCCTTGACACTGTGTGAATCCCTTTGCAACGAGTCCGGCTTTGTGCACGATCCTCTCGGTACCGACATGCCTTCCTTCTTCTTAAAGGTCCACTTGCAACCGACTATGCGTTTGTTCGTTGGTCGATCCACGAGTTCCGGGCTTTGTTCTTCATCGGAGAAGCCATTTCCTCATCCATTGCCTCTTCCCACTTGTGTCTTTCCTTGCTCTTAAGGGCTTCCTTGTAGTCGCTTGGTTACTGCTTCTTCTATCACTTCAACAACACTCGGAGACGAAAGGAGATCGTATCTGCATGGCCATATCTCTCTGGCGGTACGATAGTTCTCCTTTGTCTGTCCCTTACCAAGCTGTAGTCGTCAGATCTTCTTTCTGGTTCAGTCACTTGCTGGTCTTCTGCCACTTCATCTTGATCATTCCCGGTTGTCCTTCGATCGAGTCAAAGGTTTGTTGCGGCTCCACCTCAATTGACGAATCCTCCTTAGTGACAACTTGTCCCCAGTAACATAGCTTTGCATATTTCCCATTTTGGACTCATCGAATGTCACATCCCTACTGATGATGCATTTTTGTTGATCTAGGCACCAAAGTTTGTATCCTTTGGTTCCAGGTGGGTATCCGATGAAGATGCACTTCAAGGCCCTCGCTTCCAGCTTATCCTGTCTAACGTGAGCGTATGCAATACATCCAAAGACTTTAAGATTATCATAGTTACCCGGTTTTCCGTACCACATCTCCAGAAGAGTCTTCATGTCGATAGTTGTCGATGGGCATCCGTTGATGAGGTAGCGAGCGGTTGACACAGCTTCTCCCCAGAAACTTTTGGGTAGACTTGCATTTAGCAGCATGCACCTTACTCTCTCTAGGAGAGTCCTGTTCATCCTCTCAGCTAGGCCGTTCTGTTGAGGAGTGTTCCGGATTGTCTTGTGCCTTGTGATGCCATTCCTCCTGCACAGCTCCTCAGCCGCTGCGAACGGTACTCGAAGCCATTGTCGGTTCTTAAGTGCTTCGGCTTTGCTCCCATCTTGTTTTCGGTGAGAGTTAACCGGTCCTTGAATCGTTGAAAAGCTTCATCTTTTGCTTTTAGGATAAAGACCCATACCTTCTCGGTGTAGTCATCGATGATGGACATGAAGTACCTTCCTCCTCCATGAGTCCGAGTTCTAGGCTGGGCCCCATAGATCACTTGTGTACATAATCAAGAGGTTTCTTTGATGTATGTATTCCGGTGGAGAACTTCACCACGGTGGCCTTCCCGGTACGCATTGTTCGCGGAATTCCGGTTCTTGACCCGATCTCCGCATAACGAGTTGCTGCTGGACAATTCACCGTAAGCCCCTTTCACTTACATGCCCGGCCTCATGTGCCATAGTCCGGATGCATCGGGCTACGATTGAACTGCATTTGAGAAGTTCCCGATCACGGTTTTTCCAACTAGGGAGTATAGCTCATTCTTTCTGACTCCTTTCATGACTATGAGAGAGCCCTTGGCTACTCTGATACAACTATTCTCTGCCTTGAATGAGTATCCATTCGACTCCAGCGTCCCTAAAGAAATTAAATTTCTTTTAAGTTCGAGGACGTACCGACATCGTTGTAGTATCCGTTCGGCTCCATCGAACATCTTTATTTCGATCGTCCCGTGCTAGATCACCTTACGAACTTTATTGTCTCCAAGTAGAACGGATCCACCATTTGCCGAGTTGTAGTGTCTCGAACCGGTCTTTGTGAGAACACATGTGGAAGGAGCACCACGAGTCGAGGATCCACTCATTGCTAGATTCGGATCACCGTGATCACGAGCTTCGGCTGAATCATAGCCGTCCGAGACTATGCTTGCTTCTCCGAATCTTTAGGCTTCTCTAAAAGCCTTTCTTTCTATCCGGACGATCCTTCTTAAAATGACCTTCCTTGTGGCAATGGTAGCACTTATAGGATCTCTTAGAAGACCGACCTCTAACATTTCTTCGGACCTTGATGTCGCTCCGATCACTTTTATAACCTTTGTTGCTCGATCTTCCTCTAACCATCGGACCATCTCCGTTGGTTTCCTCCTTCATGTCGTGCTTCTTCGAAGTTCTTTGGCTACGATCAATGATTGAACCTCTTCCGGAGTAATCGTACGCGCCCTTCCATAGAGCATCGCATCCTTGAACTGCTCGTAGCTCTTAGGAATAGAGTTTAGCAACAACAGCGCCTTGTCCTCATCATCCATCTTGACGTCTATGTTCTCAAGATCATCTATGATCTTATTGAACTCGTCTATCTGCTCCGAGATTGATTTGTCTTCGTGCATTTTGAAAGAGTATAGGCGCTGCTTCAGAAAGAGCCTATTAGCCAGGGACTTGGTTAGGTAAAGTACCTCGAGTTTGGCCCAAAGAGCTTGAGCCGTTGTCTCCCTCGACACCTCCTCGGAACCTTGTCGCCCAGAGCTCGAGATTATCGAACTATGAGCTTTCTCCGGCATGCCGATCTTCTCTTCTGCATCATGTCGGCGGCGGTGCCGTCGAGCCGCTTCGCAAGGCTACGCGACACCCTGTCGAACCGGTAGGGCTCTCATCTTTACTCTCCACGAGCCGAAGTCGTTCTTTCCGTGAATTTCTCGATGTCGAATTTGGTGGAGCCCATTGTCCCCGCCAAATGACTCTTCTTCGCTGCGATTTCTTGGGTGCGATTCCTCCGACCAAGATGTGTCGAGATTTTCCACGAACGGCGCCGATTGTTGTGGGAAAAATACTTTCTTTCCTTAATCTTGGTAAGAGAACAAACCGCAAATCACAACAAAGAAGATGCAAACACAAAAGCACAAGCAAACGAGAGGATTTACGTGGTTCGGTCTTTTTGACCTACGTCACGGGAGGAATCGAAATAATCCACTAAGACGAAACAAGAAGTACTTGAGCTTTACATAGATGAGCCCTCATCTTCCATGGCCTCCTTCGCATCCAAGGCCTCCGAGATGCTCTCCTCACTGCCCAACAGCTAGTCCCACTCCTTGAGTTCTTTTCACTCTTACAAAACCCACACTAAGGCCTCCCTCATCTCATCTATTTATAGTAGATTAGATTACATTATAATATTCTATAAATAGATGAGGTGTAACATCTCGAGATCGCATGGCTTCCACATGTCCACCTTTAGAGTCCTCCATCGCATGGTCTCCACGTGTCCTTTCACATGTCTTCCTTCCACCGCATGGCCTCCACATGTCCTTCCACATGTCCTCTTCTAGGGTCTTCCATGAAAAGTCAACAATGGAGGCTTAAAGTAAGTAGAAATTTACAAGAGTGTCACTTACCTTAGTGACTAATTGGGGGTCAAAACAACAACATGCATACTACTCAATGCTTATGTATTTACATATCTAACACCTAAAATTAATTTTTTTTTTACACACATGAAGCATCCACTATGTTTCAAGGACGACTTCATCTTCATCCAAACCAATCTTCACAAACCAACCCCTACATGCAGGCCGCCTAACAACTTCTCAAGCAAATCGACCACCCAATCCGACTTCACCTTTTCAATCAAATCGTACATTCTTTTTCACACATGTATCATGCATTCTAACACTTATGACTTCAAATCCAACCTATGAATAGCGAATCCTGGGCAAAGCCAAGGGTTTAATATTTTCTACTCTTTTTTGTCATATTGCATTATTGTGACCTCTTGAGCTATATTCTAGTGGTTCTAACTCCTATTCCCATTACTTATCCATCCTTTCTCATTTCCTCTGAATTAATAAGGTCTGGGATTACTCACGGACAGATCAAAATCCAACAGCATGGTTAACAGTTTTGCATTAGTTCACCAACTATGAACCTTAAACTTATAATCCATAATTTCTAAGATGAAACCTACGCAAGCTTATACTTATAACACTATCATCTAAGTAAAGCATGCACCTTATCTGCCTTTTTAAGGAAGCAGGTTACCCAAAAGGCCAGAGAAGAGCCATTTTGCCATAGGAAATCAATTATGGAGTCGGTATTGGCACAAGAGTGCGAGGAGCCAAGCATGCAGTGGGTAGGCAAAGGAATCATCTAGCCTCAAGGAGAAGCAAGTCTTGCCATTAAGTTCTACATCATCTATTAAAAATATGCCTTCAATGCTCCGCTATTACATACTTACGTGTCAAATGCACCAAAGGGATGGTGATCTGAGGATGAAGCTTGTTTTTCGTAGTGATTCATTATGATGCTTTTCCACCCAACACTCATGATCCATGATCACATGTTTTGAAGCTTGTTAAGGGTCATAAAGTCACATCAATAAGATCATTCAATACCTAAATTTAAAATAGCAGTAGAGAAAAATAGTGTGATGATAAAGTGAGAAGTATTTAAAGATCTCTAGAATAGAAAAAGATAACAAGTGTAACAACAGTGTAATGACTAAAGAAAAACTATAGAGTAATTCGTAGAGCAAAAACTATTTGGTCTTTCACTAATTCTCTACTTACAATGGAAAAAAACCCTATCTTTCATGCTATATTCTATTTAAAGAACATCTGCATTATTTTCTTATCTAATAAATAATATCTACATCAGGTTTAAGTCTATGTAGAGTGATTTAATTTTTTGGTTGGGTTTGAGTTGCCCAAAAATTCAAAAATAAACCAAATTTGGTACTTAGCCTAAAAGTATAAAAAACCCCAAATCTAAAATCTCCATTCACCAACATCGCTCTGGCCTCAGAGTTTTCTCTCTTAGTATCAATGTCCATGCCATCACTCCTAAACTTGCCTCCACAACTCCACCGCTCAATGTATTAAACATGGTCACAGTGATTGTGATACTTAACTCTCCCTTATTAGGTATGACTCATATCTAGGGAGTTGGAGTTTCTTGGTGAAGAGGTGTGACTCCTGGTGAAAAAGAGTGTCTCTTGGAAGTTAGTGGGTTGGCGGAGCAAGAGCGTAATTGTAATTTTATATGTGGGTTTAATATATGTCTATATATATGTGTAACCTATGAGATGTAAAATTGAACTCCTCTGAAATAGTGCATTCGCCTGCTCGCTCCCGATGACGTAGGCAATTCTTTGCCGAACCTCATTAAATCTCTTTATGTTCTTCTGATTTGTGTCGATTCCTGTTTTTACGCTCCGAATTTTCATAACATCCCTCTCTCTTTGAATCTTCTAGTCCTCCTTAACAACTCTTCCCCAACTTAAAAATCTCCTCATCTCCTTGACTTCAACTCTCCTTCATCTCCCACTCCCTCATTTTCCATACATAGTGCAAGCTAACTTAATAATTTTCTAGTCGAGTTCATATTGACCCAAATAAAATTATATGAGCCATACAGTAAACGGGGTGCATGTTTGGGTTAACTGTATAATAAACAAGTCTGTTGAGGTGAAGGAATTTCGACTCTAATCAGATTCAGGTCAGACCCAAACACAAACTATCAACCGAATTGACACCCTTGCAAAGGTGAGCTTGTAACCACTAAGATATTCTTGTAATTGCTTGAACGCTTTGCAGATGCCACATGGTAGGCAGTAGGCTATTGGAGTTGGTGGGTAATTGCCAAGAACAAGGTCTACACACACCTTAACAAGGAAAGTCCGTCTACTTGACCTTTGTGAGAGGATACAAAATGATATTTTCTGATTGATATCCCAACAACAAATTCTTCAGTAATGACATAAATTACTATTACCAGTTCTTCCCAAAGACTACAACGTACATCTAACGAAAAAAAAAAGAGGTTTCAATTCATTCTAATTTCGAACCATTGATTAATGAAAAAATGAAAGAAAAAGTATACCATCCTCCCCCGGGCAAACCACTCATCAGATTGACTTGGCCCTTCAGCATACTTCCCTGTTCCACACTCATTCCTCAAACCGTTAACAATAGAAACAACTATCACGCAAAGAAACATTAATAAATTCGATAAGAAACTCCTACCTCCACTAAAAGAGAATCCATCTCCAATTGAAACCGGCGCATCTACCAAATACTCCTGCAGAACTCTCCAGTAAAGACATACATGGAATGAAACCTGCAATCCACGAGAATTGGAAAAGAAAAAAAGATCTCACCTCCTCGTTGCCGGGGCTCGATTTGCATCTGAACCCGACGCATTTCCGCTGGATACGGGGACATCGAGAAAGCCGGGGCGGCAAGAACGCCGAGGTTGTAAGCGGTGCCACCGCCATGGCTAGAGCAAAGATTTGGATGAAAGCTAGCTGATAATGTAGAGAGGAAGAAGATAGGATTTCTCTGGCCCTGCTTCCTCCGCGATTCCAAGGTTTTTCGCGAAAGCGCGGCAATCTGCTGCTTATGGTTTGGACTTTGGAGCTGTAGGGAACCGTTTTTTTTTTATTTTTCAAAATACAAAATATAAAATTTATGTTTAAGTTATTTATATTTCGAACACAAAAAAAATGTGTTTGCGTTCGGTTGTTTTGCTTGGCGAGCCGAGCACGAGCTGTTCGTGAACGAATGGTAGTTTTGATAAGTCTACTCATGCAGTCTTAGAATCTTAAGAGTTGGGGCAAGATTTAAATCTTATTATTTATATTAAAAATAACATTTTAAAAAAATTTAATATATATTTATTCTATTTTTTAAATTAATAATTTTAATTGATTATAAATCTTTGTAGCCTTGTAGTTAAATCATTTTTTAAACATATATATATATATATATATTAATGAGTAGTATTTTGAGTGAAATTAATCATATATGAACGAACAAATCTTTGTTCATGTTCGGCTTATTTATATATCGAGCACAAAAAAAAGTTCGTGTTTGACTCGTTAACTTAGCAAAGAAATCGAGAACGAGCTTCTTAATGAGTCGAACACAAGCTGTTGGTGAACAATGAGCTATTTTGACGGCCCTACTTTTTAATATTTAATTTTTAAACAATTGAATTTCATTTTTTTAATACAATTAATGAAGAAAAAGTGTTTTAAATAGATTTTTGTAACATTACTCATCTTAGCCCCTACTTGGGGCGAAGTTTTTGCCCCGACGCAGCCTTCCGACACGAAATGGGGGTCTTTGGGGTGACATTATTGCTGTGAAGAGCAACGTTTTTCCTAAAACGCGGGTTGTAGTACGGCCCGCGATTCTTACTTTGTAAAATACAGGGTTGCCCTCCTTTTTCACGAATGCCCATGTGTCCTAACTCGTGTTCAAGTCTGTTTGTCATCTGCAATCTATCTCCTTCTGCGATCTCTCGCTTCCTCTTTTATCTTCTATTTTCCTCATCTCCTTCTCGCTCTCTGCGATATATCTCCTGGTTCCTCCTGTCTCTGTTCCCTCATGGTAAGCATCGAATGCTTAATACACACAAACCACCTCAATTCTCCTCCTGCACTTTTTCTGGAAGTTTACATACATACCACTCAATTCTTGAGTAGGTAACTATGATGTCGTTTTCAAGCAAGATTACATACATACTACTCAATTCTGTTGCAGTTACATATCTTCCACTTAAACTGTCCTTTTTTATCGTTAGCTTACATACATACAACTCAAATTCTTAAGTAGTTTGATGCTGTTATTTTTATGTTGGAATAGTATTTGAGTAATTGATAGTTTGCTGCCGTTTTTATAGAAGATTGCATGGATACGACTCCATTCTTGAGTAGTTTTTTATGCAGTCAGACGCATAGCTATGAGAGGAAGTTCTGCAGATGCCCATTGTGGGCAGATAGTCGGAAGAAGTGTGAGTTCTTCCGGTGGGTAGATAGTTAGGTAGATTCTACTGTCGACAGAGATCAAGAATGGATAATATATTTGGAGGACAACATAACACGTGGCATCCACCGTATGCATTATAAAATCAATATTGTTATATTACTTATTGTAATTTTGATATTTTTTGTGTTTTTTTTTTAGCATACTTGATAGTCACTATTACGTGAGGTGTTTATCTGAATTTTTCTACAGTTTTGAAGTAAATTTTTGCTTATGAAATATTAAATATATGGTTAAGATAGTTCTGTTACAAATAACATCACTAAAGATGAGCAAAATGATCATTTGTCTTCGAAACAACCGTCGCACAACTGTTTTCAAACCGCAAAAACAAATAACCATACAGTTTATCCGCAACAACTTCCTCATAGCAGCTACCTGGGGCAGCAAAGCTGCAACATCTTATTAACAAGCTGCAGCTGCCCAGACAGACCCTAAGATAGATATCTTCCGACCGTATTAAAAAAACAATAATAAAAAATAAAACAAATGCAAAAATATATTTTTTATTTATATTCTTAAAATAAAAAAACTATTCGAGTACTGAACTTTTCTTTTATATTAAAATAAAAATAAATAAATAACAAAACAAATTAGAAACAAAAACATAAAATAAAAAATAAAAGTGATTCTAAATAGCCCCTTACTGAGATTTTGTTTTTAAAATTAAAATTTGTAAAGGAAGGTTTACATATTGACCACTCAATTCCTATGTATTTACTTATCTACTTCAACTTTTACATATATATATATATATATATATATATATATAGTATATATGATATATATATATATAGTATATATATATGATATATATATGATGTAATATAGAATATTTGGGTGGATCTACAGGAGATCTAAAAGTACAGCCTATGTGTTAGACCAAAAGCATAGTCATAGGATGGCCTCACTTGTAATTGTGGAGCAAGTTATTTCATACCGAGAACGTATGTAAGCGCACGTATCTCCCCCAATACTTATTCGAATTTATCCGAATACGCTGTTACTATATCTACCTAGTATGAGCGAATACCCAATACCTTCGCCCGAATACCCATCCATAGGCACCGATACTTAAAATCCGCACCAGGTAGAACAAGTACGTGCTTCGAATGGAATAATTCGCCCATTGATAGGGGACTTGAGAGTCATGCGTCCGATTAGAAGCATCAAGAAGGTTGACCAAGACAGCTAAGTGGTTTGAACCTGAGCAGTTCGCCTGCTATCCTGTACAAGGGAATCCACGGTATCCCCACAATAGAGCCAACCCAATAGGAAAAGTTAACCTCTTGGGACTTATAATTTTCTCAAAGGTATTTAGCAGCTGTCTTGAACATCATCAAGAGTCAATAAGACGAGTCTCAACCATCTCCCAAGTTCTCTTCGTGCAAGGGTGATTACCTATCGGATTAAGGTGATTCACCCTCGTCCTAATAGTCTAGCTCCGTCCAGTCGACATAAGCTCTTTGTCAAAGACTCAGGTTTGATGACCATACTTGATCAATCAATTGGCCTCACTCAGTCGGCCAAGTCAGTCCTGCCGACCTTTTGCCAGTAAGAGTCCAATTAATTGGCAGCATCAAACCTAGCCGATCGACAGTCTTGCTAGACTAAGCCGATTGATGGGTCTCCCTAACATAGCCAACCGCCAGTGCCTTTCAAAGGGTTTGTCAATCTAGCAAGCCGAGTTTTAGAGCCACAAGGTCTTGGGCCCATAAATATAAAACACTTAAAATAACATGTACAACACCCATTAAAGCATGTGCACATATGTAAATACACACATGTTATCTCTTTTCTGTATAAATTGAAGATCATTATATGAATAAAATGTATACACGCTTCCTCTAAAATATTGTTTATTTATCTCTGTTACTGTTTTTTCATTTCGTGTACGCACCTAGATCTCTCTCTCACACACACACATAAGTTTTTGATCTTAAACAAACAAACTTTGTTATATTTCCACAAGAAAATAAATTATAGCAATACTTCTCTAATTTTTATTATCATAAGACAACATCAAATTTTAGTTATTTACATGGTTAGGAAAATTTAGTTTTGTATGGCTTATAAAACATATAATCTGTTCACCATCCCCACTATTTATTTAGTGGGGGCATTTACATACATATTGCACAGTTCTTAAGTATTTACATATCCAACACACAAACATTCATATTTACATAAATAACACTCAAATCTTTAACCTCGCATAAAAAATATTATCATCGTTATCCATTTAAAAAGTTGAAATACACGTTTTCATGCACAAATTTATGACATCAAAGTCTTATGAATAAAAATATTAAACTAGAGGTGTTAGATATGTAATTACATAAGAATTATGTAGTATGTATATAAATTTCCTTTTCAAGTATCAGATGAATGAATTTTTCATAAAATGCCTATAAGTTCTGTAGAAAACACATATAAGTGGCCTTGTGTTAGTCGTTCCAGCACAGTACTATGGTTATAGAAAAGAAATCATACAAGCATCATATGAATGAATTTCTTAATGGTAGCGTTGAGGCGCCCGAGATAAACATTATTTCAGGCATCTTATTCACAAACAACACTGTCAAAACTGAATTTTTCAGACCGACTAATTGCTTTGAAAACACCAAACTTTAAATAACAAATTTTTCACAACAACATTTGAACTAAAATTTCATACAGTCACAACTGAAACAAATATCCTTTTAGTCTCATAATTTATTTGTGCCAAAATAATCCATGAGGACTATTTCAGCTGCAATTTAATGAATCTGGGGACCATTTTGACACTTTTATAAACTCTAGGACTACAACGACTTCATGTAAATAGTCGAGGACACTTGTGGCACTTTAATCTAAATTTATGCATATATTTTACATACCATCAAAGATGAGGCTTGATTAATTAAATACTCCACAAAGATTGCAATGATCAAGTATGTTGAAAAAGCTTATTCAAATTTTTAAAAAAAAATCTGAAAAAATATAAGAAAAGATCTATTCGTAACAAAAGTAAATGATATTGCTCTATAAAACTAGGAAAAAAAACTTCCCAAATGCAGCCTCAAAGATCTTATTGAGGGACAATGAAGGTAAGCCCACAAGGTATTTTAAAAAAAAAAGGGAAAACTAAAAGTAAAATTGAGAGAAACAAACAAAATCAACCTTTTTGGAGGAAGATTTTGTGGAAACTGCTCTTTGTGAGCCTGTTCCTGCAGATGGGACAAGTCTTCAGCCTGGCAACGGCTTCCTCAATGCACTTGGTGCAAAACACATGACCACAAGTCGTTGAAGCAGGATCTTTCACTCTGCGCATGCAGACAGCACAGATTAAAGCATTCACATCAGGCTCCGGCGACGACGACGATGAAGACTCTATTACTTTCTCAGGAAAAGACTGGGTTGTATTCCTCACCTACGATCATCATCGGCAACCGGACGGTTAAGAAATAGAGCGAATCAGAAGATGTCTCAGTTGAATCTTCAGATAAAGAGTAATTGGAGAGTTTCAAGACTAACAAATATGCAATTAGTTCCACAGAATGCCAAAGAAAACAAATTTAACTACATTCTGTGATGGATGGATGACTTTCATAATTTACAGCATACTGTTATGATTCACTTTTAAAGTGTAGTGGCCATAATGAAGTTGTCTGACTTTCTGCCAAAAAAAAAAAAAAAAAATTTATAATTCCTATTGTATAAAATTATTGATGAGTTTTGTGGGTTGAATATTTTAAATGTTAAAATCATATTAAAGTCCACAAAAGCTATAAATATATATTTTTCCCATGGTTAAGTTTGATTTGTAAAGGGTAATTACACTTTTTATGCCTCATCTGCCAGATCTTATACCAATCGAAATTCAAATTATAAAATCCTTCACACAAGTCTGTTAATAAAAATGTAGTTTGGAGTCAGCGACATATAGGAACATGTAACTACAGTCTGAAATCTAATGTCAGCTTCCATTATAACTTTGCTTTAACATTGCAGTTGCAAAAACACAAGGTATAGCCTTCTTAGGCTCGGTTTGCTTTTGCAAAGCACAGAAACTTAATGGAGGATTTACATACAAACGACTTATTTCTTATGTATTTACATATCTAACTCCTAAACTTTATATTTTACATACATACTTTGCCTATGCATGAAAAGATGTGTTTCACTTTTAAAAGTTAAAATGGATCTATTTTTGATGTGATAAGAAAGATTTGGTTACAAGCGTTATGGAGTATAAATTAGTATAACTTGATAGGATTGTTTAAAAATAGTAAGGATAGTTAAGGATATGTATGATAAAGGTGTGACTAGACATGAAGTATTATGGAGTAACCAAAAATCTTACAATAAAGTTAAGGTTACAGAATGAATCGACATTTACTATTATATCAACTATTAAAGAGCTTACAAAAAATTATTTTAAGGTAGTCTACCTCAAAGCTATCGGCAGATATAACTCTAATAAGTACAGCCTATTCTAAAGTAAAAGCAATTTAAAATATAAATGAAACTAGAAAAAGGAATTTAAGTTTAATATAATAAAGACTGCATAAAAAACATACATATGTTGTGAATGTAACGAAAATAATTATTAGTGTTTTTAAGGTGTTAACCATAATCAAGATGATATAAATGCCCGTGCTCGATGTTCTCTCAGTAAAGTAGTGCACTAAAGAAAAATGTCACTTATAAATTTATTTTAACCATGAGAAATATTATGCACAAGTACAAAAGATATTCATCACATAAAATTATGTATGCAACACAATAAACGTTAAAGATTCAAGTAAGTACAAGTTCAATAAAATTTCAAGATTCATTTAAGTACATTTAAACAAGTGTACTTCAACCATATGAGTTTGCAAGTATATAGCCAAGACACAATACAATCCACAATCCTTTTTTCTTTTTTAATAGTCGTTGAATCATTCATGCCCACTTCTACATCATCAAATTTGTAGCCGCTCATATTTACCTAGATTTTCTTTTAACTCATCTTTTTCATCATCAAAATTTATAACTAAAATATTTGATTTTTTTTCACATAAATTTGATCACCTAGGTTTTACAATGGCCAACAAAAAATCACCTAAATACACACATTAACCCTAGCCACGCTACAGAGCCCTCCTAAATCCTAAATCCTAAATCATAAATCCAATGCCATAAGCACAAATCACTATCATCATAGCCTTGTATAAACCAACATAATTGACCAAGCATAAAGGATCAATATTATTGTCATGCCCCTTCTTGGTCAAAAAGGCAAAATAGATGCCGCACACAACTAGATAAATTCTATGGATTTATTTGTAAATAGATAAATCCTATTTGTAAATAGATAAATTCTATGGATTTCTTTGTAAATTTTATAACTTGTAATGAAATGAAGTGTTTTTTTGAGCAATAATTTCTATTTGTTATGAGAGCCAAACCCTAACACTAGCAAACGCCACAATGCCGCTACAGTTCCACCTCTATCCCTGCCGGCCGACCACTACATCTGAAGGAACGAGATAGGAGCCTTGTATAAACCAACATAATTGACCAAGCATAAAGTATCAATATTATTGTCATGCCCCTTCTTGGTCAAAAAGTCAAAATAGATGCCACATACAACTCAATTGACTGAATTTATTCTTAAAACCTTTTGTGAAATTATTCTCACAACAACAGAGTGATACAATCAACCTCATGAGTGGCATACAAAATAATTTCTAACACAAAAAGTTAATGATCAGCATAAATTAATTGAGTAAAACATTTTAAATACTTTATTCTTCCAACAAAATAGCCTCTAACAAATATCAAATTTGAATTACAAAATATCAACTCCATTGTTGTTGAGTCCAAGATTGTCCATGAATCAAGCCCAAGAAATAGAGCATAAATGAGGAGAGAGACAGAGATGTAGTAGAAAATAAGGTTAATTCTTTATTAAATGCTTCTCCTATTTATAGAGGATCTAGTACAATAACGATGTTACATTTTTACCTCTACTTGGAGAGTCTTTGTACTATTTCTGGTATTTTACAAGCGACGACTTATCATCTGGTTGCCTTCTGGCTCGACTGATTCAGCTCGATCGACAGAGCTCGGTCGGTGGGGTTTGATCAGCTGCGCCAACCTGGCTAACTATCTTTAATCTCTAGTAAGGAATCTTTTTGGCCTCTTTTGGTATTTCAAGCATACTTTGTGGAACTGGCTCCTACATTGGGTTGGATCACTAGATTGATATTTAGCTGATGATTGCTTATGTCCGCATTTTCTGCTTCATGGGTTGGAAGCAACCTCGATCGGCACCCCCCAACATCTTGGTGGGCTGAACAGACAAAGATGCCTCAATGACATGGGAGAGTTATATCAGCCCGTTGCTATGAATTGCATCTAAATCATCATTTGGTAAGAAAACTTTATCAACGTTCCTCGACCGCAAGGACCGTTTGGATGGCCTCATTGATCTTCAGGCCTTCTCCTCGTTGACTGTCAAGTTCAAAAAGTTATGGGTGACGCTTTTGACTGCATGAAGATAGCAACAGTGAGACCACTCCAAATCCACACGAACAGTAATTACATCTCCATTGCCGAAAAATTTCATAGCTACATGGTATGTGGAAGTGATGGCTCAGAAGGAATAAGGTTGCGGTTGACCGAAGATAACATTGTATGTAGGCAGAGAGTCGACTACGAGGAAATCTGCCATGTCGGTGAATTGTTTCTCGTTTTCTTTCATTTCTCCAAAGAGCCTGTAGAGGGAGAGGCTTCCCAACACTTCTTTCATTTCTCTAAAGAATTCGTAGAATGTCCTAGGCATGGCCTAAAGATGGAAAGTTCTCACACCCAACTTGTCGAACACCAACTTAAAGATGAAGTTCGCCGAGCCCCCAATGTCAATGAATATCCTGTCAATCTGGAAATAGGCGATCAGGGCAGTGATGACAATAGCGTTGTTGTATGTGTTGCCCTTTAAGGGTAAGACTTGGTTGTAGAAGATATGGGAGGGTCTGAACTGCATCGTGTTGCCATAGCAATTGACACAATTCACCCGTCCGAGATCTCTTCAAGCTGGTTCGGCGGGTTGACTCTCCTCCATCCATTCGAAGATGGCAGGAACTATGTCGGCTATGTGTTTCAATTACTTATTTTAATTTTTGCTTAACTTAAAATATGTTATTTTACTTTTAGAATATATCATATATGTAGACAAAGATTTATTGCTTATCATAAGATTATCCACAACAGATGGCATAGGATTGAAAACCAAACCACTATGCTACATAATGAGTGCAATTTTCACATTTGCTGCTCTACATATATAGGTTACCCTATGCATAACATTTGAGAATCATTTTGCCTTCATATTGGATTATATTTGTAACCCTACTTGTACAGGCATCATAAATATATTAGCTTGAGATCCCTTTAACTCCAAACAAGCTCACCTTTATCATCCTACATATACAGATGATCATAAGAATATTAACTTGAGAACACTTCTGCCTTCCATGTGGGCTCACCATTATTGACTTATAAAAGTTATTATAAATGTCATTATTAAACTATCAACATATATGACCTTCCTTTAATTACATGTACACCTTTGATCAGGCTATTAAACATTTCAATAATATGTTGGTTTTCAGAAATGAAGTTTATACATACGTTAAATTATATATGAATTTATAGTTAAAATTCTAAGTAAGTTTTGCTTTAAAAATTAGAAATTAAGTTATCTTATTTAGCTGATAATTGCCAATTGGTTAAGTCTCCTTGCATCGAACAATCAAAATTTCGTTCCTCTATAAATAATATAAGAGATATATATTTCTCAATTTCTTAACATTTTCTAACTTACAACTAAATTAATTCAAAAATAGCCTCAAAATAATTGTTCCTGATACATGCTTCAAAACTTATGAACAACAACCCATAGAATTGTGTTGGAGAAATTACTAAGTATTGGATTTTCTCATAATAAAATTGCATTGCATGATAATTAATTTACTACCTATTAGTATATATACATATAAGCATTCCCATTTTAATAGAAGCATTCCCATTTTAATAGAAGCATTCCCATTTTAATAGAATAGGAATAATTACAAGCCTCAGATTCATCAAGGGCCAATGCATGCAGATCTCACTAAGGAGAAAGACGAATGAATAGTACATTAATTAGGTGAATAATTAAAAAAAAAAAAAAAACAACAACAACAACAATAACGAGCCTTTATCCCACTATGTGGGGTCGGCTACAAGAATCATTTTTCTTCATTGTGCCCTATTGACTGTTACATTTTCATTTAATTCTAATAGATTAAGATCATTTTTTATACAATATGCCCAAATCATTTTAGGTCTATTTCTACCTTTCTTAACATAAGTTGAATCTAAAACATCTACTCTCCTAACTAGATCACCAGATAGTTGATGTTTAATATGACCAAACATTATTTTAAAAGAACAGTAAAATTTTATAAACTTATGATTAATAGTTTAAATACTAAATTAATTAATATACACAAATATACTTATAATTGTTAAAACGCACGCACGCACGCACGCACGCACGCACGCATCACGCTCACACACACAGAATATATATATATATATATATATTGTATTAAGCACCAATAATCATTGTTATCGTCTTGAATGTTTACTGAATTCATTCTCCCTCCAATTGACCATCATATGTTCCAAAGTAATAGAGGATCAATTGGCCATATCCTCCCATCACAATTGTTTGTACATTTAGTACATAGCAAATTTTATTGGATGTACCGCATCAGTGTTGATATGAGCAATATTAAACAAGATGATTAAACTATTTGAAACAGATGAAATATCATGATATGCTTCGGAACTAAAATCAGTAGTCAACAACGACGAAACGGTAATAGATAGATTGAAACAATTCAAATAAAGGCTGCTTTTACGAAACACAAATGAAAACAACAAGAAACAAGAGTGATCTGCTTTTTGAGAGGTAGATCGGCTCTCTCACAACTCTAGACATCTCTAGAAACACCACAAAAAGAAAAATATAGCAGCCAACAAAACATGCATAAATGAAACAAACAATAGGTTATTCTCATCAATATAATTCTCCCACGACATTACAACTATTTTTCCAAACTTTCCCTCCAAACTCCTTTAATTTCTCCTCCTTGATATGTGATTATGGCCCTAGTGGACCTCACCTGCTCCTTGCCTTTTTCTGCCACGGCTCTTGATCGCCTTGCCTCCTCTCGCGTCAAAGACCAGCCTGCATGTTGTTGTGGATGGCTGGTTGGGTTGCTTTTGGCCGGTCCAAGAGGGACCGGTTCATCCCTGTGCGTAGCACTATTCCTCTCCCAAAAAAGTACCTTGTCCTCAAGATAGAAAGGTGAAAACCGATTATGGATCATCTTGTAAGACTCCCATGTTGCTTCGTAGTCTGACAGCTCTTTCCACTTAACCAGTACCACCTTTGCCCCCCATACTCTTCGGTGCACTCCTTCAATCTCTAACGGCTCAAGAATCACCTCCAAGTCCTTCATTAGCATCGGTGATAGTGTAGATGAGGGTGTAAGATATCCTATCGCACGTCTCAGCTGTGATACATGGAAGACCAGGTGTACTGCAAACGATGGTGGCAACCTCAAATGGTAAGCCACTGCCCTGATGCGTGCCATCACCTCATAAGGTCCAAAGTATCGCATTGAAAATTTCTCTCCTAAATAAAGTCTTCTATCGGTAGGGCATCAACTTCAAGTAGATCATGTCCCCTAGTTTAAACTGCAGCTCTCTTCTGTGTTCATCTATCTTCCTTTTCATGATTTGTTGAGCTCTCCATAGATGCCTCTTGAGCTCTGATAGTATCTTGTCCCTCTCCTCCAAGTACTGATCGAAGCTGGATACCAGTGTAGCGCTATGCCCGTAACGTATCAAGTGAGATGGATGCCACCCATACAATATCTCGAAAGGGGTAGTCTATGCTGCGGTGTGGTACGATGTATTATATCATTACTCGGCCCACGCAATCAACTTAGCCCGTAGCTTCGGTGTATCGGATACAAAACAACGCAGGTATGTCTCCACACTCTTGTTGACCACCTCTATCTGCCATAAGCTTAGAGATAATATGTAGTGCTTCTCTTAAGGACTCTCGCTTGCAACATGAATAGCTCTTTCCAGAAGTGGCTAAGGAGCACCTTGTCCCTATCCAATACTATCGATTCCAGCACTCCGTACAAACGAACCACTTCCCAGATAAACACCGCAGTGGTTCAGATCATGGTGTAGGGATGTCGTATACTCAGAAGATCCACAACCACCATGATCACCGCTAACCCTTCTGACCATGGAAATCCCTCAGTAAAATGCATCTTCACTTCTTCCCAAACTTTCCTCGGTAACGCTAATGATTGTAGTAAACCTCCTGATGGCACAGTCAAGTACTTGTGCCTCCAACATACATCACACTTTGCCACCATATCCTCAATGTCTCTACGCATCCCCACGCAATAGAACTCTAATGCTAGAATACTGTAAGTCTTATGTATCCCTAAGTGTCCCCAGGTTGCACACTGCCGTGAAAGTCCTGTAATATTCTGGAAATAGATTTTGATGCCCTGGGTAGCACAAAGCGTCCATGGTGGAGCAGTTGTTGTCCCCTCAATGCATATCATGGATGGCTTCGGGTCCTGTAGTAACTCAGCCCTTACCTTTCTCAACTCCTCAACCCATTCGCTCTCCTGTCTTAAAGCTTTCCAACCTAGGACCAACGATAACGAAAAGGTCGTCAATTAATGTTTCTCCACCTTGATAGTGCATCGGCAGCCTTGTTCTCCAATCCTGATCAGTAATGAATCTCGAAATCATACCCAATAACTTAGATAACCACTTCAAACTCCTCTAATCTGTGATGACAAGAAACTGTCATCCCAGCATGTAGGGCCTCAACTTCTGAATGACAGACAATCGCCACCAATTCCCATTAATATATTAACTTTAGCCTCACTCTGACCATAAAAACCTGGCTGAAACAGGCAATCGGCAGTTGATCCTGCATAAGCACTGCCTTCAACCCATACCCTAATGTATCTGTTTCCACTACAAACGATTTACTGAAACCTTGAAGTGCTAATACCGGAACACTGGTCATGGTTCTCTTCAGATGTTCAAATGTCTAGGTTGCTGCCTTCCCTCATTTGAAAATATCATTCTTTAATTGCTTCGTCAGTGGTCATGTTATCATGTCATATCCCCTCAAGAACTTCCGATAGTAGACAGTGAAACCCAGAATACTCTCAACTCCTTCAAACTCCTTGGTAAGAGCCAATCCACCCTAGCCTCAATCTTTGACTGATCCACTGCTACCCTCATTCTGGTCACCACATGTCTAAGATACTCCACCTGTAAGTGTGCAAAGAAATGTTTCTTCAAGTTGACATAGAGTTAGTGCTCCCCCAACATCACCAGAACTGTCCTTAGGTGTCCCACATGCTCTGTCTCTGTTAACTGTAGAACAAGATGTCATCAAAAAAGACTAGAACAAATTTCCGGAGGTAAGGTTGAAACACCTACTCATGAGAGAGTGAAATGTCTTTAGGCATTGATGAGGCCAAACGACGTCACCAAGAACTTATAATATCTTTCATGTGTTCTGAATGTTTTTTGTTAGCATCCGTTGGATACATCCTGATCTGGTAGTATCCCGACTTAAGATCATTTGTTAAGAAAATGTCTTCCCCATAAAGCTCATCCAGTAACTTGTTCAACACCGTCTCCTTGTGTAAAGCCTGTAGTACAAGCAGAATCTCCAACTACCATCTTTTTTCTTCACCAACAAGACATGACGGAAAAAGGGCTCACACTAGGCCTGATAATCTCGGCCTCGACCATCTCTCTGACCAGCTTCTTTATCTCATCATTTTGGATCTATAGGTACCTGTATGGTCTGATGCTGATATGGGAAACACCCTCCTTCAATGTAATAGCATGCTCGTGCTTCCTCAGGGGAGATAACCCGCTTGGTTGTTAGAAGATATATGTAAATTGCTAGACTCCTTCAAAAAATTTTACCAAAACTGAATCTCGAATATCCTCAATGCTCTACAACTCCATAAAGTAGCCCAGTCTCGCTCCTCGAATCAACTTGACCATGGTTTTGAGCGACACCATAGTTTTGCGTAGACTAGCATCTCCTCTCAGCATCACCTCCCTACCCTCCACTTGGAACTCCATCGTCAGGGACTTCCAATCCACCTTCTTCTCCCCTAGCGTTCCAGCCATGTCATCCCCAAAATCACATATGCGCTACCCAAATCTAAGGGAAAGAAGTCCTCTGTCACCTGTAGGTCATATAGTGTTAGAACCAACCCCTTGCAAATTCCTCGACTTTTATTCACCTTCCCTGTCCCCATCATGATGTTGAAGCTCCTTGTAGTCACCAGCTCCAAATCTAAGTTCTCCATGACCTGATTTGAGATAAAGTTATATGCAACCTCGTTATCTACCAACATCACAATCGGTTGTTCCCCGATCCATCCCCTCACATTCATAGTGTGATTCGGGGCAAATCACATCACCGAATTGAGGGACACCTCCATCACATCCAAATGCAGACATTTCTCCTCCACCTCGATCACCTCTGATTCCTTATTATTTTTATCCTACTCATGAACTAAAATAATTTGAAAGGATCGCTCCTTGCAATTGTGGCCTCGGGCATATTTCTCGTCACAGCGGAAACATAATCTTTTTGCCCTTTTATTCTGCACTTTTGCATCTGTGAGACACTTGAAACTGCCATTGGAATGGGTGGAACTCTCTCCTTCGGTCATAGGCATATCTAATTCCTGATTTCCTCCTTTCTCCATCGTGCTCTTCCTTGCCCCTTAAACCACCCCTCCTCCAATTTTGGGCCCATTCCCCTCCCTCGGAAGACTCCACCCCCATCCTCTAGGAGTTTTAGGGGGATGCTCTACTTGGAAGATGATGCATTCTTCGTTATCTTCTCGCTCGACCTTTTTCTCTTTTAACCTGGCTAAGGGTTCTCTGATAAACTTGGTTAAGCTTGCAACTGGAGCGATCGGTACAGGCTTGGATTGCATCTCCATGAGTTTTTTCATCATCTCCAGCATTTCTCCTATGCTCTTGAATTCATTCTCCATTCGACTTTCAACAGAATAAAATATGTCCTCCAAGGTCATGAATCTCTCTTCCATTCTGGATTTGATTTGCCATACCTCCTCTTCTAGCACATTCACTTTCTTTGTTGCCATCCCACAACGATCTAGACTCTAATACCAATTTGATACGATCCGGAACCAAAATCAGCAATCAACAATGACAAAGTAGTAATAGATAGATGGAAACAATTCATATAAGGGTTGCCCTTACAAAATACTAATGAAAACAACAAGATACAAGGGTGATCTACTTTTCGAGAGGTAGATCAGCTCTCCTACAACCCTAGATGTCTCTAGGAACACTACAAGAAGAAAAACACAACAACAGAAAAAGCATGCATAATGAAAACAAACCTTAGGTTATTCCCTATAATAGAATCCTCCCATAGCATTTCAAAATTTCCTTCCGAATTTTCCATTCAAACTCATTTAATTTCTCCTCCTTGAATATGTGATTATGGCCCTAGTGAACCCCACCTGTTGCATGCCTACTTCTGCCACAGCTCTTGACCACCTCGCCTCTTCTTGCGTCAAAGAAAGGCCCGCCTGCTGTGGTCACAGGTCGGTTGGGTTGCTTTTGGCAGGTTCAGGAAGGACCGGCTAATCCCTGAGCGTAACACTACTCCTCCCTCAAATAGGTACCTTGTCCTCATGGAGGGAGGATGGAAAATGCTTGGGAATCATCTCCTAAGGCTCCCATGTTGCTTCATTGTCTGACAGTCCCTTTCACTTAATCAATACCTCCTTTGCCCCCCTACTCCTCGACGCACTCCTTTGATCTCTAATGGCTCTAAAATCACCTTCAAGTCATCTGACAACGTCGGTGTTAGAGTAGACGAGGGTTTATGATCTTCAATCGCACGTTACAGTTGTGACACGTGGAAGACCGGGTGTCATGCAAACGAAGGTGGTAACCTCAAAAGGTAAGCAACTGCCCAGATGCGTGCTATTACCTCATAAGGCCCAAGGTATAGCGGTGAAATTTTCTCGCTCCTCCTGGCCAATGTCTTCTATCAATTAGGCCTCGGCTTCAAGTAGACAATGTCACCTTGTTCAAATTGCACCTCTCTTCTATATTCATCTGTCTTGCTCTTCATTATTTGTTGATCTCTCAGTAGATACCCCTTAAGCTTTGCTAGTATCTTGTCAAATACTAAACGATGTAGGATATCGGTGCAGCGCTATGCCCATAATGTATGAAGTGAGGTGGATCCCACCCATACAATTATTTGAAAAGGGTGGTCCGTGCTGCGGTGTAGTATGACGTATTATGCCGGTATTAGGCCCATGCAATCCAATTTGCCCATAGCTTCAGCGTGGATACAAAAAAAAACATGCAGGTATGTCTACATGCCCATGTTGACCACCTCTATGTGCCCATCGATCTAAGGATGAAAAGTGGTGCTTTTCTTAAGGATTATCTCTTGCAACCTGAATAGCTCTTTCGAGGTGGTTGAGAAACACCTTGTCCCTATTTGATAGTATTGATTCCGACACTCCGCGAAAACAGACCACTTCCCAAATAAACACCGTCATGACTGAAACTGTGTAGGGATGCCATAAGGGGATGAAATGTGCATACTTACTCGGGTAATTCACGACCACCATGATCACTGTGAACCCTTCTCACCGTGGTAATCCCTCGATAAAAACCATACTCACTTCTTCACAAACCTTCCCCGATCATGCTAATGGTTGTAGTAAACCTTCTGATGCCGCGGTCAAGTACTTGTGCCGCTGACATGTCTCATTTTGCCTGCGCGGATCCCCACCCAATACAGCTCTGCCGCTCGACGATTGTAGGTATTCTATACCCCTGAGTGTCCCCAACCATAAAACTCTTGTAATATTTTGGGAATAGATTCAAACACCATGGGAAGCACAAATCGCCCATGGTGGAGCAACTGTTGTTCCTTCAATGCATATCCTGGATAGCAATTCGGCTCTTGTGGTAACTCAGTCCTTATCTTCCTTACCTCTTCATTCCGTTCGCTCTCCTTTCTCAAGGCTTCTCACCTAGGACCAAGGGTACTGATAATGTCGTTAGTTGGGGTTCTTCTATCTTTCTTGACACTGCATTGGTAGCCTTCTTCTCCAATTCTGGTTGGTACTGAATCTCGAAATCAAACCCAGTAGCTTGGATAACCACCTTTGATGCTATTCAATCACCATCCGCTATTCCAAAAGAAATTTCAAACTCCTTTGATCTATCCTGATCAGAAAATGTTGTCCGTGAAGGTAGGGTCGACACTTCTGAATGGAAAAAATAGTCATTAATTTTCGTTCATATACTAACTTTAACCTCACTCTGACTGTAAGAACCTGACTGAAGTAGGTAATCAACCGCTGGTCCTGCATGAGCATTGCTCCCAACTCATACTCTGATGCATTTGTTTCCCCACAAACGATTAACTGAAATTTGAAAGTGCTAATACCGAAACGCTAGTCATGGCTCTCTTTAGATATTCAAATGTTTGGGTTGCTACTTCCCCCATATGAAATTGTCTTTTTTTAATTTCTCCGTCAGTAGCCATGCTATCGTGCCATATCCCCTCACGAACTTCCGGTAGTAGCTAGTGCGACCCAGGAATCCTCTTAACTTCTTCAAACTTCTTGTTAAGGTCCAGTCCAAGATAGCCGCGATCTTGGAATAATCCGCTGCTACCTCCGCTTTGGTCACCATATGTCCTAGAAATTCCACCTAGAACTGTGCAAATAAACATGTCTTCAAATTGGCATAGAATTGGTGCTCCCACAAGGTGCCCCACATTCTCTGTATATGTATGAATGTGGACCAGGATTTCATCAAAGAAGACCAGGAGAAATTTCCAGTGGTAAGGTTGAAAAATCATGTTCATGAGGGACTGAAATGCCGCTGGGGTGTTAGTGAGGCCAAACGACATCACAAGAAGTCATAATCTCCTTCATGTGTCTTGAACGTTGTTTTATGCACATTCGATGAATTCATTCTGATCTTTTGGTATCTCAACTTAAGATTAATTTTTGAGAAAATGACTGCCCCAAAAAAGCTCATTCAGTAACTCATCAATCACAAAAATAGAGAATTTGCCCAACATCGTCTCCTTGTTTAAAGCCCGATAGTCCACGCAGAATCTTTCGGTGTTCTATAATCTTCCCCTCTTGATTCAGAGCATATAATTTCTCATGTAGGCCTCCTTCTCAAATGACTTGGAAACGTTCCAACATGCAATCCTTAAACTCCTCTCATGAGTGCATCAGATACCTTTTCTCTATCCACTGGAACCACGCTAAAACCTTTCCTTCTAAGCGTAATCCCACTGCCATGAGGTTTTCTTTCTCTGTTAGCCCATTGATTGCAAAGTATCGCTTTACCTGATACACCCACCCATGTGCATCCTCCCCTTCAAAGATTGAAATCTTCAGTTTTCTTATCCTTGCATCTCCACCCCAGCCTCCACTTCGTTTGGAATTTTGCCCCATGTATCTAGGGTGGAACTCTCCTTCGATCATTGGCATACCTAACTCTCGATTTCATCTTTCCTCCATCGTGCTCTTTGGTGTCCCTGACACCATTCCCCCTCCCACGGAAGTCTCCACTCCCTCTACCCTCGAAGTCCTAGGGGTATGCTCTTTTTGGAAGATGATGTCTTCCTTATTTTCTTCTTAATCAATCTCCTTCCCTTTTAACCTGGTCAAGAAATCTTCGATCAACCCTTGGTTAGGGTTTGTAACTGAAGCAATCGACACAGCCTGAAATTGCATCTGCATGAGCTTTTTCATCATCTCCCGCATTTCTCCTATGCTCTCAAAACCCTCCTCCATTCGACTTTCAATGGAAGAAAATTTGTCCCCCATGGCGGCGAATCTCTCTTCCACTCCGGTTCTGATTTGCCCTACCTCCTCTTCTTGTACATCAATTTTCTTTGATGTCATCCCACTAAGATCTAGGCTCTGATACCAATTTGATATGCTCTGAAACCAAAATCAGCAATCAACAACGACGAAATGACAATAGATAGATGGAAACAATTCAAATAAGGGCTGCTCTTATGAAGCACAAATGAAACGACAAGATACAAGGGTGATCTACTTTTCAAGAGGTAGATCGGCTCTCCCACAACCTTAGACGTAGCTAGGGACACAAAACATGCATGAAGAGAAAAAATCCCAAGTTATTCCCATTAATAGAATCCTATCAAAACAATTTAAACTTTCCTTCCAAACTTTCCCTCAAAACCCATTTAATTTCTGCTCCTTGAAGATGTGATTATGGCCCTAGTGGACCCCATCTGCTCCCTGCCTTCTTCTGCAACAGCTCTTGACCGTCCCGCCTCTTATTGTGTTAAAGACAAGGCCCACCTGCTGTTGCGGCAGGCCGGTTGGGTTGCTTTCAGCCAGTCTAGGAGGGACCAGTTCATCCCCGGGCGTAACATATCACCAATAGTTGAATTTTAAAATTAGGACATGATAAAAGGGTGATATCTTAGGGATGGGAGTCACAAGCAAATGGTATCAGCATAGTTCACTCCGAAGTTCCCCCCACTTAGTTGAAGGAAACACCTAATTTTAGTATCGAAGAAGAACAACTGAAGTCAATATTATGTTGAGCTTAACAAGTATTTATAACGAAAGCCATAATGGCAACCTATAAAAGACAGCTCCACAAGTTTTGATCAATCATCTATATGACTTTGCACAATTAAGAGATACCGAGCTATTACTAAAACAAGTTAAGGAAGTGATTCCTTGGGAATGTAATTAAAGAAAATGTGGATTTAAGGAGAATCTTAAAACCTAAATGGTATGTAAATGCTAACATCAGTAGCAAAAGAAATATCAACAAAATATTCATATCGCTAACTTTTCCAAAGATTTGAAGGCTTATATCACATCTATTAGAAAGAAAGGCTGCTTTATGAGCTACAAACAACAATAAATAAGAGCAAAGCAAACTTCACTAGCAAGCATGATAAATATCAGCATTACAGAGTCTGTAATCATAAAAGACAAAATAATATAAGAAATACATAAATGACACCATACCGTGGGAACACCATCATTACTCACAGCCCCTTCACAACAATCCGGACAAACTATTTGTACTGGTCCTTGAACAGCAGCTCCTACAGGGAAAGTTGAACAGTCTAAAAGTAATTTATACAAATGCGCATATAAGTAGCAAAAGACAAAATGTCAGAGTCGGACCTTCGCTTTGAAAACAATCGGGACAAAGCTTTCGCATTGGTTCTTCCACAACGGCTCCTACAGGAAAATTTGAACAGACTAAAGAAAATGCATACAAATGCCCATATGAGTAGCAAAAGAAAAAATATCTCATCTTCGAAGCTTTTCAAAATTGTCATTTGCCTGATATGTACTGAAAACTTATAAAATTTAACAGGCAAATGATTAAGTAGAATCTAAAAGGGAACACTGGACGCATGACGCTCCTGCCAAAACTATTAGATCTGGATATATGCAACATGCCCCTGGTCCCCAGCATAAGTCCCCAACATTAGAGGAATCTAAAGATTGCTCGAAGTTTGTTTCCTCTAGACATTAGGTCTTAGTAATAGTCTGAAAACTCATAGACCATGACTGAGGGCAGGATGTTGCAAAAATAGTTAGAAGTTCAAAAGTACATTCTTTAACCAGCCACTACATAGCCCTTCCAAACTTTAGAATAGCCCTTCCAAACTTTAGAAGTTCAAAAGTACATTCTTTAACCAGCCACTACATAGCCCTTCCAAACTAGTCACCAATAATGCAGTGGATATTAAAATCTGATTCTAAACTACATAGAACAAGGTAATCGAAACAGAAGTCAGAGACCCTAGACAATAAGCATGGTTACAAACACTGCCCAACTCTTTAAAAGGAGGATACTTCATCTCGGGCTATCATTGCAAATTTAAAATTTAAAATAATTAGTTGAAGTACAATTACAAGAATTTCAAAATGAGAAAAGGGTTGAGGTACAATCTAGTGTACCGATCATTTCAAAAGAACAAAGATAGTAACTAATTTATGTTGACCTCGATACATATTCTACAATGTTGATTCGATGAAATACAAAATAAACTACAGATGGGGCATCACATGAAACAAATGTAGGGCATCTGGATCACAAGTTATCCAATCATCTCATTCTTTTTCAAACGGTTCATGCTTAAAAGCATCAATTATTAAAGAAAAGTAGAGGACACTGATACGCCTGCTTCTACAAACAGGAGGGCCGAGGGGAGAAGAAGCCCCCAGATGAGCCGTTGGTCCAATTGGTTGATTTTTGTTTTATGTTTTGAATTGCGGCAGTTTTTCTTCTCTCTTCGTGTTCCTAACAGCATCTAGGGTTTTGTGGAGAGACGATCTACCTCTCAAAAAGTATATCAATATTGTATCTTGTCTGCATTCGTGGTATTAGTAAAATCAACCCTCATTTGAGTTTTCCCACCTCTCTATTGTAATATATTCACTATTTATTTGCTATTTTTTATTCTGGATCATATCAAAAGAGGGAGATATTGGAGGAAGGGCAGCAAAGAAGGTGGGTGCGCTGGAAGGAGAAGTAGGGTACATTAGATCGAGGATGGGAGAAAAGTCTGCCACCATTGAGGATAGGTTTTCTTCAATAGAAACCCAAATGGAGGGCCAACTTGAGTGATTTTCTTCAATGCAGAACTAAATGAAGATTTGAGAGCCTTGAGGAGATGATAAAGAGGCTTATTGAGATGCAATTTAAGAACCCGCCGATGGCTCAAATTGCAAACCCTAACTAAGGGTTAATAAGAAAATCCTTGGCTAAATCAAAAGTGAAGGAGATAGAACGAGAGGATCATGAGGAAAGCATCTACCATCAAGAGCTTTCCCTTAGGATTCTGAGAGGAGATGGAGTAGAAACTTCCAATGGAAGAGGATGGGCCGAAAATTTGAGGGGTTATGCAAGAGAACAGAGGAGCACAAAGAAAGAAGGAGGGGAGCGGGAGTGGGGTATGGCTATGACAGAATAAGAAAGTTTCACCCTAGACACATGAGGGGAAACATCGAAGGGAGAGCAAGCTAGGGTGGCAATGCAAGGGTGAGGAAACTGAAGATGTTGATCATCAATGAGGAAGATGCACATGGGTGGGTGTACCGGGTGAAGCGATACTTTGAAGTAAATGAGTTAACTCGGGAAGAGAAGCTCATGGCGTCAGGGTTATATTTAGTGAGAAATACCCTAGCATAGTTTCAATGGATGGAGGTGAGATAGACTTAAGGATTGCTCGTTGGAATGTTTCTGAGCCATTCAGGAAGGAGGCCCAAGCAATTATATGCTTGGACTAAGGGACAGTCATTGAATATAGCGAAAGGTTCGAGCTACTGTCGGGACGATGAAGGGGTAATATGCAACAGGACTAGAGGGGAACTGCTTAAAGGTCCTAAAGCCCAACATCCAAGCGACCCTCCTATCGTTGAGACCGCGAGCATTTTGGGAGATGGTGAAGCTCAAATATGGCGAAAGACAATAAATAGGTGAAGAAGACCAGCAAAGGCGACACCGCTGGAGGATTTTACAAGATGCCTCAATGGCCATGACACCGAAGACCCAAATGGAGTTATTTTAGAAAGCGCCAAAGGAGAGGAACAAGGGGACAGGTAGGGAAATTCAAGAGCCTCACCGAGGCATGCGAGATAAGAGAGCGAAAGGATTATGTCTGGTGTGACAAGAAGTAAGTTCCAGACTATAGTTGCAAGGAACACACACTTAGGGTCCTTCTAGTTCATGTGGGGAAGTGATAGATAGTGTGGAGTTGGATGAAGACAAGGTGGAGAAAGAAGAGCATTTTCACTTGGATGCAGCGGAGGTGTCCCTCAATTCAGTAGTGAGATTTACTTCAAATCACACTATGAAAGTGAGGGGACAAATCAGAGAGCAGCTGATTATGGCGTTGGTGGTCAATGGGATCACACATAATTTCATCTCAAACTAAGTCGTGAATCAGCTATGTTGGGAGCTGGTAGATACGAGGAGCTTTGGGGTCACCATGGGGATGGGGAAGGTCGAGAAAAGTTGAAAATTTGCAAGGGATTATTCTGACATTACATGCCTACATATGGTGGAGGACTTCCTTCACTTGGACTTGAGCATCACTTATGTGATTCTAAGGATGAATTGGAAATTCCTGACGATGGAATTTCAAGTGGAAGGAGGAAGGTGGCGCTGAGAGGAGATGCTAGTTTATGCAAAAAAATGTTCTGCTCAAATCCATGGTCAAGACAATACGGGGAGTAAGCTATTTCGTGGAGTTGCGGAGTATAGAGAAGATTCAAGATCCCAAGTCAGAAGAGTTTCTCGAGGTTGTTCAGCAGGTCCTACAGTAGCTTCCTCACAAGTTACAGTAATTGAGCGGCTTACCACCCCCGAGAGAGCATTACCACGCCATTACCATAAAGGAGGGTGTCTCTCTTATCAGTGTCAGACCATATTGATATCCTCAAATTTAGAAATATGAGATAGAAAAGTGGAATCGAGGAATGCTCGAAGCTGGGAATATCATACTCAGAGTAAGCTCCTTTCTTAACCCAATCCTATTGGTGTAGAAAAAGATGGTAGCCAACAATTTTGCATAAACGACTGGGTTTTGAACAAGGAAACTGTATTGGACAAGTTTCTTGTTCATGTGTTAGATGAGCTTTATGGGATAATCGTTTTCTTGAAGATCAATATGAAGTTGGGATACCACTAGATAGGGATGAATCCAAGTGACTTGCACAAGACAACGGTCATAACAAATGAAGGACATTACAAGTTCTTGGTAATGTCGTTTGGCCTCACCAATGCTTCAGCTACGTTTCAGTCTCTTACGAATCAAGTTATTCAGTCTTCCCTCAGAAAATTCATCCCGGTCTTCTTCAATGACATTCTGATCTACAATCGTACAGAGCAAGAGCATGTAGGGCAACTGATGACAGCCTTGGAGACGTTCACCAGTTGTACGCCAATTTGAAGAAATATTCCTCTGCACATTTACAGATGGAGTACATAGAGCACATGGTGAGGATGACCAGGGCAAGAGTAGCAGCGGACCAGTCCAAGCTCGAGTCTATGGTGGATTAGCCTTTACCAAAGAGTTTGAAGGAGTGGAGAGGGTTCATATGTTTCACGGTATACTACCAAAAATTCATGAGGGGCTACGGCATGATAGAATGACCATTGACGAAGCAGTTGAAGAATAATAGTTACAAGTGGGAAAGCAACAGCACGGGCCTCCAAACATCTGAAGAGAGTCGTGACTAACATTTCGATATTAACACTTTCAGAATTTAGTAGACCATTTATGGCAGAAAGGGATGCGTTAGCTCATGGATTGGGAGCAGTACACATGCAAGACCAATGGTCGATTACCTACTTCAACCAGGTGCTCGCAGCAAGGACGAGGCTCAAGTCAGTATACAAGCATGAGTTGATGGCTATTATCATGATCATTCAGAAGTGACGTCATACCTGCTGGGGCGACACTTTTAGTTAGGACAAATCAGAGAAGCTTAAAGTAACTTTTAGAGTAGAGGATGGCGATTGAGGAGCGTCACGGGTGGATGGGATATGATTTTGAAATTTAGTGCCAACCAATATTGCAGAATAAAGTCGCATATGCACTATCGTGAAAAGTGGATGAACCCCAACTAACAGTATTATCGGTACCATTGGTCTTAGATTGGGAAACACTGAGATGGGATATCGATTAGGATGAAGGACTAAAGAAAATATGGGCAAAGTTGCGTGAAGATTCAAACAAACATCCATAATATGCATTGAGTGGGCGGAAACTACTGTACCATGGACGGTTTGTGTTGTCGATGGACGTCAGAGTATAACCCTAAACTATTGAAAGAGTTTCATGATAATACAATTAGGGGACACTCAGAGTACATAAGACAAACTGTCGTCTATTGACAAAACTTTATTGGATGAGGATGAGTAGAGATTTACAGGCATAATGACAAGGTGCAATGTGTGCCAACGACACAATTAACTAATCATGGTGTCAGAAGGGTTACTACAGCCTTGAGCTTTACCGAAGAAGGCTTGAGAATAAGTGATGATGTATTTTATAGAGGGGTAGAAACGATCAGAAAGGTTTACAGTGATCTTAGTAGTAGTAGATCGTCTGAGCAAGTATGCACATTTTATTCTATTATGACACTCCTAAATGACGGTCTCAGTTGCAACAATATTCATACGAGAAGTAACTTGTTTGCACGGATTGACGAAATCTATTGCATTAGATAGGGACAATATATTCCTCGATCAATTCTGGAAGGAGTTATTCAGGTTATAAAGAACAATACTTAAAGAGAAGCACAACATATATCCTTAGAATGATGATCAGACGAAGGTAGTCAACAGGAGTGTGGAGACATACCTACGTTGTTTTGTATCAGATATGCAGAAGCTTTGGGCCAATGGATTGTGTGGGGCCAAATATTAGCATAATGCTTGTATAATACTGCAACGCAGACCACCACTTTGAAGATTATTATGTATGGGTGAGATCTACTTCACCTGATAAACTATGAGCATGATACTACATCGATATCTAGTGAAAACCAGTACTTGGAGGAGCGGGATAGAATATTGGTGAAGCTCAATGGACATCCACTGAAAGCTCAACTGATCATAAAGAGGAAAGCGGATGGACATAGGAGAGAAAAATAATTCAAACTTGGGGGCATGGTTTACTTGAAGCTGAGGCCCTACAGCAATAAGACATTGGCTAAGTGGAATAGCAAAAATTTTCTCCAAGATATTTTTGTTCTTATGAGGTGATGGCATTCATTGGGGCAGTGGCATGCCGTTTGAGGTTACTACCATCATCAACAATACATCCAGTATTTCATGTTTCATAGTAGAGGTGTGCTATCTGAGATAATACACCCACGTATTCACTACCTTTGACGCTGACAGAGGATATGAAGGTGATTATAGAACCTTTAGAGATCAAATAAGTACGTCAAAAAGAGCAAAGAAGGTACTGATTAAGTGACTAATCAGTCAGATTATGAAGCAACGTGGGAGCCTTACAAAGTGATCCAAAAGAGTTTCCATCATTTCCGCTTGAGGACAAGATGCTTCTTTGGGAGGGGAGTGTTGATTCGCCTGCTCTTGCCAATGGAAGCACACCCCACCCTCCAATGAGTCGCCGGTCCAAGGAGAGCCAATCAAACCCAGCCATACCAGTCAGCCTAGCCAAGGTAGTCGGCCCAGCTGACAAAGGCAGAAGCCCAAGGATGTGTTGAGGACAATTTTAGCATTCATGCGGGACCCATATGCAAATAACGTATGAGGGGAATTAAAGGGTGCTTTGAGGGGAGGTTTGACTGATTATTGGAGAGTATTTATTAGGAATAATTGCCTGGAGTTTGTTTTATTTTTTGATTTATTGCAGTTTTTCTTTTTTCTTGGTGTTCCTAACAATGTCTAGAGTTTGTGGAGAGATAATTTATCTTTCAAAAAGTAGATCAACATTGTATCTTATTTGCTTTCATTGTATTAGCAAAATCAACCCCCATTTGAGTTTTTACACCTTTCTATTACAATTTAATTGTTGTTTGTTTAATGTTTTTGATTCTATATTGTATCACACTTGTGCCTCACACGATAAAGAGACCAAATTAATGTAAGAGATAAAAAAATTTACGAAAGAGAACATATCAATGCCATTTTTAATGTTGGATTAAATTAAATTAAACTAAACTAAAAAAAACGAGGAAGTTATAGAATTAAATAAGATTCATTATATATATATATATATATATATATATATATATATATATATATATATATATATACATACATACATACATATATATCTTCTCCAACGTTCTCGTTGACTTCGTCGACGTCGACTATCTAGCGGCGCGCCTTCGTCGCCTCTAGTGGAGGTGCTCGCTGTTTCGTTGTCGTCGAACTCGTCTGCTGATGTGTCAAATTTCTTCGTTGTCATCGAACTCGTCTGCTGGCGCGTCGAATACTTCGTTCTCAATTCGCGGTCGACTGGCTCGTCCTACAGGTTCAACAACGTTTCTCTGCACGGATCGACTTCGTCCTGTCGATCTCTGCAAGCTCGACTCCTGGTGCGACGACCTCCAGTCGCACTGTGCGAGCTCGAATCTGTGGGAGCTCGACGACTTCCAGTCGTTTCTCTTCCAGTCGCACAGTGGAACCTGCTTCTGTGTGCGTGTTTGCTGCGCAATTCACTGACTGTAGAGGCCGCTTAAAAACTTCTTTCTGATGGCAACTATGGCTTTTTATGCTGGAGTTATGAGCAGCAATTCCCACAATGATCATCTCTTTTTTCCACAAGAATTCCATGACACTGCGGCTGGAAAAATACAGGTCGATTGGTACTAAAGATGGGAAACCTGTTGTTATCTTCACCACACTGGAAATGAATGTTCTCTCCGATGATGTTAAATTTACTTTAGTTGGGAAAATCCAATTCGGTCATCCCAAGATGGATTTAGTTAGAAAATTTTTGAGAATCTGAAACTTATTGGTGGATGGAAATTGGGAGTGTTAGATAGCAGACACTTACTCATTCGGATACAAAAGTAAGAAGACTATGCTAGAATCTTTGCTCAACAATCAGTTTTGGTTGCTGGCACCCACATGAAGCTTATCAAATGGACTCCTGATTTTGACCCATCTAAGGAACCTCCTATCGTTCCTATGTGGTTCAAACTTCCGGGGCTTCCCTTTCATTTGTACAATCCACGTGTTTTGTACAACATTAGCCAAGCTCTCGGTACTCTTATCAGAGTTGATTCTCCTACTTTTGATAGGGTCTCTCCAGGTGGTGTCAGAGTTCAAGTAGAGAGGGATTTCACTCTCCCTGATGTGGATCGTTTTTGGATCACTGATGGTGCGGATGGGTTTTGGCAGGAGGCTGTGGTAGAGCAGGCCTCTCTTTTGCCAACATTGCAAAATGTTTGGACACATTAGAGACACCTGCTATAGATTGCATCCTCCATCGAGAAAAAGGGCTGCTGGACCATCTGCTGTTGTTGGAAATTCCCAACATAGTTTTGACGCTACCCTGGCTCAGGAGAATAGGGTAACATCTGATGCTGATAAAAGTTTAAAATCAGCGGACATGACTGTCGAGGAGAATTCTCAACCGGTTATACAAATTGCCACTCCAGAGACTACAGTGGTTACTGAACAAGCTGGAAGTGCGTTATTTCTTCCTGTGCCGCAAGTCGTCCAGGGGGCTACTTCGTACCGTCCGCTCTAACAGATACATCCAAACTTTCAGCAGAAAAAGAAAAATTTCTCTACCAATTGTCGAACCCACCGGCAAGAATCCGCAAGACTCTACGGAAGAGGAAGAAGTAGAAGAAGTGAAAGAAGAAGATGATGGAGAAGACTGGCAAATTTATCATTCTCGAGAGAAGAAGAAGTCTGGGGTTACACTCCTATTTGATGATACCTCGGTGACTCAGGGCAATGAAGTAGCATTAAAGATATTACTCTATGGATCTCTAAGAAACAGAGCGAGAGTATCACGTTCTCGCTCTTGACTTTGTTTTGTAATTTTTGAATATTTTGGATCTTTTTTGTTAACATTGTATCGCAGGGGAAGGGCTCCATGGGCCCTCTCCTCAAGCCTCTGCAACCGTTTTTAAATCAATATAGGCCCTAGGGCTTTATATATATATATATATATATATATATATATATATATATATATATATATATATATATATATATATATATATATATATATATATAGACACACACACACACACAATATAATTCTTATGGATTTATATATGTAGCAACTAAACTTTGATATTTACTTATATAGCATTTTACTATCATAATTACACCAGAACATATGCAAAAAAAAAGTGTTTGACTTTTTTTAAAATAATATAATAAGTACTTTTGATGTGATGTTAAGGATTTGAGAATTAAATAAATGAATATTAAAGTTTAAATGTTACATTACATAAGAATTGTAAAATGTGTGTGTGTGTCTATATGAAAAGGATAGTGAATTAAATTAAAATAAAGAAATAGTTATGTTGGCATCGCTTTTTGATATCACGTGTAGGGTGTTTACATGCACTACTCGAGATAGTCTACGGTTCATTCGTAGCATCCTGTTGCTTAAGACACCCATCCGGGACTCTCTAGCACTTGTTTGGAGCACAGAGCTAGGGTTGGCGGTGATTTAGCCTTACCCGGGAGAACCCGCCATCAGAGGGGCTCATTCAAAACACGAGACATATTCGGTGCCCCTTCTGTTGTTTAAAAATTACCGCACATCCGTCTAGAGCCTCCCATGGTCGAGGGAAGTCATATAGTCCTCCTACGCGTGTTGTAGGAAAGTTATGGTTCGGGATGTCCTACCCATGTTGTTGCTTAGGGTGACCGTTGGCAGTGATTTCTCCAAGGAATTACCGATCAAAATACTTAATTTTGAAGTTATGAGACAACAATTCACTCATATGGAGTCTCCCATAACTTACGGATAGAGAAAATCTACCGTTTGGCGCTCCCAATGTAAATAAATATTTCGGGGCTAGACCGGTGCCTATGCGCGCTAGCCCCGAGCGCCTAAGCGCCCAAAATGCCTTTTCGAATGTTTACAACCAATCCCCTGAAAATCTGGCACCAGCTTCTGGTGCCTAGGAACCAGTCTCGAGCGTCTAAGAGCCCAAAATAACCCAAAAACATTCACTTTCTCGAGCCCCCAGAAAGCAGGTGTCGGGGGCATGGTGCCATGGCGCCAGGGTTGCGGCGCCTAGGAGCCGGTTTATCCAGATAGCAAAAAAGCCTGTATTGGTGCTGATTTGAACCCGAGACACCTCTCTAGAAACAAAATTACAGGGATTACCTTGGGCATTGGAGGATTTGCTTTGGTGTGGGGAAAAGTGAGCCATCATCCCACTTTTGGAAGCTCTTAGGTACCATCATTAGTCATTTTTGACTAAATCAAGGGGTCATTTTTGAGATTTGCATGGAGTGAGCTAGTTTAAGCTCCTCTCCCTCTCATTTGAGAAAGCACTCCATTCATTCTTAGCATTGGGCCTCCTCCAAGAGCTGAGAACTCTTCTTCTCCCTTAGGTCATCTTCTTCTCTTGGAGCTTGGAATTTGGAGCTAGAGGGGAGAGAGCATTTGGATAGCTTGAGAGTGCTAGAGGAATAATGTCATCTTCTTCCTCAAGAGCCTTCATCCTCTTGGAGTTTAGAGCTTGGAGCAAGGGAGTTGAGGAAGACTCTTCATCTTCCTCAAGGAGAGAGAGCTACGGAGTTGGTCATCTTTTAACTTCCTCCTTCTTCACTGTTCTTCTTTTTCTACGGCGACCTCGTCCTTCTCCGACGAACTTTTCGGGAGTACAGCTAGAAAAACTTCATCCTAGCTCAAGGGAAGGGCGACTCCGGCAAGCTCATGATCTCTCCTTTAGAAGGAGAGCTTCATTCTACGTCGGCAGAGACGAAACTCTGGCGATCTCTCCGGCGATGAGAGCTTCTAAATTTCTTTGGGAAAGGACTTGCGTGGGTTGCTCTCCCACCTCGAGGAGAGCTTCCTCCTACTAGAAGAAACATGTTTGCAACCTTTGCAATGGTGAGATTCTCAAAACACTTCACGTTTTCTTTCTTAGCCAACTCTAGGATTAGTTTTGTCTAGGTGTTGTGGGTTTGGTCGCCCATACGAGACGAGTTAGTCGGCTGACACTAGTCGACATTTCTATATGCCTTTGGATTGGCCGTTTATTTCTCAGAGGAAGCCCAAGGTTAGGAAGCTTTTGTTGGACACATTCCTAGCGAATCCGAGAGTTTCCAGTGATAAGTCTTAGAGCTACACCTAAGCAGATCGGAATCCCAATTTTCTCACGCGTTGAAGCTTCCAACCTTCCTTGGAGGGGTAGGTATAGTTCGATCTTGAAAAATGGAAAAAGCTTTGTAGCTAGCCCTTTCTACAAGATCATGAAAGTTTCATATATAACTAAAAAAAAACTTTGTAGTTATTTACCCTATGAACGGTGAAGATCTTCTCCTACGAAAAATCAGAGGATGGATTTCTCCAGATTTCCTTGCAAAAGTTTAAGGTGGCTATGTCGTGGATCCAAAAGCTTTAACCCTAGATGCCTACGTGAGGTCGTTAGGATGAGTCCGATGTGGCGTCGAGCGTTTTTCTTTTTGCATTGCATAGGTATGTTCATTTGTTGCATTTTCACATGTGAATCATGTCGCATATCATATTTGAGATAGCATGAGTGCTTCGATCTAATCGGTCTAATCAGCCACCTCGGCTTGATTGCCCGATCTTCTAGGTTTGATCGATTCCACTGGTTCGATCACCCACTTTGGGTCTAATTGGTCTTCCCGGTTGGATCAACTTTTTTTTCAGGCTCGATCGGCTGCCCCAGCCCGATCGCCCCTACCTTTTGGGTTTGATCAACCGCACCAATTTGATCACCTGTTTTAGGTGGATCGGTCATCCCGCATCAATCGACTCTTTTTTCTGGGTTCGATCAGCCGCACCGACCCGATCGCCCTATCTTTTGGGTTTGATCGACCGTATCAGTTCGATCACTCGCTTTAGGTTCGATCGATCGTCACAACCTGATCTACTTTTTTTTCAGGATTAATCGACATCCTTGAAAAGATCGCTTGATCTTTTGGGTTTGATCGACCACATTGGTTCGATCACCCATTTTTGGTCGAATTGGTCGTCTCAACCCGATCAACTTATTTTTCGGGCTTGAACGACTGCCCCAGCTCGATCGCCCTATCTTTTGTGCTTGATCAATTACATCAATTTGATCCCCTGCTTTGGGTTCGATCGGCTGTCTCGACCTGATCGACTCATTTTTTAAGCTCGATCGGCTGCTCCGACCCGATCACCTGATATTTTGAGTTCGATCAGTCGCACTGGTTCGATTACCCACTTCGGGTTCGTTCGATAATCCTGAATCGATCGGCCGACCTTGTCAATTTGATCAGCCACAACGACCCGATTGACCAATCACTTGCATGTTTGTATGCTCTTTGTATCATATTGCATGTTTATTTGCATTTTTATGAAAAATCTTATTTTGACTTGATGTCTATGATATGTCACTGCATGTAAACTTTTAACTTGTATGCTTTACATGTGACATTTTGACTTGTATCCTTTCATCTTATTTTGACTTGATTACATCTTGACTTGTATACTTTCAACAAAGAACAATAGCCATAGTCAAGCTTCGTAGCCATACTTTTATCTTGTATACTTTCATCCTATTTTGACTTGACTACATCTCACATGTAAGGATCGCGTCACTTAATATGTTTAGCACTTAGCATTTTTGTATGCTTGTAATTTGTATGTCATATGCTTGACACTTTTGCATGCCATATGCTTGACATTTCATATGCATGTTGCATATGTTGCATGTTTTTGCATGTGTGCTCGGTGAGTGCCCATCGAGTAAGGTGAATCATTTTCATAGATATTCTTTTACTCGAGGCAAACTCACTCGTAGCCGGTGTCTTCTTGTCGTATGGAGCCTCGGGTCCCCAGGACAGGTATAATTCCCTTTTATAGGTAATATGTTTCACCGATACATCTCGTTTGTGTGTGTCACATTCCATGTAGCATCTTTGCATTCATTTGCATGATGTGTGCTTCACCCTTTTGGGTGTCATTATAATTGTTTTGTGCTTCGATCGAACAATCACAATGTGAGTCATTTGCATGTTTGTATGATTGTTCATTCATCTTGATGGTTTGCATTATTCTTTAGAAGAGTGACCCGTATGTTGGTTGTGACACTCAAACAAGCATTGTCTGCAGGGATACCTTGGCGAGCAATGAGTTTCTGTATCACAAGCAGCAAACAATATGATTGTGTTAAGTTCCAATGACTCTAATGTATGTCACATGCGTCATAGAACCGCATTTTATGGTTTGTTATTTTAAAGTATAAGGAAAATGAATATTTTTGCTACTAAAAGTATTATCCACCTATTTTAAAATTTGTGTAGGTCATATATAAGGCAAAATCTTTTAAATGTCACTGCTTTCTTGTGATGTTCTTTAGATCCATTAGATCTTTAGAATGGGGCCGGTGTGGCGACCCTGTCAAACTCATACAGCAACCGGAGACTTTACCCTCAGCACTTAGTTGCTGGTTATGACACTTTTCGTTATGGTGTGCGAGGGTAGGATTTAGGATGATATATAATCTTGCAGGGAGTTCTGTCTGTATATGTGCGCACACACAAGTACAATACAAAGGGGAAACATGTAATGATTTCTACTAATCTTTTGCTTGCAAATGTAGCTCCCCCGATGAAAAGGCACGGCTCATTATACGTTATAAGTTTATTAGCTTTCTCGCAAACGTTATTTTTTTGCAAGTTGAATCTTTTTTTTATTTCCTATGTACCAATTAGAGTCCTTAAGAAAATTCTGTAGCGAAATAAGATATGAGCACGGGTTTGTTTTATTACATGTTTGCATTCTTGAAATGAATTTCAGTGTTTCTTTCTATGATTTGTCTGGGAATCATGAATGCAATATAGACTATTTAGTATTTAAAATTCTAAATTTGTTACAAATCCTAATAAAATATTTAAAATAGCAATAATTTAAAAATTAAAATATTCAAGACTTTAAAATTTGCACTCTTACATTCTTGCATGGCTTTCGGGCCGGATTTTAAATGGGTTGTATGCATGGATATATCTTAAGTCATATAATAGAGTCTGCACGCTTAAGACTATAGTAGATAACTGCATTCATATTTGCATGTCCCGATGAGAAACCCCCAAGCTTCTTCAACCTGATTGTCATAGCATAGATTTCTACTTAGATGGTTGTCTAGTGCGCTTAGGGTGTTAGATGTTGCCTCGACCTAGACGGGGTGTACGCTAAGGGTGTTAGAGGCTACCTCGACCTAGACAGAGCGTAAATCTTTTGTGGAGAATGTTTTCAATTTTATAGTTTAACCTCTTTTTCCTTTATTTCCTGAGGCAACTCCACCATCTGTCTAGCGAGTTTGAGTCCCGCCTCTTGAGCTCCACCTTATAGGTCCTAGGTCTAGAGTTTCTTTCTTTTGATCTTAGGGCTACTGATGTCCCCATGGATGATGCAATTCACGGATAACTAACCGGGAATCTCTGGGCATGTGTCGACTACCTTCACGACCAGACAGACTTAGATCCTAGTAGTTTAGGATGAAGGGTCCGTAGTAAACCGAACATACTACCTCTACCTGTTTAGGATCACTCTACCCATCTTGTTGTTGAGCTCCTTTGAGCCCTGTCACTCTATTGACTTCGTCAATATTATCTTGACGACCCGATTACTGACGTGGTGCAGCCCGTTCTGGATACATTGATTCACCCTTTGCTCTTATAGCATGGTGAGCTCTTACGCATAGGTATATCCTCGTTGGGATGATTTTGGTTATTTCATACGTTTTGATGTCGAAGAGCTGCTACTCATTTGGAATGTGAGAGACTCGCTCCCTGTCATATGGCTTAGCAAGAGCTTCGAAAGCATTAGAGAGTTCTCATACAAGATAATCATCCTTTTATGGCCTATTTTCTAGGCTCATGATAATATAAGTGAAACTCGTTTTATCGAGAAAATTCCTGGGTATCCCCCAAAATATAATTAACTAGAGGGATGCGTTCCTCTGCGAGATTCTTGACCCTAGAACAAAAATAATCTTTTTGGTTCTCAGTTAAGGGTGGCTTATATATGGATTATCTTCGTAGATGTATTATTTCGAGGTACTTCGATCTAATCCTGTTCGGATGTATACTCTCCAACTATCACACGAGGATTACCATATATAAGTCTTTTGCTTATTTCATTTTATTTGTTTGTTTATTTGTTGTCTTATAACATTCTCTTTGATTCCTCTTCTTTTCGAATCATTGATATGATTTGGGAGAGAGATTTATTCGAATAAGAGAATTATACGATGAAATATAAATAGGCAAGTCGACAACTCCGAGTCTTTGAAAAGAACAGAGAAAAACAAGTTACTTTTTGCATTTTATTCTCATTGCAAATCTAGTTGTGCCACCTTGGCATCTTCCACAACAAGAAATTTAACTATAAAAAATAGCATTTTTATATCAAATACAACGGTATTTTGATATCAGCTATAACACTCATCTATGATAACTTTGCAAACAAAGATATAATATTATTTTTTATGCGGGCACCAGAATATTGAGCTCATTCTTTTAGGCGCAATCGGTTTAAATGCACTCGATCGCAGTGTCACTTGACACAAAGTAGAAAGGGAAGAAAAAAATTGGGGGAAGTCTAGAAAATCTTCTTAAGCTTTTTGATGATCATGTTGGTGCCTAGCTCTTTCCTCTCTTTTTCTCTGATTTTATTTTTTCCCTTTTAGTTTGTGGCATGCTGCATACTCACTGCAATTAAGAGTATGTTGAATCCAATTGGTCCATAAACAAACAATAGGCTAAAATAAGAGAGAAAGGGAAAGAAGCAAAGGGGAAAAAATCAAAGGAAAAAAGTGGAAGGATATAAGGGCACACAGAATCATCAGAAAGCCAAAAAAGATTCTCTAGTCTTCTCCCATTTTTTTCATTCCCTTTTTCCCTTGTTTGCAACGTAGAGTGTGCTCAAAAACTGATTTGAATTTAACATCCTTTCAGATTTTTAAGGTGGTAGGCATACATAGAGCACTCGTCCAAATGCCCATATGTGGGAAAAATTTTTAGAACACTGCTGAAATTTGAAAGAGGTTGTGGGGCTTAGATGAATTTAGATTGAAATAAACTATTGGACATCTTGATATGACTAAAAAGGTTTAAAGAAAAAATGAACATTAAAATATACAATAAATGTTGCAAGAATTGAATATATAATAAAATTTATAGGGGATTAGTAGCTTGCCAACGAGCACAAATAGAGCATCAATTTACTTTTAAAACTCTTAAAACTGTGAACTAAAGATGAATTTAAACAAAAATGATCAATATAGTACCTCATGTGTTAGACTTCCTAAAGGGTGTTTCGATTTCTAAAAAAAGATGACCATGTGTATTTTGATTAGTATGCAAATATTCAAATCAAGATGAAAGCAAACTTAAAAAATTGTGAGTTTCTTGAGATGATTTAAACTCGAAACATATAACCTCAAAAAAAAAAGAAAAAATGCAACCATTTTAGAATATTCATAAACTTACTTTTAAAACTATGGCTATTGAATTGTTAAAATTGTTTTGGTATGACATCTATTAAGTTTGACTAATTCATGGTAAACTGTTCAAATGGCATGGGTTATACAAGACTAACTAAACTTGTAAGCTACTCCACTTCATGAATCGTGTTGCCACTCTTAAATGGCATAGTTATCTCAAGAAAAATATGTGCAACGTCTATAATAAAATTTTAACTTATTACAGTATTGTGATTTATGATGCTCATTAGCAAACCGCCTTACCAACAGAATAAGTCAGTAAATCTCATATTTAAATTTTGAACCTCAATAATTTGAAAGTTAGAGTTGAAAAAAAGTTGAACCTTATGAGAAGCTTCTCTAAGATAAGCTTAAAATGACAAGAGATCTAGTTTTACATTTTTATAGAGTCTTCAATGTTTTTTAGAGAATTTAGTTTGAAAACATAAACTCTCAATTTCAAAATTATAAGGAACAATCACAAGGTCAAATTTATATCCTTATTCTCAAATCTATATCATTATGATCCTCAAATATCTCATTCCAATAAAGATGTGATATGTGCCCTCCAACCCTGTGAATTTACTGTCAAAAAAGAATCATTATGGTTTAGCTTCGTGACTAGGTAGTTTGTCATAAAATAGCATTATTAAATTACAACCATGATCAGTGCTCATAAACTTTTCAAAGAACTGAATTTTCTTAGGGATGAATTGTTCACTTAATATGATACAAAGTTTTTTGTTAACTAGAACTGACTTAAATTATTTTTTTAGACAAAGATATATCTCATATCCACAAGATTTCTCTGGACAATGTAACATATGGTTGCTTACAAGTATCATTTGGTGAGATTGGGTTAACAATCTCCTATGAAAAAGGAAATTAATGTTCATAATAACTTTTTATGATAAAACCACATAATCATAATTGAATTTGTAATCATCACCCTCCCAATCGTTCTAGTTGACAGTAATAAATTTTCTTAATCTAAACTACTTATTTTTGCTACAATATGCAAAGCAGATGGTATCAAAAGATTAATTTACACTATAATTTATTTTTATTATCGAAAGAAGTAATTAATCATTTGAGTGTGTGCTTATGAAAAACTAGACCCAGGTGCTAAAGTCTTCATAAAATGAACGTGACATATCTTAATAGTATCTTATCAAAAATCTAATCTACCCTAGAACTACAAACTCTGGCAGAAGAACGAGCACAAATTCGCGGAGCCCACTACTTTGTGAACAATGAAGTTAAGAAGGTCTTATTGAAAGATAAAGAGCATACGTTCATTAAAACCTGCTAATCAAGCCATTTCAATAAATATAACCCCAAATACTTCCCATCGAAAAAAAAACCAGTTTACAGGACATATAATTAATATTCAGAAGTATAAATGCCTGCAAAAATATTTAGATAACAACCTGAAGGTTCAGCATTCGTTCGCACGATTTCACCAATCGGTATTCTAGGAGTACGTCTTCTCCTTGGCTGGCTCCAGACCACGAAATATCAGCCAAAAAAAGGAGATAAAAAAGGCTATATTTAATAATTCAAACCAAACAAAAAGATGCCAGTACAGGCAAAGAACGGATGATCAAATTTCTCATATGGATTAAGCAAATAACCCATTGTGTCAGATCCTTATAACAGGAAATAAAATTCAAAGGACTAGAAATTGATTACATACAGCACGCCATTCTGGCGGGATTTGAAATACTGCATCATCATCTCGAGCATCCGCATCAGTGGCTGAAGGAACGGGCCCAGAGCCACTAGTAGAGGGAGGATGCTCATGCAGCAGATCAGTAGGAGTATCGCTTACCTCAGGCTGCTCGGTTTCATCAGGAAGGGCATTTAGATCAATGTTCCGAACCATCTTAGTCCGATTACTCAGCCTTATCTTACTCTAGTCTGCAATAGCCTCACTATGTTCTCAAACTAAACCCGGCAGCAGCAAACAATCTCTCCAAGAAGAAAACACCTAAAGTAAGAAAACACAAGATCGATCAAGACTGCAATGATGGAACAATTAATGAAATTTTCCATTAAAAGAACAACACTCTTGAAAATATCATCACCATTCGTTATCCACATTGAGCAAAAACAATAAAACAATCAAAGAATAAACAATCCGAAAACAGCACTACGATCGCCAAAAACCTTGCAAAAATAACCGAAATAACGCAAACCCAAGAAGTGATCACATCAGAAGACAAACAATGCCACACAATTTGGAGCTCTAGAAATGCTTCTAACCGCAGAGAGGAACGCACCCGCTAACCGGCGATTCGGTGCGTGTGGGGGTCAGGGATTTGGATTCGGAGAGCCGTTTGCTACAAGGAGTTCTTGTTCGGTAAAATCTCTCCCCGGCGAGCTCACAGGGGGGTGTTGAAGGATAATGGCGCAGGTGGAATCCGTTTTCCGGGCTGAAGCGAAGAATTCAGCGCAGGTAGAGGGAGAAGATGAATATGTACGCAACAATTAAACCAGTTCAAACCCTGCGCTCCATTGCTGTCATCTTCTTCTCAAAATATACCTTCCGATTCGTTAAGTCGCCCTGAAACTCGAAGGCCGTTTTAATATATATATATATATAGAGAGAGAGAGAGAGAGAGAGAGAGAGAGAGAGAGAGAGAGTGGAACAGAGTTTATTTTAGGAAGATTTACATAAATATCACTGAATTTTTATGTATTTACATATCAAATATATAAACTTTAATATATTTATATATGCTACTTTATTATTTTAAAAATTAAAATTGTAATATTTTTGATGTAATATAAAATATTTGGATGATATAAATGTGAAAGTTAAAGGTTAGGCTTTAGATATAAAACTAGAGATACATAAATAATACGTAGAAAAAGGGGTACATAGCAAGCTCGACAAATGAGATCAATCTGGTCAAATAATTGACTAGGGAGTTTAATACGGTGGCTCAGTTGAACTTGACAAGAGTGTTGTCAAAGTTCAAATACCAAATGAACAATATTTATGTAGGGATTTATCAAGAGGGGTTGTTTATAAAAGTATTATAAGAGTACATACATATCACCTAATTTTCATGTATTTGTACATCTAATGTCTAAATTTTAATTATTATATGTGACATCTTACATATGCATAAAAATGTGTATTTTACTTTTTAAAAAGTAAAATATTGATATTTTTTTATGTAAAATAAAATATTTAGATGGAAAGATATAAAAATATAAAATTTAAATATTTTTTTAATTTCTTATTCATTTATATATTATTCTTTTTAAATTATTATAAAGTAGGAATGATTTTTGTTGATATTAAACAATAAAAATAATATATATACACACACACACACACACAAACACAAACACACACAGGTGTGTGCGTGCGCTCGCGTATGAGCACGTGCGTGCGTGTGAGTAAATATAATGAGAAAAATTTGAGTTTGAGGGATTTGGATATTTTTGGGCAATGAAGTTGGAGTCGCTAAAAAATAAGGAGGCAATTAATAGACCACTAACAAATTTTCATCATCTAGCATGAATTTAGAGGCATTACATGAATCCCATAGTGATCTTTTGAACAAAAAAAGTTTGAACTTTGATTAAAATTAATCTCAAACTCTGATTTTAGAAAACTTAAAGGCAAACTGACCAGATCGATCAGACTAACCCAACTGTACCAAAATTGATTCAATATGAATCAAATCAAGCTCAAATCAAGTTATTAAACTGCTTTTGGAAGCGTTCTGGACATATTTGAAAAGTTAAACGGATGTTGAGTTTGACAAGCTTATAATCAAATTGAGTGTCTCGGCGAAATAAATCAAACGAGCCCAATATTGCTCAATTTTGACATCGTTAAGACATACAAATGTCTATCAAACTTTGTTTGATCAGAAAAATTTCTCTGGGTCATCTAATAAGTGTGATTCAGATTCCTTCATTAATTACAACCATGACAATATAAATAGAGTTTTACCCCTCCCTTTCAAGAGAGTGGAGAGAGTTTGAAGCTTGGCTAACAACGACCATCACTGTCATCGACACTTGTCGGTTGTCGATCACTCATTGCAAAGAAGCATTGTGTGAAGCAACAACTGACGTCGCAGAGTCACAAAGTAACCTGCAAAGCAACGCACATCCTGAATAACAGACTGACCCCAAAGACGGTGCAACAACGCACCCCGAAGATGGAACAATGCACCCAAAGATGGTGAAACAACACATCTCGAAGATGAGGTGATGTCCCACATCGCATACGTTTGTGCAACTCCCGACTCCTACCTTAAAAGCCTACGTACGTCATTACAACTCAACATTATGGCCTACGTGACGAATTTTGGCTTACGTGGTGCACAACACGTGCAACCCCCGACTCTGACCCTCGCAACATAACAACGACATTACAGCTCACAATTACAATCTATGTGATCAATTACAACTTATGTGATCCACAACTTGCAGAGCTCCTGACTAAAGCCCTCGTAGCATGCAAACATCATTACTACTCAATACTCATCATCACGACATGTGATCCACAACTCGTATAAATCCTGACTCCAGCCCTCGTGACCTGCATTCGTCATTATTGTTCACTACTATGGCCAACATGTCCAACAACAACCTACGTCGTACACAACTCATGTAGCTCCTAACTTTGACCTTTGTAGCCCACGAACGTCATTACGGCTTACCACTATGGCCTATACAGCCTATGTGGTTTGTAGCCCTTGCAACTCCTTACTACTTCATCTATGACAAACTGTCGCTCCTAAAACAGCCATTTACAATCCACGTGGCCAACTACTGGCATGGTTATTAATTACAACTTTATGATAAACTGGCATTACAGCCACTATTTACAATGCTCACGATGGACTACTACATCCGCGACAATCTATGACCCTTGCAGTCTACTATCGTCAAGAACTACAATTATATTACAAATATCCAACTCTATAATTTCATCTTCTCTAATTCATAAGAAGGATAAACTTGTATACTCACCACTTATAGTGAATTATTTCAACTATATTATCTCATAATCTTTTTATCTTCAGGTTTACCACATAAAAAATCTAGATATCTTCTGTGCACACTTCTCTCTAATCAAGTGATTCTATGTGATTTTTTCGTGCAATGTCAAGACGATAAAATAATTATTGTTAAACTCCTGTGAATCTCCTAACATGCACCAGTGTTAAATAAATAAATACATAAGAAAAGTGTGGCATGCATTAAAAATATTATTATAACATACAAATGAGAAGGAGAAAGGGACACTTGAGATTCGTTTGCATTTAATGTGTTTTTTGATAACGTGTAGGCCAACACATTTGTACGAAGAATCTGGATCCAACAGTGTTCATTCTCAACTTGTCCCAGTGCCCATTCCTATACATATATATGATATTAAAAGCTAGTTTGTCTTCTAGAAATTTTTAAGCTCCCTCTTGATTTTTTTTTTTTTTTTTTATATTTTACATTTTGGTTTTGGTTATGCTTTTTGTTAAAATAAAATTTATTCCATGTGTTCTACAAGTTTAATTATTTTTAAAAATGCTGAGAAATAAATTTTACATGTTTTGAATATTTTTATACAAACAGGGCAACCCTAGCCAAACAAAATGCAGGGCATATGATCTAATTGATTTATAAAAGCATTCAGATAAATAGGCCAACCATTGGATTCAAACAGAGAGCAAAACACAACTTTAGACTGCATCCAACTTCTAAAACTACCATTCACAAAATTTTGATTAATATAAATAGCAACTAAGATCCCCTAATGGTGGACGATGAGACATCCCCCAATTTGGGCGAGCATGGCATCAATTTCATCGCCATCTTCCATTTCCAACTCTTCTGGTGTTTGCTCACCGCGAACTCTGCGACCATCAAAGAGAAAGACGATAGATTTGTAGTCTACAGACTGGCGCTCACAGTAGGCAGTCATCAGCTTCCTTAGCAGTGTGCTGCGCTTTATCCTGAAAAATACTTCATTCCCATCCTGAGAGCCAAAAATATACCATAAGAATGAAATTATGTAGAGAATCAGTGGTTTAAAGAACTTGCGCTTAAAGCTATCTTTAAGGTTTCTAAACATTAAAGTAGAATATATTCTACAAATGCTGGAATGAATCAAGTCTTCTTCATCTAATGCATATCAGCAAGTGGATAATGCTTCTTGTGCCTTTCATTAAGAAAAGTTCACTTGACCCGCATGTGGGATGCTTTAACCTTGGGTTACTCTTAATCTTCTTTAGTGATGGAAATATGGATTAGCCAATGTTACATGACATACCTCTAGCAGTATAACTTTATTTAGAGCCTCATTGATGAAATTTCTACATAATACATACTTGGAAGTGCATACTCCGGTGATCTGACAAATATTGTCATTCTAAAACCTACGGAGGGAATAGGTTTACAAAATTCTAGCTGTAGTTAGCCCCAACTTCTTTAGCTGAAGCTTTTGAGACAAGGCTCCTTCCATTATTTAGATTCCGAATAGTATCAACCATGGTGGGTTTTACCAACATCTTGAGTTGAAAAGCTGCTCCTTAGCTTTACACATTTCATGTGCGGGCAACAACATTGGACAATGCAACATCTGCATTTAACAGCTTTATTTAATTACTTTATCAAAAGTCGCGAGAATCATCTTCTCCTTGTCCTCTGATGTTGTTTGTTCTTTTACTCTCTAGATACAAATTACAACAATCCTAAGGTTAAACCAATGGCTACAACAGTGACACTGTGGTTTAAAATCTTTATCTTCTATAGTTGAGCACTCTCCTTCTTCCCAGTAATAGACACTGGAATCAGGCACACTAAACAAATCTTTAATTTTGAGTAAGGCCATGAAGTCCTACTACATATTTCATGAATAAAAATTTCTCATTCAACAATTTTTTTATAATTGGGCTTCTAACTCTTGTAGTGTATTCTTGTAAGAGTTTCTCCCACTCGCTTCAAATTTTCCATCAAACCCACTTTTATTCTTTGTGTTTAATGGGTTGGAATTGAACTTTTAACAATCTTTTAAACATTGATCATGCCAAGACTCACATTAGTGTTTAGATTATGAATTCAATTGGATAAGACACTCTCTTTGCCACGATTTAAAACGAAGATAAAAATAATAGAATTGTTAATAACGAGTTCATAGAAAAACATCCTAAGAATAAGACTAAATTATAATTTGGGCCATTCACATACATACCACTAAATTCCTACGAATTTACATATCTAACACCAAAGCTTTACTTTTTTTAATTTACACCACCCAAATCTTTCATATCACAAAAAGAATACAACCAATTTAACTTTTAAAACATGAAAGAGCACTTTTTCATGCATATGGAAGGTGGTATGGTATGTATGTAAAAATTGAAGTATAGGTGTTAGATATGGAAATACATAGGAATTAAGTGTTAGAAGAAAATAGCAGCTAAAATTAATTGCTATCAAATTTTAGTTATGATCATCTGCCATCCACACACTAATTTATGAATTTTGGTCCCTCTGAGACAGGTCCGCTCAAGGAATCGGAGATTAAATTATCAACATTTTGGAACTATAATAATCCTATTATGGTGTTGACATCCAAATCAAGCCTATCCGCAGAAAACTCACACCGATCCTCTAATTGATTTAATCACTTCAATGCTCATCCATGTGTGCGTATGAACAAGCATCACGGATGAACATAAAAAGCTAAGAAACACAAACTATAATTTCTACAATCAATAAAATTGAACCCGCCTGCATTCTTTGCGAATGGCAACTCGCATTATTAAAATCAAGTTAAAATGTCCCACTACAATGCCGATCACTCCAAACGCTACAAATCACATACTACATAAAACCACTAAAAAAATAATGAAAAAAAAGTGCTACTGTAACAGAGCAACCGATCGAGAGATTTCACCTGGCCTTTGACCTTCAGATTAATGTGCGCCGACTGCTCAGTCTTCTTGTCCTCCTCCTGTCCGGCTCCCGACATTCTTCACCAAACGTAAATTGCAGTGTTCCTCTATTCGCAGATTTATGGTTTTTTTTAGGGTTTCCTCCGCGCTCAAATATAGAATGGGCGAAGACAGCGAGGAGTCATCATCTTCAAGTCGAGAAACATCTCTCCAAAAATTTCAAAACCGGAGTTGAGAGACATTTGGAGTCCGGTCGCGTCGATTGCGTTCTTCGTCCCCAACGATCCGCAAAATTAAATTGAAAACGCATAAATATTAAATATTTATAGAATTAATAAAATTTCATATCTGACACGAATCTCGAGATGTATTTTTTATTTTTAGAGAATAAAAAATATCAAAATTTAAATAAATACAACTCTACTCCTATTTATTTACATATCTACCATCTAGGCTTCACATATTTGCATAAACTAAGCAAAAACAGGTGTTAACAATTTTTAGAAAACTTAAAATAGTGGCATTTTTATGTGATATGAAATTTTTGGGTGGTATAAATGCAAAGAGCAAAATTTAAATGTTAGATATGTACATTCCAAAGAATTGAGTGGTATGTATGTAAATGCACCGAGCAGGGCAACCCCAGCCAAACGATTAATAAGAAAATGGAGGGGATGAGCTAATTAATTTATAAAGGCATTCAGATAAATAGGCCAACCATAGGATTCAAACAAAGGGCAAAAAACAATACACAACTTTAGACTTCATCCAAATTTTAAAACTTTAAAACTAGCATGACAAAATTTTGATTACTGTAAATAGCAACTAAGATCCCCTAAACGTAGATGATCAGGGAAAAATTTTGCGTATGTAAATCATACGCAGTGCTGCGTACGTCCAGCATGTTACATAGAGGTTACATGGGAGGTATTTCAATGTTTCATCCCTTGTAACTTCTCTGTAACCTGCCTGTAATCTCTCTGTAACCTTCTTATTTTTGCAGGTTACAGGTAGATTACATGGAGGTTATACGTATGTGGCATCCTCCTATTGGATGACGTACGCAGCGCTGCATACGCTTTACATACACAATTTTTTTCCGACGATGAGACATGCCCCTATTTGCTCCCCAGCAGCATAAATTTCATCGTCATCTTCCATCTCCAGCTGAAAAAATATAATAAATAAATCAACTTTATGTTGGAATCTTGATGTAATAAATGCCAAATTACATGGAAATTGTCCTCCTTAACTTATAATAAATAAAAGAAAAAATGACATGCAATTTCACATCTAAAACCTAAAATGTTTAGATATTTAGGTTTGTGACACAATGGCACATGCATGAAAAAAATGTATTACACTTTCAAAAGGCTAATGATAATAATATTTTGATGTAATGTCAAAGATCAAGCATTACATGTGTAAATATAAAAGTTTGGGTGTTATATTTATAAATATAGAAGAATGGTGTGTCATACATGTATATATAAGAATTGCTTTTTCAAAATGTAGCTCTAATCTAAGAAATTTCTATAATTTTGACTTGGGCTGTGTTTGGGACACTACTTCACAGATAGCTGTCACACTATTTATATGCATATCACACAATTCTTATGTATTTATATATCTAGCACCCAAAGTTTGATATTTACACTATAAACCCTTGTGAGTTGTGTCACAAGAGATGGTGGTATTATTGATGTGATATTAAATATTTGTGTGTTAGATACGGAAATACATAAGAATTGTGTGGTTCGCGTGTAAATGCGACTAAATGATTTTAGAGCAGCTGAAGCAAGCCCAAACTAACCTCAGCTGGTGTTTGCTCACCGCGGACTCTACGACCATCAAAGAGAAAACGAATATAATCGTAATCTACAGACTGGCGATCACAGTAGATATTCATCAGCATCCTTAGTCTCATGTCACGCCTGATCTTGAAAAATACTTCATTCCCATCCTGAAAGCCCAAATATACCAGAAGAATGAAAATATGCAGAGAATCAGTGGTTCAATCCGAAGTCCTTATTAATTGGATAAAACAACTAGTGTTTAAAGCTATATTTAAGGTTTCTAAACATGAAAGTAGAATATATTCTGCAAATGCTGGAATGAATCAAGTCTTCTTCATCTAATGCAGATCACCAAGTGGATAATGCTTCTTGTGCCTTTCATCAAAGAAAGGTCACTTGACCCGCATTTGGGATTTTTTAGCCTCCAGGCACTCTTCATCTTCTTTAATGATGGAACAATACCTAGTGACTCAATATTTATTTTTACAATCATGCAAAATATGGATTACCATTAGCAGTGCAGCTTTTTTCATAACCTCATTGAGGAAACCTCTACATAATACATACCTGAAAGTTCACATTCTGGTAATCTGACAATATTGCCATTCTAAAACCTACAGAGGGAATAGGTTTGCAGATTTCTAGCTGTAGTTAGGCCCAAGTTCTTTAGCTGAAGCTTTTGGCAAGGCTCCTTCGACTATTTAGATTCAAAGTAGTAAATCAAAATGGTGGGTTTTACGGAAATCTTGAGTTGAAAAGTTCCTCCTTAGCTTACACATTTCATGTGCAAGCAACAACATGGACAATTATAACATCTGCATCTAACACCTCGCTTTAATTACCTTTTCAAGAGTCGTGAGAATCCTCTTCTTCTTGTCCTCTGATGTTGCTTGTTCTTTTACTCTCTAGATATAAATTACAACGATCCCTAAGGTTAAACCAATGGGTGCAACAGTGACACTATGATTTAACATCTCTCTCTTCTATAGTTGAACACTCTCCTTCTTTCCAGTAGTAGCCCAAGCTTTATTTATGAAACTAGACTTAGGCACACTAAAAAAATCATTAATTTTGTAGAAGGCCATGAAGTCTACTAAATATTTCATGAATACAATTCTCTCATTCAACAATGGGCTTCTAAATCTTGTAGTGTATTCTTGTAAGAGTTTCTTCCGCTCGCTTCAAATTTTCCATCAAACCCACTTTTTATTCTTTGCGTTTGATGGGATAGAATTGAACTTTTAACAATCTTTTAAACATTGATCATGCCAGGGCTTAAATTAGTGTTTAGATTATGAATTCCATCACACTTAATAGCATCAGGCAACTTCATCAAATTAAATGCAATTTTCTTTCCATGGAAGTAAAAGTTAACTATCAAATAAATTTCTAGAAACCCTAATCAATAGTGAAAATCGCCTTAGCTTTTACTATTATATCAAATCAACGTATCATACAGTCTTCTACTTATTGCATGCACTTGTTCAATAACTCTATTTCAGAATTACTGTATGGTTTAAACAAAATTTAGATTTAAATATTTGATAGACAAAAATAGATCATGTCTGCATCACTAATGCCTACCAAAAAGTGAGGGCTCAATTTCAAAGGCCTCTTAATACGTAGTATATATTATCCTCTCTTCAGGGTTAAACAACATAATCAATTTGAAACTAATTGTTTCATAATCATTGATATAATTTAATTTTAAACAAAATTAAATGCTTTAATTATTAATATAATTTCAAGCATTGATACTTTAGAACTGATGATTAAATATTTCATTATTGAATAGCAGCTAAAATTAACTGCAATCAAATTTTAGTTATAATCATCTGCCCTGCACATAATAATTTATGAAATTTGTCCCTCTGAGACAGATTGGCTCAAGAAATTGGAGATTAAATCATCAACATTTTGGAACTATTATAATCCTATTATGTATTCTTCACGGTTTATGGTGTTGACATCCAAATCAAGCCTGTCCGCAAAAAACTCACACCGATCCTCTGATTGATTTTATCTCTTCAATGCTTATCTATGTGTGAATATCAGCAAGCATCAAGAATCAACATAAAAAGCTAAGAAACACAAAAATATAATTTCTTCAATCAATAAAATTGAACCCCCCTGCATTCTTTACGAATTCCAGATCTACCGCTACAATCCCGATCACTCCAAACGCTGCAGATTACATACTACATAAAATCAATAAACAAGATAAATAAAGGTGCTGCTGTAGCAGAGCAACCGATCGAAAGATTTAACCTGGCCCTTGACCTTCAGAGTAATGTGCGCAGACTGCTCCGGCTTCTTGTCCTCCTGTCCGGCTCCCGCCATTCTTCGCCAGACGTAAATTGCAGTGTTCCTCTATTCGCAGATTTATGAGTTCTTTAGGCGCTCAAATATAGAGTGGGCGAAGGCAGCGAGGAGTCGTCATCAATTCGAGAAACATTTCTCCAGAAGTTGCACAACGGGCGGGAATTAAAAGAGATATTTGGAGTCCGGTTGCTTCGATTGCGCTATTCGTCCGCGACGATGCCCAGAATTCAAAACACATAAATATTAAATATTTATATCATTGTGTTTATAACAATTCTTATATAACGTAAATATGAATGTAATTATGAAAGTAATTATAAGAAATAATTATTTGATTTATATTTTAGGATACTTTATCATTTTTATTTTTAATTATTTTCTATCACCTCCAATAAATTTTCATCATCTGACACAAATCTAGATGAATTACATAAATCTCAAGGCGAACTTTTTGAGTAAATAATATTCAAATATCCATAAAAACTCATCCAACTTACAGTCAAACTTATCGACTCAACAAGAATAACCTAATGTTACAAAATTTATCTAATTTGAGTCAAATCAACCTCAGATCAAATCATTATACCACACTTGAAAGTTTTACGGACATATTTAGAAGGTTAAATGAATGTCAAACCTAACAAGACTATAGCTGAATCGAGCGTCTCGACAATACGAATTCAACGAGCCCATAATTACTGAATTATGACATCGTTAAAGCACTCAGATGTCTATTCAACATCATCTGATCGAAAGAAACTCTCTAGATCGTCCGATCAAAATAGTTCATATTTCAATATTAATTGCACTCAGAACAATTTAAATAGAGTCACACCTCTCTCACGAGGAATGAGGCTTGAGATTTTAGAAAGAACTTCAAACTTTGAAAATGAGTTGAAGTCCAGCATCACTCCTGTCACCGACATAAATGTAAATGAGTTGAACACGAGCAAGCCCAAACTCAGCTCGTTTATATATCAAATACAAAAAATGTTTTTTTGTTCGGTTTGTCAACTTGGCGAGCTGAAAACAAGCAATTCGAGAACAAAAAATCGTTTTAACAACCCTTGTTATGCAACTGTAGGATGTTAAGGCCAGTGACCAGATTTATATCTTATGATTTATATTAAAATGTCATTTAAATATAATTTAATATATTTTTATTTTATTTTCTAATTAATAATTGTAATTAATTAAAAATCTTAGTATACATTAATCAATTAATTTTTTTTTGAAAAAAACTACTCACCAATTATATATATAATTTAGTTATTTCGAGCCAGAATGAGTTTAACACGAATGAACAAATTTTTGTTCTTATTCGGCTCGTTTATATATCGAGCGCAATAAAATTGTTCATGCCTAGCTTATTAACTTAGCGAACAAATCAAACACGAGTTTATTAACGAGTCGAACACGAGTTATTCACAAATAACGAGCTGTTTTAACAACCTTAGCCACCGTTGACAGTTTGCAACCACCGCTGACGGTCATACATCACCGCCGACCACCGACGATCACTACCAATCACCATTGACCACCGACAAGAAATCATCAGTCGATGCTGCACCTTGGAATAACCAGTAAGCCTTTACCATCTACGGGATAAATAATCTCTGTAATCATCTATCTATAGTGGATTTTTACAACTGGACCTGTTCCCGTGACTTTTTTTTCTCTTTTACGAGTTTTCCGCGTAAAAAACTTTTGGTGTCATCGCTGGTTGTTTTTCTTACTCGAGCGTGTGCTGAATTCTCTTACAACACTAAGACGACAATCCATTATCCTACAGCTGTGAATTTTCTACAGACATATCAGTTTGACGCCGTATGTGAGATAACGAGTATCCGTAATCATCAACCTATTAAATATTTTTACAATTGGGTCATGTCCTGTGTTTTTTTTTTTTTTTCATTTAGGGGTTTTTCACATAAAAAATTTTTATGGTGTCATCAGTGATTGTATTATTTTAGCTGAGTTTGTGCTTAATTATCGTGCAACGTTGAGACCATAATTGCTCTTCTGTCGCAAATTTTCCAAAACACATCAACAGTATTCAAATATTTAATATAACATAAAAAATAATAACATTACTAATTTCTTAAAACGTAAAATGAATCTATAATGTATTGGTAGAATATTATAAATATAAAAAATAAAGTTTGGGTTTAAGAAAAATAAATATAGAAAAACTGTGACATTTATGCAAATAAAGCCCTAGACTACAACCGCAGCCGAAGAATGCCCTATCAAATCCCTTCTCAAACTCCTCACCAACACCATCACCACCACCACCACCACCATCACCATCACCATCACTGCTTTCCTCTGCCCCACCGACACCACCATTTATTCACCAACTCCTCTCCTTCCCTCGCACGCTGCCCTTGTCTTCTCCATCATCGTCACCATCATTTTAACGGCAGCTCATCCCATCTTCAATTTCTTCCAATCGCACCCCACGTAATTTCATTTCTTCCTCCAAACCCATATCCAGTCCCGGCAGGCTGCTTCAGTGGCAACTCAACTGTATCGACAGCGGCGGAAGCCTCGGTTTCTGAAAGTTGGTATGCACCATATTCGCAGACTACATTTAAAGATAGATCGTTGTCCCTGTTATACTTCATTAATATTAAATAGCTATAGTTTTTTTATTTCATTGATCATTGTTGAATGCTGATCTCTCTGCGAATCACACAAAAGCAATAAAGCATAAGATAAGAGAACGAAAGAGGCAGAGAGAGATACACAATAATGAACAGTACGTTGAATTGTTAATTAACAATTTCTCATAAAATGATTCCCTATTTACAGAGAATGACTTATAACATGTGAAGTTACATGTTTGCCCATGTTTTAATGGGGGCATTACAACATATTTTAGACATTTTACAGGTATGCACCTACAGTTCGACTGTTATCTGAATCGGTTAGTTGAAATCAGTGGGTCTTGGTTCCACAAGACCTGCTCGTTCGACTGTGTTAAATTGGGTTTGTTGGTCTGCCTTTGATGGTCTTCTGGTCTATATTACTCGACTAGATTGACTTGGCATTGTCGGTCCCCTATACTAGTATGGTTGTTGACTATTGATTCCTAGATGAGGAACTTCTGTTGACAAAATAAAATTCTGTTATTGGGCATAGTGTGAAACACATTTTACAGGTAGCTCATTCATTGACAAGAGGGTTTTTTTTTGCGATGTTCATGGATTACGTTATTAGCAATTCTCAACCCCCGAGTGAGGAATTCCTGGGGTGTCCGTGAGATTACTGGTGTTATTGAATTATTTTCTCGAGTCGGGTTGCGGAGATAGGCAGATCAATGTCTCTTCTTGACTTGATTGACCTTAGCTCTTAGTTTGGGTAGCCTACACTTAGTGGCCTCCAACCCGATTCAGAGGGGCTGCACCCTGTCAAATTAGTATGTCATTTGGTCTCCCACTAGTGTGCCCTCCTTAGTTTTACTTTTATGATGCAATACACAGCTCTACTTATGAGTCCAATATCAAAAGAGATCCTAGATTCAAAATATTGGTCTAAACAAATATTTTATGTGATATTAATTTTTATTCTTTGATGTAATTAATCCTGCATTTTGAATTTGTTATGAGAGAGGTAGAGTGACTCTCAGTGTAACCTACCTATGAGCTGCGAAAGCTCAACTTTGGATACAAATCTCGATTTTCAAGCAATTATGAATGGATGAGTTTGAGCCTAATTCTAATTAGTTTGATTTGACTAGCGTCTAGACAAGCTCAAATGTTATGATGAAACCCCATACATGATTTTAAATCTACCATCGAGTCAATTAATACATTAATTGATTAATATAATGTTTGAATGATGAATTATCCAAACTGAGCGATAATAGTCTGATCTGGACTGCAATGGCCCAATGCAATTGAGTTGATCTTTCTTATCATAACAAAACATTCACACAAGGTGTTCTATGCAAATTTTACTGGAAGCCCAAAACTTCTTCAGAGCCAATATTACTTCTACAGTCCATTTTGCTTAGCATTTATTATAAACACTCAAGGATTCTTCTTATAATTATTCCTTTCATTCTTTTTAATAAAGTCACACATTTTTGTTGGACTTATTTAATAGGTAACAATTTTGTCATAATCATTCCTTTTAATCCGCTCATAGAAAGTTTGATCCTTCATCACCAATTTGATTATGACTTTGCTGCCAACTACATGTTAATATGTAATATTTGGATAAAGTCAGTCTGTTATTAGTACTTTCAACTGTTCACACTAGCCCTTGTATGGGAGGGCCTAGGCAGGCCTCATTTGATCTAATTCAATCATTTGAGTCCGTGATCTTCATAATTTTTTTTTTATTATTATTAAACACAAAAACTTAACCATATTAGGACTAAAATATACAAATTGATGATTTGTAACCAACTTTTCTTGTGATATTGTATATGCCAGCAATGTTAAGAAGAGAGATTAGAATGTTAAGAACACTATAATAAGCCTTTTGCTATAGTATTTATTTACCTGCAAGTGACTTTCTCCTCTTTGAACATTTTTCTCACTCAATATAACAGTTCTGTTCTTTAAAATTTATTTTCCTGCTGGATTACAATAACTATCCTTCATCTTGATTCACTCTTCGCCAAACAGCAGTTGGATTGTTGTTATTACAGAACCCAACACACAATGACTGTTTCTATGTGTTGGACAGCTTTGTGAAAAGGCTTTTTGATGTTGTTTGGATTGCTGGAATTGCTATTCGAAACTCAGCTTTCTGTTTTTTTCGAATTTCCAACAATGGATAGATGAGAACTAAGGCAAGCTTTTCCGTGGCTAGTAGGTGCATTAGCAACTGCAAAATTATAGGTTCCAGTGGTCCGTATAGGGAACGAAGAGGAATTCTATGGTTTTAGTTGCAATAAATGGGAAGCTCAACCAGTTTTAATGAAGACTAACAATAGCTTGATAGCACGCTTGCAATTTTTGCTAAAATGCTGGTGCCGTAGACTTGTCACTTGGCTTGGCTACGGACAAGTAAAATGTAGGCCACTATAGGGAAAATAGATGACAGGATTTTGGCTGCAATATCTTATTTTAAATTAATTTAATTTCCGGAAATTAAGCTTGTTTAGATGCAAATGCATCATTCTACAGCCCTTATCCATTTGCTAAATAAATACTACAGGAGAGAAAATCCTATCTAAAAATAACAAACTAGTTTAGTTTAAATCAATGAAAAATATATTAGAAAGCATGTTGATTTGTGTTTAAATTCAAATATAACTTTTATCCAGAACAAAGTAAATAAATTAAGGCTATCCCTCATCCCATTGTAATATAAATTTTATTCTTACGATCCAATTTTCCATATGACATCTATTTGATGACCTGACTTGTTTACAAAGTTGGCAACACCCTCTTTGATCTTTATGGTGTGATTCAAGAATCACCAATGCCCACAATTTTCATCCAGAAAGAATGATTTGTAATTAAGTAATTTAATCCTGTGATTCTATTATTATCTCTTATCCGGATTGTGAATAATTCTTCTATTTGTGATATTCTTTTGAGTGGTTAGATTGGTCATCCATTCATGAATTTGATCCCTAGATTAATATGATATACTTTTTAAATTTCAGGAATTTTTTTTCTTATTTTTGAAACTTTGGAGATTAAATTTTGAATCTCACTTTATGATGTTTTTGCTTCATACACCTCACTCGCTAACAAATGAATGATCCATTGTTGCTTACTAATGGCATAAACATGAATTATTGATGATTGATGTCCTGCTCATTGATGATGGGATGCACTTGCAATTTCCTTCTCTAAGGAGGTGTTGTTGATGAAAAGATGCAGTTCGTAGTTGTTGTCTATGTTGACATTACTTGAAGTTATCATTATTGATCTTGACATCACAAAGATATGATGTCTCGTACCTCAGCTACAGCTACAACCAATGTGTGATTTTTTGAGAAATTTTTAGCTTAAGGGAGCTTTAAACTTTATGCTTGAATGAAATTCGAATTTAGAAAATGGATGGAAAATCAAGCAAAATTGAAGTTTAAAAAATATTTTTGTCATATGATCTATGATAGAATATCTGGGCTTTTTTAATAATGCTATATGATTTTGATATACTTTGACATTGGAAAATAAAAGCTTCTTAAAAGATGAAGACATTGTGATGGAATAACATAAAATAAGATTTTGAGGCTCTTAGGAATGTTTGTTGCTAGAGTTTGATAAAGATTGAAAAAGTAATGCTAATTATTCCTCTCAGTTACTGTTGCCCATTTAGCTCTAAGTTTGTGAACAGCTCTTGTTCGGCTTGTTCATCAACAAAGGTTCTGAATATAAAATAATGTTTAGATTTGATTCATTAACTCACTAAAATAAAACTTGGTTTTATTTGTTTGTGTTTGGCTTGAAAATAATGCATTCGTATATATACTATAGAATAGGGGCATTTACATACACATTACGCGACTCTCATGTATTTTGATATCTAACTTCTAAACTTTCATATTTACATACATAACACTCAAATCTTTGGTATCAAATCAAAAACACCACTATTAGTTGCATCTTTTCATTCATTGGTTCATGACACCAAAGTGTTATTACCGTAAATATGAGAGTTTAGGTGTTTGATACGTAAATACATAAGAATTTTGTGATATGTATGTAAATTTCCATGTAGAATATTAGATGTGGTTGGTTGACATATTTGAAGCCAAGTGTGAAGTAATTTAAACTTTTGAAATTCAAAAATTTATGGATATTTAATATACTATAGTAGATTCTAGTCCCATAACAGTTTGTCTTCTCAATCTTTAAATGGTTGAACACTGTATGATCTGGGTGGAATAACATGTCATGATAAAGTAACGAGGTGATTAGAACATATGGATATGAACTTATATAGATGATAATACAATAACTTTCAAACTTGAGACAATTCAATTCTCATGATTTAAAAGTTTTTTTTAGCTGCAGTCACATCAAACATGCCCTAAAACATGGATAACATATACATATGAAAAGATAAAAATTATATTCTTAGTTTTCAGCGCTCACTTTGTAAATAGAGAGGTTTTTTATCTGATATTATGTCAAAATATTTGATTGAATGAGCTAAATAATTTTTCTTTATTGATGTACAACTATATAAAGATCTTACATAGGAACAAAAAAAGGCAACTAATCTCCCTAATTAAAGAGAAATATACTCTTTAACTAACTGGCCTAATATAGAAGAAAATAAATAGCGATTCCTAAGATTGCTAATGCAATTCATAACATTCTAAAAATAGAGAATAACAAATATGATACATAATCACAATTATTTGCGAGATCTTTCAATACTCCCCCAAGTTCGGCATTGAAGATGTCACTCATGTAATTTCGTTAACTGCATTCTCGCGTCACGACTTTCGAAGCGCTTTTGTTAAGATATTTCTTTGTCCTGCTATGATAGGTATGTAGGACATACATATCACACCACTATCTATCTTTTCCTTGATGAAATATTTGTCAACTTCTACATGTTTTGTTCTGTCATGTAAAACTGGATTATGAGCTATGGAGATTGCAGTCTTGTTGTCGCAGTAAACTTTAATAGGTGCTGGTATAGGAATTTTCAACTCTTCCAAGAGTCTTTTTATCCATAACACTTCACAGAATCCATGTGCCACAGAGCGGAATTCTGCTTCAGCACTACTTTTTGCCACCACACTTTGTTTTTTACTTTTCCAAATAACTGTGGTTTCCACTCTACAGCGTACAATAACCTGAGGTGGATCTTCTATCATTTACATCTCCTGCTCAATCTGCATCTGTATAGGCCTCTATTAGAAGATTTTCTCCCTTTTTAAATAACAAACATTTTTCCAGGAGTTCTTTTGAGGTATCTCAAAATTCTGAATACAGCTTCAAAGTGAGTCGGTCCAGGTGAATGCATGAATTGACTCACAACACTCACTCGCAAAACAATGTCAGGTCGAGTGTGAGCCAAGTAGATTAGTCGCCCTACCAATCTTTGATAGCGTGCTTTGTCTATCACCTCATTAGTTGCTGCTGTTTTTAACTTTACATTAGGTTCAATTGGTGTATCTGCTGTTTTGCAACCTGTCATCCTTGTTTCTTCGAGTAAATGAAGTACATACTTGCGTTGATTAACAAAAATTCCCTCCTTGGATCTTGCAAACTTCATTCCGAGGAAATATTTCAGCTTTCCCAAGTCTTTAATATCAAATTCGGCTTCAAGTTTCCTCTTCAAGTTGCTAATCTCAAGAGAATCATCTCCCGTTATGATTATGTCATCTACATACACAATCACAATGACTACTTTAACTTTGATGGAATGTTTGAAGAAAAGAGCGTGATCAGCTTGTCTTTGAGAGAATCCATGTCTCTTATTAACATCACCAAAATGTTCAAACCATGCTCTAGGAGACTGATTTAACCCATACAGAGATTTTTTTAATTTGCACACTTTTCCTTTTCCAAATTTTTCTTAAAATCCGAGTGGCAGGTCCATATATACTTCTTCTCGTAATTCTTCATTTAAAAATACATTTTTTGCATCAAATTGATGAAGTAGCCAGTTGAAATTAACTGCAAGAGAAAGAAGTACTCTAATAGAGTTAATTTTAGCAACAAGAGCAAAAGTCTCAAATCCTTTTGCTACTAGTCTCGCTTTATATCTCTCCACACTTCCATCAACTTTAACTTTCACTGTGAACACCCATTTGCACCCTACCGTCTTTTTACCTTGAGGTAGATCCATGATTGTCCAAGTGTTATTTCTTTTAAGAGCATTTATTTCTTCCATCACAGCTAATCTCCAACTCGGTTCATCTAATGCTTCCTGAACAGATCTTGAAACAAACATATTAGAAATCCTAGACACAAATGCTCTATAATTTTTTTGATAATTTTTCATATGACAAGTATTGTGTGATAGGATGTTTCGTGCTTGTTCGGATTCCTTTTCTGAAAGCAATTGGAAGATCAAGGTCAGATGGAGTGGAAGTAGAGGAATGTTACTCCGAGTTGTAGGACCATTATTCGGAAAGTTGTTTGAACATTTACTTGAGGAATAACTCGGTCGTAGTAACTTTGTGAATTTCTTCCAAGTATAAACTCAGTAGCTCATGTTGGGGATTATGATCCGTTGGAAGTACTTCTCCCCCTGTCTCTGATAAAGTAACATCTGACAAAATAAGATTAGTAGTGCTGATCCTAGTTTCCATATCTGAATTAGTTAAAGAAATGGGTAAAATTTCCCAGAAATTATTTTGTTTAACTAAGTTCTCCTCCTGAAGAAAATTATTTTGAAAAAAAGAGCGATCTTCAAAAAACTTGACATCCATGCTTTCAAAAAAAATTTTTGTGATTAGATTAAAACATTTGTACCCACGTTTATTGAAAGCATAACCAATAAACACACATTTTTCAGCTTTGAGATTTAGTTTTGAGCGAAATACATTTGGGACATGCACATAGCAAACACATCCAAAAACCTTTAAAGGGAGATTAACTGTTATCTTAGATGTGGGAAAATAATTTTTCAAGACTTGTAACGGTGTTTAAAACTTCAGAACTCGAGATGACATTCTGTTTATTAAATAACAAGAGGTAAGGAGTGCATTACCCCAAAGATATTTAGGAACATTCATGGAAAACATAAGTGCCCGAGTAACTTCAAGTAAATGCCTATTTTTTTTTCAGCAATACCATTTTGCTGTGGTGTGTCACTATAAGTGGATTGGTGCAGAATACCTTTTTCCAAAATGAATGTTCTCAAATATTTGTTGAAATATTCGGTCCCATTATCTGTTCTTAGAATGCCAATTTTTGTTTGAAATTGATTTTCAATCATGTGGAAAAATCTTTAAATCGTTGTTCAACTTCAGATTTCTTTTCCAATAAATAAACCCAACAAACTCTTGTGTGATCATCAATAAATGTTACAAAATATTTTTACTGTGAAAGTGTGTTAACTTTGGATGGTCCCCAAACATCACTATGCAACACGTAAAAATGTTTTGATGCAGAATATGATTTTATTGGAAACGAAACACGATGACTTTTAGCTAAATTACAAGCTTCACAATGAAGTTCTGAACAATCAATATTTTTAAATAGTTTAGGAAATAAAGATTTAAGATATGGAAAGCTAGGATGCCCTAATCTTTTATGCCATAACAGAACTTGATCATTGTCAAAGCTTGAACTTGTATTACCTAATCCTTGAGTTGTTTTATTCGCAGAATCAGTTCCATCATAGTAGTACAACCCATTTATTTTTCTAGCAGTTCCAATCATCTTCCTCGAGTTATGGTCCTGAAAAACACAATTGTAAGGAAAAAAAAATAGAATAATCAGAATCTTTAGACAATTACTTAACTGAAGAAGATTACTCGTAAGTTTCGAACACGTAAGTCGATTTCAAGAGATTTTTCCGAAATTTTAATGTTTCCTTTTCCCGCAATAGGTGAAAAAGTGTCATCAACTATTCGATTTTTCGAAACTGAACATGGATAATACGAATCAAATAATCGAGAACGAACTATTATATGATCGTAGGCTCTCGAATCAATGATCCAAGGAGTGCAGATTTCAAGAATCGGATAAAGCCAAAGGATTACTACCTGTTTGTGCTTATAGAACCGATAGGAGCATTAGATGATGAGCAAGATTTCAACGATTTAAAAGATGACTTAATCGCTTTCGTTGCTTTGGAGATGACTCACTCATTTCATTCGTGAGGTGTCTTATGTTCACCAGATTTTTTTCCTTTACCATTAGATGGTTTACCATGCAACTTCCAGCATTTTTCACGAGTATGACGTAGTTTTCCGTAGTAGTCACATTGCATGTTGTTTTTGTCATCTACACGCTGGTTGTAATAAGTTTTCTTGCTAACTTGAGCTTCAGGAATAGCCAGCGTTGATCCTTCCACGGACATGGTTGAACGTGCAATCCTCTTTCCCAACATCACATGTCTCTGACTCTCTTCTCTCCTCACCTCCTCAAAAACTTCACCAATTGGAGGTAGGGGATTTCTTCCAGTTATTCGGCCACGAACCTCGTCATATTCAACATTTAGACCTGCAAGAAATTTGAAGATTCGGCCAGTATCCACTATCTTCAGATCTGATTACTAATCCTCATTTGATTTCCACTCATGATCATTGAATAAGTACGAGTCCTCGCCAAATTCGTTTAAGAGAATCGAAATATTTTGTCACGGAATCCTCACTTCGCAGAATTTTCCTAAGTCGTAGAGATCAACTCGTAGAACTTGAGATTGATTTCCAAGATCGAAGTACATTTCGAAACATCGTCCCATAGTTCCTCGTCGTAGAAGTAACACGTATAATTTGCATTTATCTCTTCAGTTATGGAATTGACCAACCATGTTATTACCATTGAGTTTTCTGCATCCCAAATGACATAAGTTTTGTCATTCACGTCTTACTGCATAGTATCACCTGTGATATAGCCAATCTTTCCTCTTCCTCGAAGATACATGCGAACAGATTGTGACCATCGAATAAAATTATCACCATTTAGTCGGATTGTAGTGATCTTAATCGGATGGTTTTCAGATGTATTTCTCTGAGGTTCGGACTGAGATGGCTGAAGAGGCTGGCTTGTTCTAGACATGACTTCAGACATTTTAGAGATGACGAACGGTGAAATTGCTCGAGCACGTGTAATTTATTCTCCCGCAAAAATTACTGATCCTTCCGTGCTCGCTCCGTTTGAGAGCGATGTCTTGGAGATCAAGCGAAGCAGCAGGTAGAACACTTTTGGACCGAACAATACGGTCGAGCACCCGACCGAGAAGATGAAGTCGATCGCAGTAGGCGAGCAGCCGAACGATCGAAGCCGATCGAACGAAGCTGAACAAGCAGGCGAGCAAGCAGACGAATGACGAAAGCCGAACGATCGAAGCCTACCGAACGAAGCCAAACGAGCAGGCGAGCAGGCAGGCAAGGCGAGCAGTTCGGAGGGAGCGCCGTCAAGGAAATTTGTAGTCGAATAGGTCAAAGGTGGATAACTGATTCCGACCTTTGTAGACAATAAAGATTCAGACCTCAAATATTAACAAAGCTCTGATACCATATCAAAATATTTGATTGAATGAGCTGAATAATTTTTCTTTATTGATGTACAACTATATAAAGATCTTCCATAGGAACAAAAAAGGCAACTAATCTCCCTAATTAAGGAGAAATATACTCTTTAACTAATTGGCCTAATATAGAAGAAAATAAATAGCGATTCCTAAGATTGCTAATACAATTCATAACATTCTAAAAATAGAGAATAACAAATATAGTACATAATCACAATTATTTGCGAGATCTTTCAATATATTAAGATTTGTTGTCTTATTTTTTCTTGCTATATTTCTTTGCATGTTTTATCGTTCTCTTGGTTTCTTGTACTTTTTACTGCTTGATGCAGTACTTTTACCGACAAGATGAGTCCACAGAGTCGTCATATATCGTGCTTTTAATTTTATCTTATAAAATTTTGAAATTTAAGACTTTTAAAGTTGAGAAACTATTCTTGGTGATGGAGTTGATTATTTTAACTTGGATTTCTTTTATGAGCAGCTTTCAACCACAGGCTCAGAGCATGGACTTAAAACTGGAAGATCCCAGAGAAGAGGAGGAATTAGAAGATGTCTTTGTTTTAACAGATGAATGGAGAGAATTTTTTGCAAAATCTGAGGCTAAAAGGAGGATGGGTACATTTCTCTGTCTTTTATTTATATTAGAAAGATTAACATACATACCACTCAATTCTTATTTATATCTTGTTCTTAAGCTTCAGTTTTTACATATATGCCACCTTACCTATGAATGAAATAGTGTTTTTCAATTTTAAAAGTCAAAATAGTGGTATTTTTTATGTGATATGAAAGATTGTGTCTTATAAGTATAAAGTTTAGGTGTTAGATATGTAAATACATAGGAATTGGGTGGTATGTGTGTAAACACCCCTTTATATCATTACATAGTCTGTCGAGAAAACCTACTCCGTTATGCATTTTGGAGGATTGGCACCTAGGGACCAATCTGCTGGCAACCCCTTTTGCTTCAATTGCCTCCGTTTCGCTCCATTTCCGCTTCCATTCGCATAAAATATCCTACCTGTTATACCTGCAACAAAAAGACGAATATACCTTTTCTTTAAAGTGCAATTTCATTAAAAACAATTGATAAATATAAAGGAAATTTAGCAAATTACAAGACATATCAAGCATCCATCATGTTTAAGCTATATTTTTGTTTTCGCATGCAGATAAGAAGCAGAAGGACAAAGGCAGGAAATGAGGTGCTCAATTTTCATAGTCCATACAATTTTGGCTGAACGAGGAAGTTTTTTATTTTTCCTAAAATTTTTGTTTAAGCCTTCTTCTGGGAGTATTATATCTCATCCTTTGACTTGGATTATATGTGATAGATATTAAACGGGTGTATTAGCCAAACGCTTCGCAAACAAAAATTGTCTGAACACTCACATATATAGATTCATTCATCTACTCAAAGTAGATCTCAAATATATTTTTTATATAGATCTATCTTACTGGAGTACCCACCAAGTTCAAAAATGTAGTGTACAATTCAGCTATTTAGTGTTTTGTAGTATGTGGCATTAACAGTTATTTGTTATATTCAATATTATGTTATCTATTGCGTATTAAGCTTGAGATTAGCTCCATCCTTTTTAATGTTTGGGAAATTTACACATCTACTTCTTACGTATTTGCATATCTAACAACTAAACTTCAATTTTTACGTACGTGCGACTTTTCCTATGCATTAAAAGGTGTACTTCACTTTCGATATGATATGAAAGATTTGGATGATATAAATGTAAAAATTAAAGTTTAGCTGTTGGATATATTAATGCATAAGCATTGGGTGGCATGTATGTATATGCGCCTTAATGTTTTATGTGGCACTTAGAAGGCATGATGTACTACATAACTGACATATCATTCTATTAATATTCATTTGGTCTCTGTAAGCATAGAAGAGTGATTAAATGCTTTCTTGTTAGGATTATTTTGTGACTTGAGTTAACATAGATCTAATCTGGGTATTATATGTATGATTTGCATGTAGATGATATATTTGAGTAATTTCATGTTATTCATCATGTTAGTAAGTGTCTTCAAGCCAAACACTCATTTTAATCCATAATTTCGTGCACCAACTTTTTATAAATGTGAATACAAAAATTTATGTATTAGATGTGCGATTACATAAAAAATGTATGATTTGTATGCAAGTTTCTCTAGTTTTTATTAAGTAGTGTTACTTATATTCTCTCTTTAACAATTTAATTTGAGGTTCTTCATAGTCTGCAATAATCTCTTTTCTTTTGAGATTCATTGTTCTTTATTTTCAACTACTATGTCACGTGTTCAAGCACATAAGTATTATTTGTTAAGTATTATATTTTTTTGTCGATGTGATTATGTTGAGATTAAAAGAAAGAATTGTTCAAAACCTAAATGCGACATTACAACATTTTTCAAATAAACCCTTAAGTTGGGCAAAATATATCCACTAAACCCATATTTTCACATAACATAGACAAATCTAATAAAATAAGTCCTTTAGTGCGGCAGTCAGTCATTTGATCTCAAGTGGCTACACGGCTTAGCTTCAATAGCCCATTATTCAATTTTCTTTGAAAAATCTATCAATCTCCACATATTGGTTTATATTGTGCTGCAATGGGTTGTTAGTAATGCTGCATGCTGACTTGTTGTCATACCACAAATTCATTTGAGTATTTTGGTCGAACTTTAGCTCGACTAACAAGGCTCTCAGTCACATCATCTCGCAAGCCCTTATAGCCATGACCCTGTACTTTGCCTCTATCGTTGATCTCACTACTACAAATTGTTTCTTGCTCTTCCAAGAGACCGAGTTGCCCCTATGAAGATGTAGTATCCCAGGTGAATTTTCTGTTATTTCACAATTCACCCACTCAACGTCACGAAAGCTCTTAATGTAAACATGTTCATTCTTCCTAAAGATAAACTTCTTCCCTGGTACACTCTTCAGATATCTCAAAATCTTATATATTATATCCACAATGACCCTTCCTTGGATCAGACATGTAGTGGCTCAAACATAATTTTTAAAATTTTAATTTAAGAAGAAGAAAAAAAAAATTTGGGAGCCAACATGCGAATCCTAGGACTTGTTTGAAGAAGCTTTTTATTCAAGAAATCTCATTTAAAAGTCATGTCAGCGGATGAGACATTGCTATTTGTGATCTAAAATGACAAAAAGTTGATATCTATTGAAACAACTTTGGTAGACGATGCTTTACCAAACGAAAGCAACTCCGCTGCAATGGAACAGAGCTTCACTGCCTTCTCAATTGAGGCCTTAAACATCAGTTCAATTTTCTGGATACATAACTTGGGTCTAATTTAATGGTTATTTATTTTGAAGATAAAAATATTCTGCTCATACATAAATGCTATTTTTCTTAGAAATTTGCATACCACTCAATTCCAATCTATTTACATATTGAAATCTAAATTCTAATTTATTGCTTATATGCCGTGTTACTTGTGCATCAAAAGATGTATTTCACTTAAAAAAATGTACAAAAAGATGTGTTGGTGCTGATTATGAGGAAATTTAATGGTTCAAGGGAGAAGAGTACGACGAATGAGGGCCTACTGACAGAAGACCATGCGTCCTGCTTATCAAATCGAGTATAGCCACTCTAGCCAAAGATTGCAAGGCCAAACCCGATCGAGTCACGAAAGACGACCAAATAATCCGAATTCGGGTTGTTCAGTCAAAAAATGAGATAAAGAGGCATTCAAGCTAAACAACATGAAGAAGCCAACCCAGGGAAAGACCTAGCCCCTCAATATCTCAAATGATACATACAATGTCAACAAGCTCCCACATCTATTATCAAGGGTTGACAAAAGAACTAACTCAACCGACCGAATCGATCTTACAAACCCAAAGCCAGTCAAACTCAGCCGACCGACAAAACTGACTAAGCCTAGCCGATAGAGCCGGTTTTGTCGACCCAAAACCAATCAAGCTCAGTCAACCGAGTCAGATAACAATCTAAAAATAGACTCATTCTGTAAAACGTCAATAAGACCTTATATAACTCTCATTAAAGCAGATGCAAAAATATATCATCACCATATGGTATTCTCTCTTATATAAATAAGAAGATCATTTTATTGATAGCCACAATTATCCAAATGTGTTGGTACTATTCACCTGGGGCGCATTTCATGTAGAAATCATAATTAAAAAAATAATAATAAGAATAAAATCACAGTGTTTCTTAAGATATATGAAATATTTTAAGTGGTATAATTGTAAAAAATAAATTTTACTTGTATAAAATGTCAATTCACATGAATTTGATGGTATGTATGTAAATTGCTCTTTTATATTTGTTTGTATCTGTCTCTCTCTCTCTCCGGAACGCGGGATTCGGAATTCCCATAACCGCATTGGGCTTTTATAATTCCTCCTGGACGCACGAGTAACGGAAACTCCGCTGCTCCCTTCTCCTTCCTTCCATCCTCTTTCTCCTCTCCTACTTCTCTCTCTAGAATACGGAAGCTTCCCTGTCCCAAGCATTCCGCTAACCTCCTTCATCCCTGGAACCTTCTCTCCAGCTTGATATTTGTGCTGGGAGGTTTTAATCCTCAAAAAAATTTGAAAGATAGAAGAGGTTTTGACCTTTTTTCCGCTGACCTTTTTGAGATTACTGATTCGTGTTGCGTGTTTGATAGGTTCGATCCGTGTTTATTTGATGCAGGTGTTTGACTCCTGTCGAGGCTGAGCCGGAGCGCCGCCGATTCCGGTAATGGGTGTCTCCGTCGATAATCTACGGGGTCTCACTTTGGCCCTGTCGTCCAGTTTCTTCATCGGTTCTAGCTACATTGTCAAGAAGAAGGGTCTTAAGAAAGCGGGCGCTACAGGTGTTCGGGCCGGTGGGTTCTCTCTTCCTCTCGGCCTGCTCTCCTTTCCCGATACTTACAGATTTAGGGGTTTTGTTTTCCTTTTGTACAACTTTTTAGATTTTAATTAGATCCTTGGAGACGCGCCAGCGTGCCCCTTTTTAGGCTTAATCACCACGAACTTTGGTCTATTGATTATTTATCGTTTGGGAAGCTAATGGTTTTCTTTTCTTTTGTTATACAGGATCGGGAGGGTTCTCGTACTTATACGAGCCTTTGTGGTGGGTTGGCATGATAACCAGTAAGTATTTTGGTGACGATCAATCAATTTTGAGTTACAAGAGTGACCATGCTTTATGTACATTTTGATGTTGCTTCTGTCGAATTAGTAGCTGGTACGAAAGAGAGTGAAGAACCATGTAGTTTGTAAAAAGAATAGCGTGCAAGAAACTATGGAGTTGGTAACAATTTGCAGCTTATTTTGGTAGAAGCTTTGATTTTCTGAGACACGCGGTGAATGAACCTGTTATGTTAATTATAAGCTCACAAATTGGATTGGGAAGGGTGCTTGTTTTAATAATACAGTCTCACACTAAAGTTTTGAAACTTCCATTTCATTTGATTTTGATGTTTCAATATATCGTCAAGAAAATTTTGGGTTGTTTTTTCATTCCACTAAGTTTCAAGAAAACAATCTCTTTTATATATTCTATTTTATGATTTTTTTTTCTCTTTAACAATGTGATTTGCCCATCCATAAATACTATAATATTAATGTGAAATAAGTAGATGAACTTTTATAATATAAACTATTATATTACTAGTTCAATTTTTCATGTGCTCTCTCTCCTCTCTCACTCTTTCTCTCTATAGTGGGTTCCTCTAGTTGTTGAGGTTTTTACTCCCTATCTATCAATTTAGACAGGATTATGCTTACTACCGTGCATCATAATAGTCGATTTGACGTTAGTTGTGGTCATTGGGAAGACAGATTTCCCTTTCTCCTATTGCTAACATACTAATTATCCAATAGAATATTTCTGGCCAAATATTAGATATCATCTACTCATTGTATCTAGCTCCTCTATGACTTGCTGACTCTATTGCTTCCCCCACTTATTATAGATTGTTTACTTAGTCTTAGGAGGATTGTGATTGTGTAATTCAACACTCTCAGATCTTTCTGCCTGCCGATCATGCACTCTATTGTTGTTGCTTTTTTTGGCGACTTTGGTAATTCCTTCCATATGGCAAATAATCATCACTTATTCTTTTCACTTGAAATCTTATCTTACCCTCCTGTTGTTTCCAATAGCACCCTTATTTAGTATTTGAAAAGGATATGCATTTCTCTCTAGGGAATTATCTTTCTAATGTTTTATATATTCTTAAATATTTTGTCAATTTACTGTCCATTAATTTCTTACTAGAACTTAATTTTTGTGTATTATTTTATCCATATTATTGCGACCCTCAAGATCTTAGCATAAGGCAATTTTTTTATGTATTGAAGCTATGGTCTCCTCTATCTTCCCTCCCTTCATTTTGGATCAATTGCATTATTTTTTGTGCCATACTCTGCCACGGCAACCTGAGGAAGTTTTGCATGCCTTCTTCCTAAGTTTAAATTTAATTCTTGTGAGCAAAGTAAAAATGATCATGTATCTTTTCTATTTTCCACATTGAATCTTAATAGTGTTCTTTTTAAGCTATTCCATTCTAATATTTACGGTCTGAAAATTATTCTCACTCATTTAAGATTTAAGTTTTTTATTATTCTGTTTGTGATCACTCATGTTTTGATGTAGGCCTATGGCCTTGTTTTGTTTTGATGCCTACTATTGGTAAATTGATATACATTATTATCACCAAGAAAAACTTTATCACTCAATGACCATCTTAATATGGAAGTTTTTTTTTTTAAATTTTGTTTATTTATTTTTAGCCAGACTAAGCTAGGTCAATTTATGATTAAAATTTCTCATATGGGTGTTTGACCTATGTGGAAGACGACTAGAGCATATAAAATAGTAACATTGACAAGTGACTAAATTTCGTGTTTAGATAGAATACAAAATCATGACACACTCCACTTGTGAGATGATATGGGTTAAGACCCTACTAGGAGTGTTTGGATTTTTCTTTAATTATATTGCGCATGTTCTTATCTTAATCTATTAGAATTAAATAAAAATATGACACTAAAGTAGGGGGATAAATATAATTTCACATATTGTACCTCATTTCTTTATAAATAGGGAATCATTCTATGAATAAAGAGTTATACACCTCTCTCTCTCCCTCCTCCCTCTCCCCATCTTACACTCTATTTCTTGGGTGTGATTCAAGGACAAATCAGGATTCAGTAGCCAGGTGTTAAACAGAGAAATAAACCTGCAAAATCTTGCTTCCCTTATGACAGAGGAAAAATAATGTGCGTGTATTATTCAATAAAAAACAAAGTGTTTAAAATAGAGGAATCAATGCAATAGAAAAAAGTATAACAAAATCAATATGCTCCACTAATCTTACATATATATCAATTAGCTACAACTTAATATATAGCTCGTAAAACAAAAGTGGACCCAAAGCCTACATAAATATATCTATCAATTGTTCTAAGTGAGAAATATGAATGACAATCTTCTTTGATAGTATCACATTCCGAATAAAAACTGACAACCAATCTCAATTTATTTTATTTTTTCATGAATCTTATGATCACACCCAATATAGATGGTAGTGTGACTCATAATAACAACATGCGCAATAACACAACAACAACAAACAAGCTTTTATCCCACTAAGTGGGGTTGGCTACATGAATCTTTTTTACATATGTGCGGCTAGAGATTGACTACTCTAGGGTTCGCTGGCTGGACTGGCGAGCTCTTGGTAGGTGCTGCCGGTCGACTAAGCTTAGTAAATAATATTGATTAACTAGGCTAGTGAGGCACGCCGATCAACCATGTTCGGTAGAGGTTGTTGAACGGCTAGACTTGGTGTTGTCAGCTAGTTGACCTTTTACTGTAAAGGTTTTGGCAAGATTGACTCGACTGGTTAAGTCATTCGATTGGTTTGTCAAGTCTGGCCGTCAACTCTCGATCCTTGATGAGGAACTCCTGTCGATATAGTTAAGATAGACTATCGGGCAGAGGCTAAATCACCGTAATCTGATAGATTGCTACCCATAGATGACGAGATCCTAAGAGATGGTTGAGATCTATTTTATAGACTCTTGATAATGCTTCGGATGGCTGTTGGATGTCATTGTAGAACTGCAGGAACCGAAGGGTTAGCTTCTCCCTTGTTTTGGTTTTATTGTGGGGAACGGCTTGGATTCTTATGTGCCTCACTTCGTGTCGAATCACTCAAGTTCAAGTCATTTGATGGTCTTGGTTGACTTTGGCCTTGATATGTTCGATTGGGCAATTGGGCAGTTGGGCCTTTGGATCTCATGTCGGTAGGCATGCCTTTGGTATGCATTTTCTGGACTATACTGTCAGATCTCCTCAAGATTCGTGTTGGCACTTTTTCCGTATACGGCTACAAATTTAAGGGAAACAATAAAAAGAAAGAGTGGATGGTAATTAGTGGATTTCCTTATTATTTTTTTCCCTTGGTGTATATTACTCAGGTTTCAACTTATAAGCTTATGAATATCTTTGCATTATTTTTTTAAATTAAGTGAATTTTTTTCGAGGAAAGGATAATGAGATGGAATTTCTTTCGTCCATATTAAAGTGCAGAATATTGAATTTAACTTTTGTAAAAATTGCTTGTATGGTCTTTTCGTCCTATGCATTATTAGCAAATTTGTGCTTCTTTGTTATTGTTTTAAGATATTTCAATGTAACAATGGCTTTATAATTGGCAGTGATAGTCGGAGAGGCAGCTAATTTTGCGGCCTATGCATTTGCTCCTGCAATTCTTGTAACTCCTCTGGGAGCTCTAAGCATCATTGTGAGGTAGCGTTCTTGAAAAAAATAATTTTGATATTTAGAATTTAGTTTTCATGATGCTAACACAATAGTATCTTATTGAAGCGCAATTCTAGCTCATTTTATGTTGAACGAGAAATTGCACGTTTTTGGCATTCTTGGATGCATTCTCTGCGTGGTGGGTTCCACAACTATCGTTTTGCATGCCCCAAAAGAGAGGGAAATTGAATCAGTAAAAGAAGTGTGGCATCTAGCTACTGAACCAGGTATTTTTTATTATTATTTACTGGATGTTAATAAATGCCACCGTCCTTAGTAATGTCATCTGGACTGAGACTAAAAATAAGAAAATTATATTTTCTTAACATGCGAACTTGATTGCATTTTCAGTGTCAAATAACTGTTACAGCTAAGAAAAATGTAAACTTTTCAAAACAGGCAAACTCAATTGTAAAAATGAATACACCTTTTCTTTCCCAGAACTTGAATTTGTGTACTTATATGAGGCTTTGTAAAGCTTTTTCTTGGAATATGGCACTTTAGATCGACTAGTCTTTCTTTATGCAGGTTTCCTTGTTTATTCTTGTTTGGTCGTGGTGTTGGTTGCTTTCCTTATCATCCGATTAGTTCCACGTTACGGTCAAACACACATGATTGTGTACATCGGAATATGCTCACTTATGGGTTCACTTACGGTACACAATTTTTACATCTTGAACAATTCTCTGCTGTATTTTCAACCCATCGAATTATTTAAAATATTTCTTTGTGTTTTGTTGCAGGTTATGAGCGTGAAGACGATTAGCATTGCCCTGAAGCTAACCATTCAGGGGATGAATCAGTTTATATACTATCAAACCTGGATTTTTACAGCTGCGGTGATCACCTGTATTTTAACGCAGCTGAACTATCTCAACAAGGTAAATCTTTTGCACATTGGCGAAGCAGCAACAGAAGCTGTGTGACTGTTAGTTGTAGGCACTTTTATAAGGTTTTTTTTTCATTAATTATTCCAGAGAAGCCTATTAGCTCTAGATAATACGAGTTCTGGTACAACTAAGGCTTTGTTTTGGACAATCTTCTGCTTGCGTTACATTTCAGACCGTTATTATAGTTTTATTTGGGGTTCTTCTAATTTTTAGTAATTTTTGTGGTGAGAAACTGTATTTTCAACCCAAATCTCTTAAAACTTAGTGAATGTAAGAAAGTTGCTCTTTAATTTTTTACAAATAAATTAAATATTTATAATTCACGCTATAACTCTCTAAGAAATTACTTTCCTCATCACAACTTTTTAGCTATCTTTACAAAAAAACTGCGGCCATCCTAAATGGACCGTAAGTCTTTGTAGCCCAACTGATCTTACGATTGGAAACTGTTACAGGTTTTTAGTGGTTTTCTAGAGAACTAAACAATTGGAATTCTCCTTGTAGCTGAACCGATTTATAAAATTGATTTGCAACCTTTTCATTCAAATTAAACAAAAAATTTAAAATTCAGTAAGGTTCGTTCGGTATCAAAAATGATGGAAAAGTAAAGTTGACATTTGCATTTTCACACAAGTGGCATTTATGTGAAAGCTGACAATGGCTGCTCCTAAAGCTGCAAAAAATTTATCATGTGGCATAGCTTAGATGTACGGTGATCCTCTGAAACGTATTCATGACAACACTGCATTTTCGTAAGATAATGTTACTTTATTTTTTACTTTTTTTTGGCAACTTTTACGTAGTATATATCTGTTTTTGCACACCAAAGTATTCTGTTTTATAAGGAGCTCAGTGCTAAAATATTCTAAACATATGTCTGCAGGCATTGGACACTTTCAACACAGCGGTGATTTCTCCTGTACATTATGTGATGTTTTCAACTCTCACAATTCTAGCTAGCATGATCATGTTTAAGGTGATTAATCAAAAGTACATTTTTGTTGTTTTCCTATTTTTTATGTTGCTAAATATTTCATTAAAGTTGACTTTGTGTTACTTGAGTCACAAACTTGCACTCGTAGGACGACTTTTTCAGGATTTCAAAAAACTTCTTTATTTTTCATTTGTATTTTTTTTATTAGGTAGAACAGCCAAATTTCACAGGTTATTAGCCATGCGAAAGGCAATATTTTGAAGAGAAACACTCTATAATTCCTATTTTTTCTTTCATTCCATGTTTCCAGCTTGAATCAAGAATTCAGGGTGTTCTAAGCTAAATGAACATAACTTTATAACACTGGAATAAAGTAAATTCTCCCCTAACAAATGTTCATGATTTAAGTAGTCATTATTGTTTAATATTTCTAGTCCTAGAAGTTCCATGCATTTGTACTGCACATCTATTTATAATAAATTGAAAGAATAACAGAGCATACTAATCTAATTTTCATTTATTTTGATCACCATCAAAATTAGGATTGGGACTCTCAAAATGCAACACAGATTGCGACCGAACTGTGTGGATTCATAACAATCCTTTCAGGAACCTTTCTTCTGCATAAAACAATGGATATGGGTGACGACAGCAACCCAACAAAATCTGAATCCATTGAACCAAATGCTTCAAACAGCACATAGTACTAAACCCAAAAATAAAATAAAAATCAAATCAAATCATTTTATCCATGAAGCTCTTTCTGATTTTTAAATCTGATGCATCGACGAGTTGCAGCGGAATCAAGGTTCTTCAGGGGCTCTATCACTTCATGGATACTCTGTTTTCAGATCACAATTGCAGCAACTCAGTGCGGCTGAAGACAAAAAATGAGAAGATAGAAAAACACCCTGTAATACTATTTCAGTTTTTCCTTAAAATTTTTTTGGATATTTTGAGAAACTATATATTGTTCTAGTTTTTTTTTGTCTTTTTTAGTAAATTCATGCTTGTACTGATACTTTGATTCACATTGGATACTGAATCAAGGTGATTTTGTATATATAAAAGCCCTCTTAAATTCTTAGAATTGCCACATGAGATTGTGTTTGTTCACGTGTAAAGATTTTGTTTTTTTCTTTTGAGTCAGTTTTTTGTAATCTGACCTATTTTTCTTCGAGGAAATATCATATGCTTTGCATGTATATGCTGAAAACGGCCCTGATGTGGACCATCCTCCACATATAACGTGTAACACATATAATATTTCTTCATTTTTTTTTTTTTTTTTTTACTAAGATAGGCTTCAATATTAAAAAATATATAAGATGGGTGTGTTAAGAAGAGATTGACTTAGGGGCCTTTAAAGATCATTTTTATTTATTTATATTTTTATTTGAAATAAAATATGTTTGACATATTTGATTAAGATATGATATTAAAAAAAATATTCAAAATATCTAAAACTTATTTTGAGTATTTTCAAAAATATATTTGTTTATTTTTAGAAATAAAAATAAAAATATATTAAATATGTTTATAAAAATAAAATAAAAATAATACTAATCAAGCCCTTATAATATGAGAAAATATTGCAACCGGACGGCAAACTACCACCGCCACATTGCCCACCGATGACGTGTATGGCGACATGACTGCCGGTGGTTGGGCGAGGATGTGCGGTGTCCGGATGAAATATTTTTTCTATAATATGAGGATTTGAAAAAATCTAAAATAGTGGTATTAAAAATAAAAGAGTGCATTACTTTTCATAAGCTCTTGATTAAAAATTATATGCAACATAAGTTGAAGACTGTCCTTTAGCATTGCAAGATTAACACATCATTCGATGAGCTATTTGTATTGATTAATATTATATGCATTGACATTTGACATGTTCTCAAACATTTATTATCATGCATCAATCTCAAATTATTTTGAACAAAAAATTGTTTCAAATGAGGAATTCATGGTCACCCAAGTTTTGTTTTCATCAAATTTACCATCAAATTGATCGTTTCGGCAAGACGAGCCCAACAACGCTAAACTTGGTCCAACCAGGGTCCAATCAGGCCCAAATCAAGACATTTTAGTGTAATTTGAGCCTTTGGATCATCGATTAAAAGGTCATTGATTCCAAATTAGACAAATTTATAGTCGAATCAAGTGTCTTGATGAAACGAATCCAACGAGATCATTATCACTCAATTCAGACATCATTAAAACATTTAAACATTCAGAAAACTTCATCTAATCAAGTAAATCACTCTAGGTTGCAAATGACGTGAGTTCTACTGACGATACATACATCATATTGGAGTGTAGTTGACAACTCTTGCGCTTTTGTGCAATCCAACACATTTGCTTGATTGTGGGCCTTAGAGACCCTATGTCATTATTTTAAGGGCAAGAGCTTTACACTCAAGGTGCTCCCCATATATTCCAAAATGAACTTCTCGCATAGTGTATTCAATTTCAAATTGAGGAAGACGCTTGAGGTATGGATTTATAAAGATCTTTTTATATAGTTCATCCCCAATAAGGATGAGTTGGTGGCCATGCGTCGTAGGCGAATTGATGTAGCAACATTATTAGGTAGTGTTCTGTCTCGGAGGATGGAGATGGTGGGATTCATCAAAGATGGCTCCTTTTAGGATATCTATAAGTAGTATCACCCAAGGGCCTTGCATGCTAGGAAAATGTATTTCTTCGATGCACCTTCTTTTAAAGAGATCTTCAGCTGTCGACATAGCTAGCTTGAAAAGGGCACCGACTCAAGTGTTTTGCTCCTGAAATATGTGAATGAGCTGTTATGTTTCGATCTGAGCAAGAACTGTTTTTACCAGATTGAGATACTGCACCCGTTGTAAGTTAAGGGCGTCAAATTCTCCCTTTACTTGGGATGCTACGAGCTGAGAATCAGTGTAGATAATCATATTTTGTACTTCACAGTTGATGATGAGTTTTAATCTAGCGACGAAGGCATCATACTCGAAAACATTATGGTTGGCTGGAAATGTCAAGCAGAACCCAAACTCCAAGATGTCTTGCTCTGGGAAGATGATAATATTTTAACACCAGCTCCAGAATTTCTAGATGCTCCATCCACGTACAATGTCCACTGAGGTGACAGTGGAGGAGAAAAAGATGGCTCGTCAGAACCAGACACTGTAATATTTGGTCATGGTAGATAACGAATGTCAAATTCTCCCAATTATAATGACCATTTAACTAATATACACGATGCTTCTAGTTTTTTCAGGATTGCCTTCAAAGGGAGTTGTGTCCAGACATTGATAATGCGGGTCTCGAAGTACGGACAGTCTCCTTGCTAGCTACTTTCTGTGCCAGAGAGAATTTTGTTGGCATAATAGACTAGCTTTTCACAGAGATTTAACTAGGACAGAGCTTATCGCGTAAGTTGAAACAAGCAAGTAGATATATAACATCTCCCCTTGTACGGGCTTTGAGAAGAGGGGCATCGAAGCCAAATTTGTCCTGAGTTGCTCAAAAGCGTTTTAACAACCATCTGTCCATTGAAAACCAGTCTCTCTGTATCTTGAAGAATCGTAAATACTTATGCCTAGAACGAGCCAAGAAGTGAGATAAGGCGGTTATACGACCGTTCAAACGCTGAACCTCCTTGATGGTCCTTTGGGGCACCATGTCTCTCAGAGCCTTGATCTTTCCTGGGTTTACCTCAATTCCACAATAAGTATCCATGAATCCCAAAAACTTTCTTGATATGATTCCAAAGGCACAGTTAGTTGGGTTGAGGCGCATGTCATGCCGACGAAGAAGTCAGAAAAACTCCTCCAGATGAGAAATGGGTTGAGATGCTTCCAGGTTTTTTGCCAACATATCATCAAGGTATACCTCCATCGTATGCCCAAGAAATTCTTAGAAGATCTTGTTCACGAGATGTTGATAGATTGCACCAAAGTTCTTCAACCCGAGTGAAATAACCTGGTAGCAGCAAAAACCCTTATATGTTTGGAAGGAGGTAGCTTCTTTGTCTTTCGGGTTCATCTTTTTTTTTTGTACTATGAGTATGCATCCATAAAACTAAGCACGTGGTGTCCGGACGTGGCAACAACGAGTTGATCTATGTGTGGGAAGGAATGACTGTCTTCAGGACAAGCCTTATTGAGGTTAGTGTAGTCGATGCACATCCTCTATGTACTACTAGATTTTTAGACCGTAACGACATTGGCTAAAAATGAGGTGTGGTGAACTTCATATTATGAACTTTCCCTCCAGAAGCTTGTTCACTTCATGATCAATGGCTTGTAAGCGTTCTGGGGCAAAGTTGCACTTCTTATGGATGATCAATTTAAAGTTTGGACTTACATTAAAAGAGTGCATGATTATTCCTGGTTGACTCCAAGCATGTTGACTGAAATCCATGCAAAAAAAATTGGTTCCTTTGGAGCTCTATATATTTCGACATATGCTCATCGGAGAGTAAGGAACCAAGTTGTACTGTTCGTAAGGGGTGTTCATCGAAAATCATGACATGAACCAAGTCTTCCACGGGAGCTCTTTGAGATACATCCTCATCTCGAAGATTGAAATGCTCAATGTTAGGTGTCACCGATGGGCGTGGTTGGGCTTGCTTGAGGTAACATGATTGTGCTATCTGTCGATCTTCTCGTACGATGTTGATCCCTACTAGGGTTGGGAACATGAGGTGTGACACAAAAGTCACAGTGCCAAAAATGGATTGCATGTGTCTCTCAAAGATGTCGTTGTATATTGATTCCGACTTGACGAAAATGAACTGAATTGAGTGGGTTGTCTACCGGGAATAATCTCCATAACAACGGGAAGATTTATCGTTCTCTCAACTCTTACTGCTCGATTTTCAAAACTGTACAACTGCCCTGAAGCGGGTTAAAGTCTTTCCCTTGTCAGTCATAAGCTAAGGAAAGTAGAGTAGAGCAAGACGTCGACAAAGTTTCCATTGTCGATTAGAATTCTCTTCACGTTGTAGCATGGATAGTTAATTCATGTGCTAATAAAAAGAGACTCTTGGTGGGGGACTTGGACTCCTTCCAGGTTAGAATTATCAAAAGTGATAGGCTCGAAGCATAATTTCTTCTTTGCTGATTCTCTAGGTGCAGTGATAAGGACTTGATCGGTTAGTAATGGCCCTCCAACAATCGTCTGAATTTTACCCACCATTTAGTGAGTCACATGTTGTTGCTTTTGTATCTGTTGCCCCCCAATGGGAGTGTTATCGACTCCAGCTGGTTTGTTCTGCACAAATCGTCTAAGATCACTATCGAATCAAAATTTCAACCTCTTCCTTGAGCTATTTACATGCCTCGATGGTGTGGTCATGACTCCAATGAAAATGACAGTATTGTTTCTGATTCCCCGAGTCAGGTATTATAGGGTGAGGTCACTTAATAGTTTCCTCATCTTTGATGGTCATTAGAACATTAACACATGATATATTTAGTGGTGTATATTCTTTCTTGGGTCGATGCTCTCTTTGTTTGTTTTTAGGTCAGGGAGGAAGGCCGCGATTCTCCTATTGTTCATACTTTCTCTGTTGTGAGGATTAATTATTGTCTCTGGCATTACTTTTGTGAATTCCTCGGTATTGCTCGAATTGCTCCTTATATGCGCTCATGGCCTCATCTGCAGTGATTTGAACCTCAACGCGGTAGAAAAGGTCGGCGTAAAGTGGACGTCACCCGCATCAGTGACGAGTATATGGGTACTAGGTGGATACCCCCAAGGAAGACTCCTCCCGACAACTTGGATCTACTCCCAAATCTAACGAGCTTCAGCGGAGATCATACGGAAGTAGTCCTTGAGCAAATCTCCTTCACTCTAGTGAATTTCCAAGAGATGGGATGAATCATTGATGATCTGTTGGTTTGTCATGAACTACTCTGCAAGTAGTCAGGCAAACTCATTAAAGGTGTTTACAGTGCCCCCGGGCAGAGAGTAGAACCATGTGTGAGCTTTCCCTTTAAGAGTGGTCGAGAACAACTGATAGAGAAGCACATCAGAGGCACTCTAAATGTGCATGATGGTTCTATAATGATTAATATGCTCATAGATGTCAGATATCCATTCGTAGGTATCAATGTTTGAAAGCTTGAAGCCCGTTGGGATGAGGTGTTGAAGGAATGCATACACTAAGAGAGAAGATTCATGGATGTTGTAGTGAGTGAGGAAGCGATCCTTTTTCTCCGGAGGGAACTGTTCCCGGACGAGGCGTCGTAGCTCGTTATGAATGACATCATCTAAAATGACAGAAAGGCATGGAGATGTCAGACGAGCTGCACAAGTTGGGAGAGTGAAACTTGCAATGTCTAGGAGCTCAAACTCGCCTGGCAGGGGAAATGTTCCCTCTCGGGGAGGGGGTCCAGTACGAGTATTTTCGAACAACACATTTCCTATAGATCCCCGAGTTAATGAAAAAACGTACTTCATTCAACGATGTTGGCAGTGGCTATTGAGCCCTATGTAGAAGATGTAGGATCTCTAGTTGAGACTCCTTCATTTTACGCATTTGGTCTTCTAGAGAAGGACCAGAGACGCCTTCATTGGCAAAATAACGTCTTTTAGAGCGGGAAGATGAAGAAGTATGCTGCCCTTGGCTCCGTAACAACTCTCTGGAATGATGGGTGTTGAAGTGGAATGTTCCGTTATCACAAATATTAAGTCCGTTGGCCATGTAGTCAGCTTCTCAGGTACTTCGATGATGGGATTACAATTTCCCATAGACGACGCCAAACTAATGCGTACTAGAAATTTTGAGACAGTAGAATAACAAATTATCATCTAAATATGGTATGAAATTTCACCACACTCAGAATAAAGAAAATAACTAATAATGACACAACAAGTTTTTACGTGAAAAATCTGGAAAGGAAAAAACCATGAGATCTAACTATAAAAAGATGATTGCAGTTGCAGCCACTACCCCACAGGCAGGAAATGGTTACTAGCTTTTCCAAGTTACAACGCCAACGTGCTGCTGAATTTGTTGCTAAAAACTGGTGGTGACCAATAACAATTGACAACATCCGGTCGCTGATGGTTGGCGGTGATCGATGGTGATCATTGGTGGTCGACCAAGATTGACGTAATCGACGACGATCAACAGCAATCGACAAAGTTCAGTGGTGGTTGACAGCGGTTGATGGTGGTCAACAACCATAGAAAAAAATCCGCGACGGTCGGCGGTGGTCGACTGAAGTCAGTGGTGGTCGACGGCCATCGGCGATGATTATACTGAGCTTCAGCTCCTCCTCAAAGCTTCAAACTGTTCGACAGATCTCAAACTCTCCCCCTATCATGAGAGGAGTGAGACTCTATCTATAGCATTCTAGGTGCAACCAATGCAAAAATATGAACCCACTTTGATCAGATGGTCCAGAGAGTTTCCTTCGATCATACGACGTTTGATGGACATTTAAGTGCCTTAATGATGTCCGAATTGAGCAATCTTGGGCTCGTTGGAGTCGTATTGTCGAGACACTCGATTCAACTATAGACTTGCTAGATTCGATATTCGTTTGACTTTCCAAATATATCTGAAAAACTTTATAAGTGTGGTCTAATGACTTGATCTGACCTTGATTTGACTCGGATTAGACTAATTTTAATATCATTGGATCTGTCTCCTTGAGTCAGTTAGTTTGACCATAAAATTGCTGAAATGAGAGCTCTGAATAATTTTTTATTGTTATTTATGCTATGCCTCGAGACTCATGATATATGATAAAAATCTGTTGAAGTCCTACTAACATGCATAACATTTAAAGATATAAGGTCAAAACAAATATAACATACTAATACATCTTTCCATACATAAATTTTGATATGATCATAAACAAAAATGCTACAAAATATAAATATCAAATTTCAAGTGCTAGACATGTAAATAGTTAGGAATTTTATAATATATATGTAAATATTCCTAAGATTTTAGCGGCGGCCGTCAGGGAGGGGCCGGCGGTCATGAGCACCACCAGATTTTTTAAATTCAAACGGTCTTCTCATCATTCCTCGCCCTTTCTTCTTCCTTCAGGACCTTTCTCGCGGTCTTACCTTCAAAGCTCCATCTCAATCCACAAAGATGCTCTCAGACTGCCTCCCCGCTGCTCTGTTGAAGACTCTCTCGATTACTTCATCTCTGCGCTCAAGACCACCTCGAGAGCTATTCCAATTCTTTCAGAAGTATCTTCTCTTCATTCCAGAGCAATGAAGGCCGGCTTCGCCGAAAATGGACAGGTTAGCACTGGCCTTCTCAATCTCTATGCAAAATGTTGTTCATTGGATCATGCATGTAAGCTGTTTGATGAAATGCCTCAAACAAATGTTCTCAATTGGACGATTCTTCTTACAGCCTGTGTTCGAAGCAGTCGGAATGAACTAGGTTTGATCCTGTTCTCTCGCATGGTAGAAGATGGAGTGTTGCCTAATTGCTTTACCTTGGCTACTGTTTTCAAGTGCTGTGCAAAGAAGCACAGCAGCCTTGAAGCAGGTAAGAGCATCCATGGATGGATACTTAGGAATGGAATCGAAAAGGATATTGTGCTGCAGAACTCAATTCTTGACTTTTATGCAAAAAGTGAATGCTTCAGATATGCAAGAACAATTTTTGAGGATATGACTGAGAGGGATACTGTTTCATGGAATGTGATGATTGGTGTTCATTTAAGGTTAGGTGATGCCAGTGCTGCAATGGAGTTATTCAGACAATCATCATCATCTCTGGATGTTTCGAGCTGGAACACTTTCATTAGTGGACAAATGCGGAACGGATATGATAAAACCGCCCTCCAACTGCTCAATTTCATGGCAAAGCTCGGTCCTTCGTTCAATCATTATACTTTCTCTATAACCTTAGTGTTAGCTGCTAAGTTTGCTCTACTGGATTTGGGAAAGCAACTACACTGCAAGTTATTGAGACTCGGATATGAGAACGATGCTTTTATTAAGAACTCCCTGGTAAATATGTACTCCAAGTGTGGAAAGATGGAAACTTGCTTGGCCATATCCTGTGACAGAGTTCAAGGTGCTAAGGCTTCACAGCTTGCACCAACAGCCATGGACGCTCTGGCAAACACAATTTCATGGAGTACATTGGTTGCTGGATTTGTGCAGAATGGAACTACTGAAGAAGCTCTAGTGCTGTTCTGTAGGATGTTACGTGAAGGTGTAGCAGTAGATCCATATACTCTGACAAGTATTGCTTCAGCATGTGCTGATGCTGGGATTCTTGAGCAAGGAAAGCAGATCCATGCTTGCATTGAGAAATCCGGGCATGAATTTGATGTCTTTTTGGCATCGGCAGTGATCGACATGTATGCTAAATGTGGAAGTTTGGACGATGCTCAGAGAATTTTTTACGGCTTAGATTGTATAAATGTCGTCTTGTGGACGGCGATGATAGGTTCCTACGCCTTCCATGGCGAAGGGAGAGAGGCTATTAGGGTTTTCGAAATGATGTTGGAGAAGAAGATTGTGCCAAATGAGGTTAGTTTTACAGGTCTGTTTTCTGCTTGTAGCCACGAGGCTTTGGTTGTTGAAGGTTATAAATATTTCAATTTGATGCAAAGGGATTATGGAATAGCTCCCACAATTGAGCACTTGATTTGCATGGTTGATCTTCTAGGCAGATGTGGTCGGCTTGATGAGGCAAAGAATTTTATTTGCAAATACAACCTTAGATATAACAGTTTTGCATGGAAATCATTGATATTAGCTTGTAGAGTTCACGGTGACATTGAAATGGCAAGATGGGCTTCTGAGCAACTGGTTCAAATAGAACCACATGAAGCTGGATCTTATGTTCTTATGTCTGGTGTTCATGCCATTAAAAGAGAGTGGGAAGAGGCCTCCAGGTTGTGGACTGTGATGAAAAATAAAGGGGTGAAGAAACAAGCAGGTTGTTCTTGGATTCAGCTCAAGGACAAGATCTACTCTTTTGTTGCAGGAGACAAATCTCATCCCGAATCTTCTAAGTTATTTTCATGCTTGGAGAAGTTGGGAAATTTGAAGGAGTTGGGTTATTCAACCGGGACAGACTTGGTTCTTCACAGTTCAGGGGAAGAAGAAAGAGAGGTGGTTTAGTAATTTATTAATTTCACAGTGAGAAGCTAGAAATTGCTTATGGAATCATTTGTGCCTCTGATGGATTAATTTTATGGGTTGTCAAAAATCTCTGGAGTTTGCGGAGATACCATGGAACAATAAAATATTGCATGATTGCCTCCTTTCGCATCAGAGATGAGTCGAATCCTGAATCTAATGAGATATATTTGTAAATTGACAAGTTAATATGGAGATTAAACGAGCTGGGCGATTCAACCCAGACTGATTTTGCTCTCAAAGATTTTGGGGAAGAAGAAAGAGAGGTGATTCTGTAACTTACACAGGAATAAGCTGGCAAATGCTTACAGCATGGTCAGCAATCCTAAATGGACCATCTTTGATGATTATGAAAAATCTCCATGTTTGTGGAGATTGTTGCTTCACTCCCACCTTTCTTTTCCTCATCATGCTGTATGACATATTTTCACCTAATGAAGGTGAAAATTCCTGAGGCAATCTTAATTTTAGTATTTTGAGGTTCAGAAGTAGTTTTCATTAATTTACACAAAGAATATTTGTTTTGCAGTTGGTGCTGAATGAAACGAATGTAAGTGAATGCACAGAAGAATGCTCAAATAATTTATCTCAAAAGCCACACTAGCAATTGAAATTTTGTGCAAAGGAACCATTTATAATTATGAGGTAAAGTGAAGAGAGACAGTGACAAAGGCAGAGAGGATTGGGAATGATGGTTATATTACATATCATATACACTTTTTATTATTATTATTATTTTACTAATCTTGGAACCTCTATCATTTAAATTTTTATCAATTATTCCAAAATTTGTATTTATTTCAATACTTGTCACACCAATTAGAACTATGGTATCTACATAAGCACGCACTAAGACACTTCAATTTGAATATCTTTTGTAAGTACTTTCTTATTAATATTACCATAATTTTGAACATCTTTTTTTTTATATATATAATGCCAATCATTTAACACTCTTATTCTTCAATTTTTTGTAAAAATGATTTATCAAACAAACTTAGAATAATCCTCATAATTGGCTATATTTTAGTTGCCATCTCATTAAGACCTAAAACTTATATGCATCTTCTTCAAGTTAATTCTTTTTTTTTTTTTTTGTCTTATTAGTATATATATATATATATGTATTTGTTAGTTTATTTATTAAACTCTTCTAGTATTTTTGTTAATAATTCAATGTAGAATATTTACCCTTTCTTTAATATATTCATTCCTAACTAAAATCTTATCTTCAACTCTAATACATATGACTCCATCAAAATTTCTACACATCTCCCTCTACTACAGGCTAAAAATAAAATACTAAAAGTAAATATAATTGTATTTCCAGGTTGAGAAACAACTCTGATCCCTTTTATATTTTGGCTGATTTGTGATATTTATGTCAAAAGCATAATCTTAATCTGATGCTTTCAAATTTTTAGGTCATTTGCATACATACCATCCAATTCCTATGTACTGAACTTTATTTTCTTAGATTTATACCACCCATATATTTCTATCACAAAAAATACCATTATTATAATTTTTAAAAAGACACCTTCTCATGCATAGGTAAGATGGGCATATATGTAAAAATTGAAGATTAGCTGTTAGATATGTAAATACATAAGAATTGAGTGGTATGAATAACCGATCTAGCAGGTGAAACAGAGAGTGTTCAAGCTGGCTTCTTCAGCTCCAATAACCAAACGTTTCTTCACAGAAATAGCTTTCTTTTCTTTTAGTTGGGCGGCATTCACAACTGTGAGAAATCAGCGGAAATCTTCCTTCTAATTGAAGCAGTTTGAGCTGGATGTGATGTAGCAGGCGGAGTGCAGTTCAGTTCAAATTTCTAGAAATAATTTGAGCTATATCAAAGTAAATATAAATGTTTACATTCATACCTATGCATTAAAATGTGTACTTCACTCTTAAAAGGATACTGATAGTGTTATTTTTCGCTTTGATGATTAAAATTTGAGTGTATGAATGTAAATATAAATGTTTATATATATATATATTACAAAAAGTCACACTATAGAATATTTCTCACTACAGAATATTTACCACCCCAAAGTGGTAGGTTTTTTATTGCCTTTTTCTTAAATCCTAATTACATCCTCTATAATGTTTCCTATAGAAACAAACACTAGTTATTATTATTATTATTATTATTATTTTTTTTTTTTTAAAAAGGTTTACATGCATACCGCCTTAAGTAGGGCTCTCAAAATGGCTTGTTGTTCGCGAACAGCTCGTGATTGACTCATTAAGAAGCTCATGTTTAGCTCGTTCACTAAGTTAACATGCCTTAACGAGCCGAACACGAACAAATATTTGTTTGTTTGTGTTCGGCTCGTTTTGGCTCGAAATTCTATTCTTCAATTCTATACGCGCACACACATATATTAAAGAGTAGTATTTTTAAAAAATTTAAAAGATTTATAATCAATTAAAATTATTAATTAAGTAAATATAATAAAAAATTATTAAATTAGATTCAAATGATGTTACAATATAAATAATATTTCTTAAATCTTACCGCAACCCTTAACATCTTATTGTTACATGATTAAAATTGTCAAAACGATTATTTGTTCGTGAACAGTTCGTGTTCGGCTCGCTAAGCATACGAGTCTTAAGCATGAAAAAGTGTATTTCACGTTCATAAAGTTAAAAATGGTGATATTTTTTATGTTAAGAAACATTTGGCTGTTTTAAATGTAAAAAAAAAGCAAAGTTTAGGTGTTAGACAAGGTAAATACATAGGAATTCGGTGGTCTGTATGCTAATGCCCCTGACATTTACATTTTCAGAACTTCGTCATTATTTCCAAGACTTCATCAAATGTTTCAGACAGCAACTCTTTAAACACTTAGTTTTATGAAAAAAAAAGATTAGTCGCTCCAAGAGCAGAATATATATATATATATATATATATATATATATTCCAATGAAAGTTGACCTATGATAGCAATTTCTAGAAGTAATTGAATGAAGAAAATGATCAAAACTGTCTATAAATGTTGTTGCATTGATTATTTAAATAAAACAACAAAAGGAAATGAGTTTGGGATTTGAATGATGAGAATTAAATGCTGATTATGAAAAATTTGTGAATCTTCAATGAAACAATCAAGTACCTCCCAGATTTACTTAATGCATCAGTGATAAGTGCAAGCAGGTTCATATGAGATTCTGATGGGTAAATTGGATGTAAAGTCCTCACATTCTCAACCAAGTAAAGATTGGGCACTCTACTTTCAAATGATTGCCCTCGAAGTTCCAAAGCTTTCAATAATACCCCCATTAAAATTAGTTTGATAGCAGCTAGAGCAGAGCCACTCCTCCCTGCCGTCTGTCAATTTAACTCAATCGAAGGCATCCATTGTAAAATTTTTTATGATCTCAATGGATGACCCAATGATCTTAAAATTATTGAAATTTTGCATACAACTAATTTTAATTTAGTTAAAGAGTATGGGCGGTTATGATTTTACATTTCGAGGATATACTGTATAGGGGTAGAGAAGAATCAAACAGAGAAGATACAAGTGTTAGAGTGGTTTGATCATACAACATAAGTGTACAAAAGGGTCTGCAGAGAAGTTTTACTACATGTCCTACGAGCATAAGAAAATTCCGAGAACAAGGTTATAAATAAATTAAAGTATAGAGATGAACAGAGAGTTGCTTTACTCCAAAAGAGTTACAGTAGATTCTAAGCAAAAGAGGGAAAGGGCGGTCAGCTCTGAGTGACAATAAGAGACACTGTATATAGTACATTCGATCAAGTCAAAGACAATATTTTACCCTTACTGTGCCTGTGTCTCCATCTGCAAAGTCCTTTTGTTTTAGCTGGATCAATGTTTAGAGGTGTGTGCATATTTTGGTATTATCTTCATCAAGATTTGAAATTATAAAATCAAGCATTTATGCATTTTTTATTTGTGAGATAAGACATAAGCTCGAGATATTTTGAGTCGCAAAGTAACACAGGCGCCTAGGAACAAAGCCCGAATTCGGGCACAGAACAACGCTCCGAGCGAGGCGCTTTGAAATAGTGGGGCTGAAGCCCCGCGAAACTGCACAAAACATCGTGTGGTGCGGGGAGACCCGCGAACTCTCAAATGTCAATGAACTGGCAGCAGGATTGGATCACGGACCTTTGCGATCCAAGGTTGTTTCATGCACCTTCCACACTCGTCTTCTCTAGAAAAGTATTTATTATGGATTATTCTTACCGTCCCACTTCCCATCCTTTCATGTAGAAGTAGGAGGCTATAAATAGTTGTCTCAGGTGTGTGGGGGATGAGTTCTACTAGAGCTGTCTTCTAATCTTTGTGTGGAGTCTCTTCCCATTTTTTGGGGCTTTAACCGACGACAGGTGGTGCTTCGATTGTATCATACTCCGAGGTGGTGTTTTAAACTTAAAATTCCTCCGTTACATCTCACCAATCCCTTTTCCTTACCACTCCACTAGCAACCAACCATCCCCACATTCCTCCACCACTTTCCTCCACGACCTCGTCATCCAATCCACCTACAACCAACCCCACACAATCCCCTACCTACACAACAACCGTTAAACCCACTGACGTTGCTACAACTTTCGAATCTCTTCCTATAGATCTAGCTAGTGATTCGTTTATTATTGTATTTCTCTTTTGTTGAGTCCTCTCGTATTATAATTTAATATTAATAAAAGTTCGCTTTTTTGTATTACACTACATCCAGGTATCATTTGGTATCAGAGCTAGGCTCTACCCTAGTCCTATCTTAAGGTTCCTTAGCCTCCGCCCCTGCCTAATTTGTTATGAAAAATTGGAGCGATAAATAAGAATCGACACAAATCAAAAGAACACAAAAATATTTAACGAGGTTCGGCAAAGAATTGCCTACGTCCTCGAGAGCGAGCCGGCGAATTTCACTATTTCAGAGGAGTTACATATCCAGAGGATTACACATCTATTTATAGAAAAAACCCATGGATAAATTACAAACACGCCCTCGCTCCCCCCAACTCACTAACTTCCAAGAGACACTCCTTTTCACCAGGAGTCACACATCTTCACCAAGAAACTCCAACTCCCTAGATATGAGCCATACCTAACAATTCTCCACCTTGGCGAATATCAAGCACCTTAGGAGAAATGCTTCACCCAGTATATGTGCCTACCAAACAAATCTCCACCTTAGCAAATATCCAGCCCCTTAGGAGAAATACATCTAACAATCTCCACCTTCGTGAATATCTAGCCCTTAGGAGAAAATCTCCACCTTGCGAATATCCAGACTCTTTAGGAGAAATAGATCATGGAGTTTCTTACACCAAGTGGGTCGAGCAACCAAACCATCTAACTCGGCTTAGTTAAATATCCCGCTTCATTTTCATCATATGTTCCAACGTAGCGATCTCCACTCTGCAATCGTACTCCCCAACAGTTTATAGATGTTACTCGCAGTGATCTTCCCTTTCATCACGATCGATGCACCCTAACAATTCCGATGGTTTCCCTATCCTCATCTGCCTTAAGAATGAAACCAATTATGTGTAGAGTGCCCATGGAAATCAAATTCTTCTTCAACTCTGGAACATGTCTAACATCACATAATATTCTAACAGTGTCATCATACATCTTAATTCTGACATTACCTATACCAGCAATATTATAACGTCTATTATCACCTGGATAGATCGAACCGTAATCGGATAACATGTATGAAGAAAACTACTTCCTGTTTGGTGTTATGTGATGAGAACATCCTGAATCAAGAATCCATCCATCATTTAACTGAGTTGTCGTAACTGAAAGCGCATCACTATCACTGTAATCTGTATCACTCTGCACCATATTCGCAGCTACTGGAAGATACATCACGAGTCTCCTTCGAGCATCGGACAATCTCTCCTCATATGTCCCAGCTTCTGCACTTAAAGCAACGAATCTTCTTGCCTTTAGAGCTTTGACCTTCCAAAATTCTCCTTCTCCTCCTTACTTTCACGATCCCGATTACCCTTAACATATAAACAATTACCATTGGAGCTTTCCTCCGCATTTGCTTCACTAGTTGTGAGCCAACAATGTTGCAGTAATCTCATCAATTTTAATTGTTTCTTTCCCATATGTAAGAGTAGTCACCAGATGTTCATAAGTAGGCAACGAACATAAAAGAATCATTGCTCGGTCTTCATCCTCAATATTCACATCAAGTCGTGTCAGATCCGTGATTATTTGATTGAAGACATTCAAGTGCTGTGACAAATCGCATCTGTCTCGCATCTTCGACTCATACAGCCTTTACTTCATATACAATTTATTCGTCAGAGATTTGGACATAAACTGAGATTCCAATTTCTTTCATACTTCTCCTGGAGATTTCAGATTCATAACATGATACATAATCTTATCTACCAGACATAAACGTATGGTACCTGCCGCTCGAAGTTGTAACTCTTCCCAATCTTCATCTTCCATATTATAAGGTTTCAGTAACTCGCAAAGCCTTCAAAATTCCCTGTCGTGCTAACAAATCTTTTACCCTTGTCTACATAATCAAGTTCTCGGTTCCATCGAACTTCACTATCTCGAATTTTGCACTGGACATCGCCATCCGAATTTAATCCTGCACCGTATTTTCCTGCCTTGCTTCGAGAAACAAAAAGAAAATACTTCGCAAATAAATTCAAAAAAACCTGAAATTTTTTCTGTCAAATGCAGCAACTTTCCCGCAATTCTCCCGTGATTTGTGAATTAAATTTTTCACACGAAGCACAATTCATGTTTGTACCAATACCTCGGTCAATTGCTGTTTCCGCGAGCCACGAATCCCTTCGCACCTGTTCGAGGAAAACTTCCATGAAACTCCTGTTCATGAAATAATCGTGCCTGCTCGCCACCTGTCGCAAAATTTTATGGGACGAACCGGTGAATTTAACTGGTTGAACACCTCAATTTCCCGGAAAATGAGACTACTATTCGCGGTGGATAACCTCTGTTTCCCGCGGATTTTTGAACCAGCCGAACTCCTCTGTGGAATTAAAAAATTCCCTCCGCGCAGCAATTAAAATTTCTCCATCTCGTGCAGTAAAATGGAAAGGGAATATTCCCTCTAGTGGAAATCCCATATTCCCTTAACCTTGAATGAATTCTTCCCTGGCTGAAGGAATTTAATCCTCCTTCCCAGCAGAAGATTCCTTTATTCCTCCAGCTCCACTCCTTCTCTGCAGCCAGGAACCGCCCAACTGCCGCGACTCGACCGTCGTGCAGCAACTGTTCCCGCGAACTGCCGCTCCGAACTGCACTGCAGCCGCGATCTCCGACTACGAACCGTTCACAGAAGATCTCGCCTCTGCCGCCGTGAGATCCCGCTCGCGAAGCCTTGCCCAGGCCGAACACGATGCCTGCCGCGAACTGCTCCTTACGCCTGCTCGACTGGTTGCCTGGAGGAACCGCGCCGAACTGTTTCCTGCGAATCGCTGTGACGATTCGAGAATCCAACTGCCGCGGCCAACTCCACGATCAGCGAACTACTGTTCGCGACTCCTCCGCGATCTTCACGAGCCGCCGCCCTGCAACCTTCTCGCCTGCTACAGAGACCGTTCGCACCTCTTCGCAGAATGGCGACTGTCGAGACCTGCTGTCCGCGAACTATCGCGCGCCTTCTGACGAGCCGAACTCCCGCCGCTCGCTTGCGCAGGTCACGCGAGAACCTGTTCCGCCTGCCCTGCGACGAAATTTGCTGCCCTGTCTCGCGCGAACTCCGGTGCAGGAGCACCTCCGGAAGAAATACTTCCTGCGCAAATAACTGTCGCGCCTTGCAGATTCGTGAACTGCAGCGGCGAACTCAAGCCTGTCGCTCAAAACTCCACCTGCGACGACGCTTCCTTGCCACAAGCAGTTCAAGAACTCCTCTCTGCGAACTGTCCTTGCCCTCGCCGGATCTCCTTCCGTGAACTTCTTCTTCGATCTCCGGCGTCGATCTAATTTCCGACTAACTGGTCTCTGATACCAATTGCTATGAAAAATTGGAGCGATAAATAAGAATCGACACAAATCAAAAGAACACAAAGAGATTTAACGAGGTTCGGCAAAGAATTGCCTACGTCCTCGGGAGCGAGCCGGCGAATTTCACTATTTCGGATGAGTTACGTATCCAGAGGATTACACATCTATTTATAGAAAAAACCCATGGATAAATTACAAACACACCCTCGCTCCCCCAACCCACTAACTTCCAAGAGACACTCATTTTCACCAGGAGTCACACATCTTCACCAAGAAACTCCAACTCCCTAGATATGAGCCATACCTAACATAATTTACCTCCATCAACATTTTTTTTCTTACAATTCACAACTCTAGCCATGTCGCCGTGAAGAGATCCATCAAGCTCTAGTTGGGAAGAGATCCTACGTGAAATTCAACGCCTGCAACATAAACTATCCGAATTAGATGTTGGTGACCGTCATCTAGAGAGTCATCGAGAAGTCAGAGATGAGGATCTTAATTCGTTCCACAGTGAAGATCACAGAGATGAATATCGGTCATGTAATTTTGGTATCCAATATCAAATGACGCGTAGGCCCTTATGGAGGTCAGAGTGACTTTGGCATCAACATAGACCTCCCAGAGTTCGAGGGAAGCATGCACCCCGATAAGTTTATCAACCGGCTGCAAACAGAACGAATCTTCGAATATAAGGTCGTACCAGAGAACAAGCGAGTCAAGCTAGCTACGATCAAACTGATGAAGAATGCCTCCTTATGGTGGGAGAATCTACAAAGACAGAGGAGGGAAGGAAGTGAAAAAATAACTAGCTGGGAGAAAATGAAGGAAATGAAGAAAAAATACCTCCCACCGCAATAACGCTAGAACATGTTCCTAAAACTCTACAACATGTAATAATGAGATCTATTAGTTGAGAAGTCCACGACCCAGTTCGACAACCCACAGTTAAAATGCGAGTTGACAGAGCCAAAGGAGCACGTGATCGTCAGATCTCTCAGATGCCTAAGACCCACCATTAGCAATATGACACAACTACAACCATACTGGACGTTGGGGGATGTCCAGAAACTAACCCTGAAGGTAGAGAAAAAACAGAAGCAAAGTAGGCAACAATCATCGCTCAGACTACCAACTTTGACTAAGCAGTCACCTCCAACTGCTACAGCGGACTAGGGTATATTGGGAGTAAATAACAGAATTGGACAAGGGACTGACAAAGAGGAGCAGAGCGGAGCAGAGCAGAGCGGGGAGAAGGCACAAAAAGGTAGCCCCTCCAATACAATGTCAGCCAGGAAGTGTTTCTAGTGCCACGACTATGGTCACATTGCCTCTAGTTGCTCAACAAGTCGTGTCGTCCTCCTTACAGATCAAAGCAACATTGAGGAAGTCGGTGAGTGATCAAAGGAGAGCCTAAAAGAAGAGCTTTGGCTCCATGGAAACAAAGGAGAAGCACTACTCGTTCGACAAATACAACATTTCGAGCCCTTGCGAGGCCTACTAGCTAAGACATAAAATTTTTCGCACCAAATGCACCGTCAAAGGGAAGGTTTGCAGCCTGATCATCGATAGTGACAGCTATGACAACGTGGTATCCACGCTACACAAAAGCATTCCCAGTTTTATTCCTTTACCTGACTGAAGAAGGGAAACGAGATACGTGTATATCAACGGTGCCTAGTTGATTTCTCCATCGGAGATTAGTTACATGAACAGGTATAGTGTGACGTGGTTCTTATAGACGCCTACCACATTCTGTTATGTAGGCCTTGGCAATTTGATCGCAAAACTCAACACAACGGGTTCAAAAATACTTACTCTTTCAAGTAGGATGGAAAACATATAGCTTTACTACCTGCTAAGGATGCCAAAGGAGGGAGCGATACAGAGGCAACATTAGAGCTCGTACCACTTTCCTGCAGTCAGTTAGAGATGCCATTGTAACACTAGCATTACTCCTCTTGGAAGGGAGGAAGAAAGAGAGGTATCAGTAATACTGCAACCATTGATATAAGACTTTCATATAAGACTTTCAGGATGTTATGGCTGGCAACTTACCAAAGGAATTACCACCACTAAGGGGCATTCAGCACGCCATCTACCTTATACCAAGATTTGTATTACCAAACAGACCATCCTACATATTGATGCTTACGGAATATGAAGGACTATAACGGTAAAAGTGCAAGACCTCATTGCATGAGGGTTAGTCAAAGAAAGCAAACATCACGTGTGCGATCTCGGCCCTGATGGTGCCCAAAAAGGATGAATGGTAGCTAATGTGCATCGACAGTTGAGACATCAATAAGATTACCATTAAGTATCGATTTCTCATACCTTGGTTGGATGATCTTTAAACCAGCTACCTAGAGCCACTATCTTCTCCAAGTTAATTTAAGTAATTATTTTTAGATACAAGTTAATTTGCGCAGTGGATATCACCAGACACAGATGAGGTCAGGGGACGAGTGAAAAATCACCTTCAAAACGCGGAACGGATTTTATGAGTGGATTGTTATGCCTTTTGGTCTGTCAAACGTACCTAGCAATTTTATGAGATTTGACGACATTTTGGCATATAGCCGGACGGAGTAAGATCACTTGCATCACCTGAAGGCAGTATTCGAGGAATTGTGAGCCGAGCAACTATATGCCCATCCAAAGAAATGTCATTTTAGGACAAGCCAGGTATGATTTCTAGTTTACATCGTGTCTAGTGCAGGCATACAGATGGATCCCGTAAAGATAGAGGTCATTATCAGCTGGGTTGTACCACAATCATTCATCGTGTTGAGGCAATTCTTGGGGCTAGCATCCTTCTAACGAAGATTTATCATAAACTTCAGCACTATCACCTCTCCTCTGATTGAACTTCTGAAAGGAAATGAGTTTAGTTGGGCAGCCGCAACCCACAACAGTTTTGACACACTGAAAGAAAAGGTAACTAAAGCCCCCGTGCTAGCACTGCCTGATTTCAACCAACCTTTCTAAGTAGAATGTGATGTCTCCAACGTGGGGATCGAAGCAGAACTAAGCAAAGGAGGACCCCCTATCGCTTTCTTCCGTGAGAAATTGAACAAGTACATGAGAAAATGCTCAACTTATGACAAAGAATTCTACGCCATCGTAAGAGCTATGAAACATTAGTCATTATATATTGACAAACAAGTTTACACTATTTACAAATCATGATGCCCTAAAATTCCTCGACAGCCCGAGCAATCTAAAAGAACGACATGCCACCTGGGTGGAATATCTAGCCTCAATTCAGTTTGTAATAAAACACAAAGCGGGAAGCCATAACTGGGTAGCAGATGTGTTGAGTCGTCAACACCTATTGATCATGTCCATGCAGCGCGACTTATGGGCTTCGAGGTCATTAAGGATCAATATGAAACAGACGAAGATTCCAAGAACATATGGGAGCAAAGTCAAGAGAAGCCATCAAAGCAATATTACAGCAGAGATGAATACCTGTTCCATCAAGGTCAGTTGTGCATTCCTCGGTGTTCACAACAGAGGACTAGCAGACCATTTTGACAGGAACTAGGCCCTCAGACTCATAGTAGAGCATTTTTTTTGGCCAAAGCTAACAAGAGATGCCACACGACATGTCAAGCAATGCAGGATTTGTCATCTAGCAAAGACGAAAGCTTAGAACGTTGAATTATACACACCACTTCCAATACCCGAGGCACCGTGGGTAGACGTCGGCATGTATTTTGTGCTCGAACTTCCAATGACTCAAAGGAACAAGGATTTTGTAATGATTGCAGTAGATAGATTCTCCAAGATGACCCAATTTATACCCTATCACCAGACACTAGACGCCTCTCACATCGCCGATTTATACTTCAAGGAGATTGTAAGGCTGCATGGGATTCCCAAGACCATCACCTCCGACAGAGAACTCAAATTCCTGAGCCACTTCTAGAGCACACTATGGGGAAAGCTCGACACCAAACTCCAATTCAACTCAGCAACACATCCACAAACAGACAAACAGAAGTAGTAAACCGGAGCCTAGGTAATCTCCTAAGGTTTTTCATATAAAAAACATAAAACAGTGGAATCTCCTCCTAGCCTAAGTTGAGTTCTATAACAGATCCATCAACCAAACTACAGAACAAACTCCCTTCAAAATTGTGTACGGGCGCAATCCTCTCACGCCACTTAAATTAGTAATGCACATATCATCTTAAAAAATCAGAAAAAATACCACAGAACTAGTTCACGAGATCCAGAAACTCCACGAAGTTGGCAAGGAAATTGCTATGCATAATCAAAAATAACAGGCTCGGGCAAAAGAATCTAGTAAGAAAGTAATATTTTAAGAAGGCGACCTCGTATGGATTCGGTTCAAAAAGGAGAGATTTCCCGCAGGATAATTCAAGAAAGCTTAATCCGAGAGCAGATGGATCTTTCAGAGTACTTCAGAAGCTGAACGACATTGCTTATAAGATCGTCCTGCCTGGGGACTACAACATTTCATCCACGTTCAACGTCGCTGACTTAATACCATACTCTGAAGAGTCTAAAGCTTCAACAAACGAGGTCGAAGCTTCCCCAATCCCGGGAGATTGACGCAGGCGCTTAGGAACAAAGCCCGAATTCAAGCGCAAAACAGTGCCCCTCGCAGGGCACGAGGAACTTCAAAACAATGGGGCCGAAGCCCCGCAGAAAAGCACGAAACATCGCATGACGCAGGAAAACACTAGAACTCACGAGAGAGAATGGGAGCGGGATCGCGATCCCAAGTATGGGAATAGGGATTAGATCGCGAATATTCGATATCCAAGGTTGCTTCATGCAACTTCCACACTTGTCTTCTTCTAGAAAATTCTTTCTTCTGGACACTTCTAACTGTCCCACTCTTGTTCCTTTCATGTAGAAGTAGGAGGCTATAAATAGCTGTCCTCGGTGTGTGTGGGGGATGAGTTCTACTAAAATTGTCTTCTAATCTCTTGTGTGGAGTCTCTTCCCACATGTTAGAACTGCAACCGACTACAGGAGATGCTTCGGCTGTATCCTACTCTAAGATTGTGATGTACTCTTCAAACTCCTTCACTACTTCTCACCAATCACTTTTCCTTACCACTCCACTATACACCTACCATCCCCTACTTCCTCCACCACTCTAACACCGCCCATACTTTCTCCACGACCTCGCCATCAAATCCACCTACAACCAACCTCACACAATCCCCTACCTACCCAACATCCGCTCATCCCGCCAATGCCACTACCACCTTCAAATCTCTTCATATAGCTCTAGTTAGTGATTCTTCTATTATTGTATTTCCCTTTTGTTGAGTCGTGTTATACTACTATTTTTATATTAATATAAGTTTACTTTTTATAGTGCCCTCAAGACGCTTTGGTTTTAGATGATGACCCCTGCATTATTTTTAGCTTATAGAACATTTCTTGATCTTCTTTTAATAACATAAAGAACACCCATTTGGTTGAGAACTTCCCTGAGCTGGGAAGTTTTCCTGTCACCTCAATCTTTATGAGGACAAGATCCCAAGCATTGAATTCTCTGACCTTACACTTGTTGAGAATTAACCTAGAGACACAAACTTTATGAACTTTGATTCAATAAAGAACAACATGCCTTGTTTGTTCATGCAGTTCCATGTAGACTCGTTTGTGCATTTTCATTATTTTGAATTTAGTGGCATTTGCTTCGTGGATGGATAGAGTGTCTAAGGTGTGAGTTGTCAATTGGAAGATCTTAGTATAGCCAATGGCAAGAGAGAACGACATCTTCCCAGTGATGTGGAAGGAGTCGTGCGGTAGGGTCGAAAGTTTAGATGTTAGTCCTTCTTCCCAACTCTCGTGATTATTAGTGGTCTTCTTCTTGAGCAAATTGAAGATGAATTTGTTGATCACCTTCACTTAACCATAATGCATAAACGTGAATTTGAAGTTTACACCATTGTTGGAACAAAAGCCAATGACCTTATTGGATAACCGATATCCATTATCGACAAAATAACTAAGGGCAAGCCAAATCGAGTAAACATCTCGGACTAGAGCAAGTTGATTATTGTCTCTATTGTTGGACGAGTAAGTGAAATTGTTTCCATCCACTACCACTGCAAGAACGAATCATAATTATTGAGAGGCCATAAGAAAAAAACCAATGAAGTCCCCCCATAAGGAAATGATTGGGGTGAAAAAAGTGCCTGCAATAATTGGCTTGATTAAAAAAGAAAATTGCCCTAAAATTAACTAATGGTATGCTAATAGTAGCCATGACTCATTACTCTTGTAGCTCAGTCAAAAGCAAAGTATTTACCACATTAGCATAACAACATTTCTTTCAATACTTCCCATGCTTCCTGAGGCTCCAAGAACCATAGGCAAATTCTTGCGTAAAATTTCTATAAAAAAAAATCCCTCCAAGAGAGAGTTGTAGATTGGCACATACCAAAAAGATGTCCTACTAATAATGTTAATTTCTTCTCTGGATTTTTGTCAAGTTATCGAGAATAAAAGGCATAAGGATTGGCAAATTTGGAGAGAAGTTTGCTACCTGATTTCCTTCTTAGTAGGCATGCATGAGTTCGAACCTTGTCAATTTGGTAGTTTGGACGTTGAATTTCTTTAGCTTTGTAGTTCCCTTGTGTTTGGTATCCTACTAGTTAACAGTCACAACAGATTTGTAACCTCTTCACCAGCAAATCCTAGGGTTAGGCATAGGCCCGCAAAGAGTGATTCATATTCTATTATGTTTGATTTTTCGTTGCTCTAGGGTTGATTCAATGGAACATAGAATAATGCATCTTTGAAATTTTGTGAGCACTACCGACATGATTTGCTTCTCCCAAGGTTCCATCAACGGTGCAAGTTCCAATAATCTTCACTATCAAGTTCATTGTAAGCACCTTCATGAATTGTGATTTCAATGACCAAATATGCATCAATATGAACTTTGATGGATGTGTGAGGCGTGAACTTAATCTTGAACTCAACAAGCTCAATAGGCCACCTTGTTAATCTCCTTAATAACTCGGGCTTTTGCAGAATTTGATAGCGAAGGATATCAATAATGATTTTGCTTATGTGAGATTGAAGTAAGCCTTCGAGAGTCCAGCTTTAGATACCAAAATAAGTACTAGTTTGTTGATTATTGGGTAGTTCAACCTAGCACCACATGGGGTATTGTTTAGCATGTAAGATGAAGATTCATGCCAACTCAAAGTAGGAAAAAGCTAATTGTCGAGCTGTCAACTATGAGATATGAAACAAGATCCTCACCAACTCTCAAACCATTAAGAATTGGGGTAATTTTAAGGTACTATTTAAATCACTACAATGCTTGCTTGCAATCATCATGCCTATAAAATTTTGATAATTAGTTAATTCATCCCGACCTAGAGGTGAATCGGCTCAGGCTAGCAAGCCTCTCAACCAATTTGCAATCTCTACACACGGACTTTGGTGAGGACGAATAAAAATAATTTCATCTTATAGAGATTGGCTTTAAATCCCTTGATCGATACAAGGCAGCCAAGGATTTTCCGTTTCATCCTCAAATGGTAGTTGAGCTTCATATCAGGGTACCTGAGTAACAAAAATGTATTAGCAAGGTCAGCAAGATGCTCTTTACAAGAGCATCAACGATATAGACTTCAAGATTTCTCCACTTTTGAAAATAAAAAAAGTTATTCATCTAACTCTCATATAAGTTTCTTCATCCTTCTTAAGATCGAAGAGAACAAGTTTACAATAAAAAGTTCATTCATCTATAATAAAGTTGACTCGCTCCTCATTTTTAGAGTGCATGTTGATTTGGTGATATCCCAAAGGTGCGAGAAGATTTAATCTAAAAAATTCAACGATAAAATTCACCATGGCATCAATGTTCAATAACGAATATGAATATTTAAGGAAAATATGGTTGACCTTTTTCAAATCAATGCAATTTCACCAACTACCATTAGCCTTTTTAATCATAATGATATTGGAGAACCACTCACAATAATGTGAATTCTAAATGAAGTTTGTTCTCCAAAGTTTCTTAATCTCTACCGTAACTATTATTTTGACCTTATCTAAGAACTTCCTTTTTGTATTCTTGAAAGATCATCTATTACGTGTGATGTTGAGGTGGTGATTAACTTGGGTTCAGCTAAAAAGACCTTATAAGAATTGAATGCAAAAACATATATGTTATTTGTTAAAAGAAATTTGAGTTAAAAATAACAGTTATGTTATAAAGTTATGTTATACAATGAGCTTACGCAAAACTTCCTAGCAGGCTCCTGGTCAAAAACAAGGATCTTGATGGCTTCCTTAATGGCAGTGCTTTCATTAACAGCAGCGAGATAACACCTTTAGGATTGGAATAGAACTCTATGGGTGGGGAGCTTGACAACCACGAGTCAAGTCATGACGACAGCTTTAAAGGAGTTGAGTAGAGGCCTGCCAAATTTCAAATATATGGTTGTAAACAAAAGGGGATTGGGAGTTATTGAAATAAATTTGTCTAGTTTTATAGGGATCATTATTTCCACAAATAACCTCTATGGTGATTTCACTTCAGGATTGAACCTACTCTAACAAGCTAAGTAACCTCAACTAACCTAAAGTTTTGAGTTAAGTTGAAGAAGCTACGCGTGACAATTAATATCTGCAAGACATCATAATGGTTTATGTTACCAAGACAATGATAGCATCATAAAAGAAGTTGTAGTATGGCGCCATATCATTGTTAAAGAAGGTAAGAATAGTACTAAGGGAAGAATTGGAGGGCATGCTGTGGTAGTCTATCAATCTTCTTAGACTTCTTTGTTCAGATTCTTTGATGATAACACCTTCAGTTATAAATTCCATCCTTCCAATTAATTTTATTCCTCTCCTAACCTCAACAACAATTTCATTTTCATTGGTATCTTCTTAACTCAACAGAGGCTTGCTATTTCATTGGTTGTTTACTGGCTTGACAGTTAATTAGGGTTTCTTTCAATCGTCCTTCCTTGATAAGCTTTTTTTAAAAATTACATTCTTAGTGTTGTGGCCATCAGAGTGATATAAACAAAATTAAGCATTATCTTTGAGCTCAAATATTTTGCACATCAGTGTAGACCACTTGAAATACTCCTTCCTCCAAATTGCTGATATGGTCATGGAAAGAGGCTAGCTTAGAGGAGAAAAAATGAGATATCACTGAATGCAATCATAAGTCACAAGGGTAATCTGTGATCTCCTAAGCTCAACATGATAACTCCTACAATATGGAGCTCCTAATGGAGGAATAAAATTGGCTATTTATAGTGCCGAGGGACCAAAAAGGAACTATTATTGGCTTTAATCATCCTTTTACATGAGGAATTAGAGTTAAAAGAGTCAAGTAGTTGAGATTCTCAAAAAAACTCTTCAGCATTAATGAATTTGGAGGCATTTTGCAGGATATCTACCAAGGTTAAGAAAAAATTTTTGGCAACTGATAACTTGAAACTCTTGGGTTGTAGCCCACTCTAAATCCCCTGTGTGCTCTATTATAAGGTATACTAAGGAGCTTTACTGTTTGTCAAACAAAATAAAGAGAGACATCCATTAGGATGAGCTCGACCTAAGCGGAAAATAAAGTAAAAGAAGTTAAATAATGACAAGTATAATGAAACACGCAATAAGTTGTAGTTATACTAAAGTTATGAGTATAAGAGAGAAATGGAACGAGCTCAAGGCAAAAGTGAGCAGATTGAATGAAACATGTTTAGTCTTAGTCAAGACAAACGTCAATCTTGAGTGATAAAATTCTTTTCTTGTTTCAAATGGGTATATAATTATATACTTGTATGTATTTTTGAGTTATCTCAAGCTATAATACCTTTTTTGAGAGTTTGAAGCCAATCATGTCAATTCCTACGTCATGTGGAAGCTCTGATCTTGTCGATCAGTTGAGGGCAAGGTTGCTTGGTTCGATTAGACAATAAAAGAAGTGATATGTCGAAAGAATATTGAATCACATGATTAATATTTTGTACCTACTATTTTGTCATTTTCTAAGTCGCATTAATTAACTATTAGAGAAAAGGACACGAATCTGTTGGAGTGGTCCAAAGCATTCCCGAGAGGTTGAGTGGTGGCTTAGTTGATAGCCTTTCAAGGAAAATAGAGTTTGTTCAAGTCGATGTTGTTACTAAGAAAGTTTCCCAAGGAGAATCAAAAAGTAAAACTGAGGACTCTCCTAATGAGCATCCAAATCTGATCAAGGTAGAATTTAAATTATGTGTTTACAAAGCTTGTTTTAAGTAGAGTTCAATTTGATTCTTGGACATGCACAATTTTCAAGAAAAACAAGGAGTTAATCCAAAATCTCCTCCAACACCCCCACCGTACACAGCCCCCATCAAACCAAATAATGCATAAATATTGTGTTTTTAAGATCATACAACATCAAAATGATAAATCAACTATTAACCTTGAACTTCACCAAAAGATTTACTAATTGTATAATTAGATAAATACTTCATTAATTTTATCGGTTAATCTTATATGATTGAATTCTTTTTAGCAGAATGAATTTACTTCAACAGAAAATTGCAATGATAGTTTAATGATAGTTGTTATAAACTATATTTTTATTCGTTAATTTTAATCAATGGTACAAATCTTCCAAAAAAATTATCAGTTAAGATCAATTTATTCATAGTTTACAAATCAACATTAATGATCACAATATTGCACTTGAAGATAATAGCATAGAAAACCAATCATGTGAGAATGGACTTAATTGGTTCTAGGTTAGTGTTATAAAATTCAATAATTACCAAGCATTAGAAAATGTTATTTTCATCAATTTAGTAAATTTAATAAATCAATTTGGAATGACATTGGAGAATAATAAATTTGTTTCAATCATAGTAATCTAGTTCCCTCTTACTAGATAATATCTTAACAAGTGGATAAGAGTATTCATGACCCTAAAATGTTAATTAAAATCTACTCGTTGTACTTTATTGCTATCAAGTACAACTATTGTGAAATTATTTATTACTAGTAGCTTAACATCAATGCCAAGTTTATTAGTGATAATTATTGCTTCTTAAAAGCATATTTATATTTTCTGGACATTTTTTCACTATTTGCTCAAGAATATCATAGGATAATTAGACATAAAGACAATATTTTTGCAAGAAATGTTTCTCCTTCTCTTCATGGTTTATTATTTCGTAATTATTTTTAGATATGATAGTCTCAATTTTAGCTCTTTCATCGTTTTATTGAATTTTTTATTATACTATTTCAGAGAAGATCGAAGAAATATGTCAAAATCCACAATACCATGTTCAAATCAATGAGATTGTGAAACATAAATGGTGCTTTCCTTGAATTAAATCATATTCTGAATATTTTTTAATATGTGGGTTAGACGTAATCTATGTCCCACATCGTTATAATATCGAGTCAAAACAGATATTCAATTGAGTGCAAATATTGTGCCACTTGATAACAAAAATTAAGTAATTTCTTTTGAAGCCAAGATTACAATATGTTATGAATGCTTTCTTTAGAGAATTCCAATACAAATGATATTCTCCATTGCTTCAATACAATCTCAGTCTCCATTGGCAGAATTTATTCTTGACAAATTATCTCATACCCACACCTTCAGGTGCGAAATTACACTGAATACATTTATAATGAACAATTGTAGGATTTCAAATTTAGCGTGAGATTCAATTCCCACCCTTCTAAAAATATACAAATAAGTCTCAAGGATTATATGATATCTCAATGGTTTATGAGGGTGAGTACTTTTTTAAATATATTCTTCTTTGGTACTCAATGACTCATCTGCTACTTCGTAATCATCTTGATTTATTAGAAGAATGACTTGAATGACTTCACAGGAAGCTTCGTGTAAATGATTTCAACATCAAGATCTTTCATTGTTTTGGTTTCTCCAAAATTAGAAGAAATAAGGGTTTCATTGGTTAGAGGTTCTAAGCATTAAGATCCATCGTATTTGATGGACCATTTCTGGGCATAGTAAGCATTAAGGATCATTCCTCGACCTTGTACTCTTGTTGAAGAAATGAAACGTTGACCTTATAAAGAACAATTTAGAGGGACCCAATAATAACTAGACCAAATATTAAAAAGCAAGAATATATTTACATTCTAACAAATTATTACAACAAAAAAATTAGGCTAAAGTGAATCAAAATCTTTTTCAAACAACTATCTCTTAAGAAGGAAGCAATAAATTTCCAGCCATTATATGGATAAAAAATTGGAAAACAAAATATAATTCAGTAAGGGTATAACTCAACACCAAACAAAAGAGATTTCCTGAAAAACGGCACTCTTATAAAATAGAAAGCAAATATTAAGAATATTTGGAATGCAGCCTTCAAATAAGTTTTACAAAAGAATATTTTAAAACATAAAAAGTTACAATAAGATTTCATTATTAAATATAAGCTATATTGCCAATATTTTTCATGCAAAACTGTTACAAAAAAATGAAAGAGATAAGCTTGAATTCGTATGAATAAAATTAGACAAATCAACCTTTAGTTCTCATAATAGTAATGCTACCCTTTCCACCTTCAGTACGAATTTTTGTTTTAACAACCACTGGTTTCCCTGAAAAGGCTGAAGTGGGGTAGGAAAGTGAAGCATCCTCATCCTTCATGTTCTTAGAGCTTGATGGAGGTGGTAGTAACCTTTGATTTATGTCCTTCAGAGTCAAATCACCCTCAACTCCACATGGTTTTATGAGAGCAAATGGATAGGCAACAGAAGAAGTTAACTTTGTTGATGTTCCAATGAAAGATTTTCTGCCTGGAAGTGCAAGATAAAAACTAAACGAAAGTTCAAGAATATAAATAGCTCAATCAACGAAGTAAAGCATATAAATACCAATTTTGTGTAAAGCTGAAGATTTGTTCTCTTGAACCAAATCTGTTTCGCGGACAATTGATGATTCATTCATCTCTACCAGAAAATTTTCAAGGATATCATTTATAAATATTTCGAGAAAATTTAGAACTCTAATAGACTTCTCAAACTTTTTATCATTATAAAGGCATGTGATACAAGTTAACGAACTAACCTGAGCCATGCCCCTGTAAATTAGATGTCTCATCACAGTTCCTGCAAGTCCTCAAGAATATTAAGATTTGGATATCAAGGAATAAAAACTATTATGTAAAGGATAATGGCCACGAACAGATAATTAATCACTTGAATAGGAGCAGTAGTTTCATCTGTCTCATATTGCATCACGCTGTCGTCAAAGCAGTTGTCAAACCAGCCCTCTGATGGCTGATCCCATGACTCTGAGTTGAATCCACAGTTATCCTCTATCATAAATATTTCCGCAGAGTAAACAAGTAATGAAATTTGTCACATCAAATATGAGAACAATTTCAGAATGAAAATTTTAGGAATAAATAAAGAAATGATTGGCGGTGATAAACACTGACCTGCTATTCCGATGTTGCACTGTGGATTCAATTCAGAATTTGTTGAGGATGATGGTTCATAATCTATTTGCTCATCCTCCCCCTCCTGAAGAAAATGAAGAAATTGCTTTAGTTCATCAAAACACGAATCAAAATGAATCTTTCCATTCCAAATGCCTATAACCAAGACCTTATATCTTAGAAGGAATGAAGAGGACTGCGCATTGCTAATGGCAGTTTCATCAGCATCAAGAGGGAAATGCAGCTTTCGACGCCTCTTCCGGAGCGAAGAATCTCCACGTTCCTCCAACAACTTGTTCATGTTGTCTGTATTAACAAAATCCTCTTGTTAAAATCCCCTTCCGTTCTTCAATCCAATATATATATATATTGTTGAAAGCACGCTCACCACCTATATCCATCGTTTCACAATCAAAATCTGCACAATCTTTGATAGGTGTTTGCAACTCCAACAAGTACATAAAACTGTCCTCATTATGGTTCGCTTCATCCCAAAATGAGCAAGAAATGTCTTTAGGGTCAAAAGTACAAAGAGTATAAGTACCAGCATTTCAAAAAGGCGTGTTAATCACAGAATCATAGCAAATACCTACCATTCATTGGATTCTCTTTTAAATAGTAATCATCGCCTTGCCATTCCCACATATTACTGTTTCTCATTCAGCAAACCCAAAATTACAACACAAATCATTCAGTCAACACAATTCCAACAACTACTATGATTTGTAGGCGACTTTAAATAATCACATGAATAGCCATATAGTAGTAAGAACCAAATCAAATGAAATAGGTTGCTCAAAATAGACCATCAGCAGCAAATAATCAATAATTAACTAAGGAGATAGTGCGTAGCCCTAAAAAACACTGTGATTTCTTTACTACGGAAGGCAAATGTATGAACAGATCTTCATTCTCTCGATCCAAACAGCTTCAACCGTTTGTCAGAAAATTAATCTAAGAATGCAAAGAAGACTCACCAAGAACACTTCTCAAAGGAAGAAAAAAAAGATTAAAAAATAGAAATCAAATAAATCTAAAGAAACAAAACGATAACTACTGAAATCCAATAAAACCTATGAAAAAAAAAGGACGGAAAACCCCAGAAAAAAAAAAATCTGTAAAAAACATCATTAATGCGATCGATCAATAACTTCCTTCGAATCACAAAACCGAAATGCGATCACGAGATTACAAAATCACAAGTAAATATTGAGTAAATCAATGAGTACAAATCAAAACCCACTCGATATTTGTTCCCTGCTCGTTCAAATCCATACAAGAAGTATTGCGATGCAAGAACAGGGATGAGCATTGAGGCTGCTGAACTTCAACTCTCCCTCTTATATCTATAAAAATTATTTGCGTTAGGCCCCTTTTTCGCCCTTAAAATTACAAATTATCCCCACAATCTTTGCAAAAATCCACGCTACATACCATGTTCCGTATATATGTTTCCTAGTTGGGTTAATGAGTCCGAGTGGTCTAAACAATCCCATCTTTGAGCGAGTTGGAACTTGGATGTGTATTTTTTTCGTGTTCGGTTCGATTATTAACTTGTGCTTGAAATGCCTAGTGAGCAGTCTATTCGTCATTGGCTCGAAAAAAATATTTGTGTTCATTTTCAATTCGTATTGAACATAAATTGACTTGTTCAAATTAATTAAAAAATAGATGTCAACTTTTGAATCAGACTGATGCATCATTTCTATGCAATAAAAGATTTACAATCGTGTCACAAACATGAGCAGTGATTATGTAAAATTATATATAATATATTATTATATAAATAATATATATAATTTCTTTATTTTTAGTTAGGACTAATTAAATATTTGTATTCTAATCGGTTTTAATTCGAGCTTAAAATAATTATCCGTATTTGTCTCGCTTAGTTAAGAGAACGATACGAATAAGAGCTACTTTTGTTTAATGAATTTTTGTTATGAGTAATCTTACATTGCATGGTGGCCGCAATTAGAGACAAGTAAGTGGTTGATTTGGCATATAATGACCGCTAGTAATAACCTTCTAAAACTGGTTTAAGGACTTAATTTCAAATTAAGAGAATCTTAGAGACCGCATCAGGTAACTTGGAAAACGACCGCGCGGGTCCAGAGACATCTTTGTGGTCCAGGAAGACTGGGGTGCATTTGGGTGGCCAATTTTGGTGCCATTATTTTTAAGTATTAGCAGTCTCGTCATTACTGCCACAGTATTGACTGATTATTTGGTAAACGAACTTCTGCTTGCGAAGGTCAAGGTTGATCGGACGGTCGGCAGTAAGGGAAGATTAACGGTTTTGATTGCGTGATCATATAAAAGTAATGGTTTTGATTTCGTTGAACGTATGTTCTGCCGACGGGCAGAGGATGGGATATGCTTGTAAATCTTAAAAAACAAATTTGATTTGTATTTAAGATAAAAGAAGGTTAAAATTCATATAAGAGATTTAGAAGGTTTAAGAATTAACTTTGATACATCATCAACAAATTTATCATTTTGCATAAATAAATTTATCATTTTGCATAAATCTCAATATATCATTCGAATCTTAAGACAAATTTTGAGCACAAAACAATCAAACTTCACTTACAACTTATGAATAATTTTGATTTTAGAAAACTTATAATCAATTGACCGGCTAAATAACCCTACAAGATGAGCTAACGATATTAAAATCGGTCTAATTTGAGTTAAATCCAGCCCATATCAAGTTATTAAATCATTTTTATAAACTTTCAATGCATAATTACAAAGTCAAACATATTTCAAATTTAATGAGATTATAGTCATTTTGAGCATCTCGGCGAAATAAATCCAACAAGCACAATCATGTCTTGATCCAACGCCTTTGACTTGTTGCGGCTTTGTTTATTTACGGACTCAATATTTATTGGATGGAGCATTTCATTGAGGCCGCTATACAGTCAGAGCTCTCTCTATCCCCCTGAATAAATAATTTTGGTTTCATTTTTGTTGGGGCCACTCTATAGCAACAATAAACAAAGATTGTAGGTTGGTGCCTCTAAAGCTTGGATTGAATGTAATGCTAATGAAGCTCAGTCCAAGGGCATCAAGGTAAACCAACAAGGAAGAGGGAAAGTTATTGACAATTCTAAAAAAACATTAGGGTGCGTTCGGAGTAGCTTATTTGATGCGACGGTGTCTCACAATTTGAAAACTGTGTTTTCACATCTTATCCAAAAACGTGGTTGATTTTTTGCACTAAACGCATAACGCAGGTTGAGCCCTGTGATCTGCATTGTCAAATAAGCAGTTTATTTGGATATGTTGAAATTTAGAATAATGGGGACTATTTATTCTTTCATTGATACGAACAAACGTATAAATAACCCTTACAAGAATCTATAATAGAAAAAATAATAAAAATGAAATGATATGAAAGAAAAAATTTATCTCTCAATATCTTCAATAATCAATTCATAATAATTATTTGGAGATATATGAAATAACATAAAATAAGAAAATAAATAATTCATAATTCAATGAAATAAATATAAAATAGGAAATGAAATATCTTCTTAATCTAAGAAAATAATTTATTCCTTATAATTTCCTTCAAGAATAAATTATTTCCTAGTATAATTCATAACATGATATATAAAATCTGCCCCAAACACACCCTTAGTAATAGAATAAAACAAATTTTAAAGTGCTTTAAAGCGCAACTTTCTTGTATTATTAATATTTTATGATTCATGTAAGCTATTTATATATATATTTTAAAGCTCGTTCATTATTATACCGTACCACTTTTTCTTTCATCCGTAAGCTATGTTTATAATCAAATTATTTTTTATAAATTGAATATCACTTATTGTAACTTGGTCATTGTATTTTTATGTGTGTTTTTTTATATATATATCAAATTCATATATTTTAGTTCATAAAAACCTGAATTGTTTAAATTGAATTAAACTTCGATTTGACTGGTTCAGTTCTACAAAAATTATATTTGGTTCGACAGTTTGCTTTTTGGATCCGGTGTAGATCGGTTGACCCAATTTTAAAACCGATCCATCCGAACGACCAAATGAGAATAAAAATTTATTATAAAATTGAAAATAAAAAAATGTTCTAATATTTCCCAAAAAAACCTAAAATTCTTTTATGCATTTTTAAAGATTTTAAAAACTAAAAAAATAAATCACACGTGTCTTTAAAAAAATATAAATAAAAATTCACTCCAATCGGGTCCCAAAAAAATTTAATTAATTATTTTTTTAATAATTTTTACCGGCTAAAAACCGTCTTTGGGTTCATCCGGTTTTCCTCTTATCGCGTAGTTAAAATAATACATTTCCAGCCATTCGATTAAGTGAACACTGAATCCTACGGTTAGCATTAACAACCGCAAGGGACAGCTGTCCCTCCGCACTCCCTTGATCGGACCACTTCTCCTTTATAACGACAGTCGACGGAAGCCGATGGAGTTCAGCGGAGTGAGACCATAAAACCCCTTTCACCACCTTCCACAGCGTCGCACCCGCCCCCTTTTGAGTTCTGGCGGGCGGTTTCTGACCTATAGACGGCGATCCCCTTATGTGCAGGCCTTGAAAGGCTGCGATGATGCTGTCACTGCAGAACGAAGGGCGGCAGCAGCCATCGGCGCCGGCGTTGTCGTTGGGGAAGGCGCAGCCAGTTCCTGGATCAAGTGCTGTTGTTTCCGGTTCTGCTTGTCTAGGTTTTGGCCGCAGTATATTCGGCAGCGGTGGCGATCGATTGGATGATCCTGTGCTCAGCCTTCAGCCGATTGATGTTTATAACGATGTCAAACCTTTGCAGCTTGTGAATCAGCTTGATGGTTCGTGATTTTTGGGTTTTTGTAAATTTTTAAGATTTTTTTCTTTTTTTGTATTGTGTGTTTTTAGGGGCTCTAGGGATTTTGGGACGAAGCTTGCTCTAATCAGATCTCGCGTTAAATTAGTTTGTTTTTGTTCTGGAAATACTATTTTTTGTTTGGGGGAAAAGGTATAGACGTCTGACTATGTAGTGCTAATGCTTTTCTGCTCTGACTGGTGTAGTTGATGATGACATGCACTTAGCGCTTGCCCATCAGAATTATAAAGCTGGGAAATTTAAGCAGGCGCTGGAGCACTGCGGCGTGATCTACGAGAAGTATCCACAACGCACGGATGTTCTTTTGCTGCTCGGTGCCATCCATTACCAGGTTTGTGGTGTTATATTTGTTGCGTTTGCTGCTTAGGGTATGCCACGTTATCTGGCATCTTTTTGTTGTTTTGTGGTAATTCTAGTACATTTCTGGCTTATTTGTCTTATTGTTATCCTCACTCTTCTTCTTTCCGGTCTGAGATACGATGTTGTGGTAATTTTTCAGTTGCATGATTACGACATGTGTATTGCAAGGAATGAGGAGGCTCTTGCTATTGATCCGCATTTTCCTGAATGTTATGGCAACATGGCTAATGCTTGGAAGGTAAAATTTCAGCAAACCTCAATTGAACAAGGGGGGTTATGAAAGTTTGGAGAATTCGGAGGGGATTTATATATTAATACTTACCATGCTTGCTGTATTTTATGTTTTGGGAAATTTATGCAGTTATAATCCGGACATCATTTATTTATACTACTGCTCTACTTCTACGTGAATTATGTTTATATGTTTAGATGCTATCTAAGAATGCATTTACTTCATTTGGTGCAGGAAAAAGGCAATATTGATCTTGCAATACGTTATTACCAGGTGGCTCTTGAGGTAATTTTATGTTATCCTTGCTGATATGTATAATTCTCGAGCTTAGAATGCAAATGGTTGATATATGTTATTTTTAGTATTATCCAGCTGTTTTTTCAAGATAGCTCTATCTTTGGGGCTCTTTATCTTAAGAGATTCAATCCCACCGAATGAGAACTGTAACAGTGCATCTTCAATATCATTCCCCCGTGCTGTTTTAGACTTTCATGTTTTGTATGCTGTCACTTGTTGGAGCAAGCTAGAAGAAATTTATCATTCTTATTTTTTTAGCTCCTGCTTTTTTATTTGTAATTTTCTGTTTTATGATTCCCATAACTCAAATTATCTGCTTTATAATGGATGTAGCTGCAGTCATGTTCTGTTTCTTTGCTTTTTCTCATTAAATTGGGATTAAAATTTGCTCAGGTTATAAGAACCGCTTGCATTCTAAGGAAGAACAAACATGTATAAGTTTATTAAACAATTTAAGGGCCATACTCCTTGGAACTTCCCTAAAGTACAGTGGATGAGTTTCTGTTGGTATTTACGGGCATAATTGTCTTATTCATTTTCGTTAGTCCTATTTGTATTAAGATGATATGTTATAGGAATTGCTTGCATTTTTAAAGAAGTAAAAACCTATAAAGTCTGTTAAGCTATTTAAAGCCGTCCTCCTTGGCTGATGTGTGCTCTTTGTTTCTAATAGCTACGACCCAAATTCGCTGATGCTTGGTCAAATTTAGCAAGTGCTTATATAAGGAAGGGGAGGCTTCATGAGGCAGCTCAGTGTTGCCGCCAAGCTCTTTCTTTGAATCCTCGCCTGGTGAATTCATTTACAGAATTTCTTTGCCTTTTGCTTTTATTTCCTATCACAGCATGTTCTTATTTCTGATGCTTTCTTATGGAAAAAAATGCAAAAAATAGGTTTATTCTCAAATTTTTTTTTTAATTTTTTGATATTTTAATGTTGAGTATTATTATTTTTTTTTAGGTTGATGCTCATTGCAATCTTGGGAATCTCATGAAATCACAAGGGCTGATTCAAGAGGTAGACTGTAGTGATGCGTTTGAGATTGAATTTTCAGTCCTTTTTTTGGCTAGGTTAGCATCAATATCGTTGATCATGCTTTTTCTAGTCTCGAGTTGTTAAATGTGTTTTTAGTTACTTTTCTTTTTCCTGATAGCCCCTGATTTCGTCTGTTCTCTTTAATTTTTGATATTTGAATTCAGAAATTTCATGATTCTGGTTCTTGCTGAAAATATCTGTTAGTGAAATCCTAATAAATGCCGTTTCCACTTCCTCTGCCTGCCCCGTAGTGTTATTTATTCGTGAAATAATTTTATAATGCTATGTTGACAATTGAGGGTTGTGTAGTCTGTAAAATATTATAAATAACTAACCTCATGGATCTGCATGGAAGGTAAAAGTCAATTGGACCGGACCTTGAAATGGATTTTTATGGATTTATAAACTAGTGATATTGTGACCCTACGCTGCAGGGACCTCTGTCTTCTCATGTTTTCCTTTTTGTTTTGCTACCCTTCAATCTCTTTGAAATTTAGTATATTATCTATCTAATTATGCTTGTTTGTCCCAAACTGCTCTACTCGACTTATTCATTTCCTTTCTTCCTGAAGGCATATAATTGCTATCTAGATGCATTGCGTATACAACCTACTTTTGCTGTCGCTTGGTCCAATCTTGCTGGGCTTTTTATGGATGCTGGAGATCTTCACAGAGCTCTTGTATACTACGCGGTAAAGAATAAATTTTTGATTATTTTTATGCTTTGTATTAGATTCTTGCTTGCAAATTTGCTTTATTCTTAGACTTAATGATTACACATTTACAGGAAAACAAGGTTTTGCAACCTATTTGGTCATCATGTGGGTCTAAGAGTTGTTATTCTTGGTCTACTGTAGCATTTCTTTAGTGTCATTATTAATTGCATATAAATTTAAGTCTTGTTGAATTGATTTAAGTTACATTTCGTATAGCTATGCACTCTATTGTCCCTGCTTTCCCTATTTTATTTCCCTTTGTTCGCCATCACATGATATTTTGATATATTGCAGTTAGTTAAAATTTAAGTTGCTCTATTTTAAATATTGACTCGTTTTATTTATACTGTCATGGTGTTATAGACACAGTTTCTCCTTAGTAATAATCCTTAGTTGTATCCAGTAAAACTATTAGGGACAAAAAATCCCTCATGATCTTCTTCTTTCGTACTGTAACTTTCTCTTTTGGGTTTGATGACTTGATGCTATGCAAAGCTTTTTGCTGTTCTGCTGATGTTTAATACCATTTCTTTTATGCCTATATGTCCGTGTGTGTAGGTATAACTATAAATTAAATGTCTACCAAATTTCCATTGCTATTTCAATGCCCTAACTTATGGATGACATATAGGAACTATTTTGAACTATGTTTGTTAACTGTTTACAGATTCAAACCTTATAAACGGTTTTAATTAAATGCAATTTAATCCTTTTCTTCATTTTGATATATTAGGCAAGAATTTAGTTGCCTTTGCGACCAGGTTTAATCAAACAGAATACAATTGGTATGTTGTAAACTTGTCACCTTGTCGGTTATGATGTTTAGTATACTTAGTATCAAGTTACGCATTCCAAATGCAATGCATCTTCCATAAAGCATCCCACTTAATCAGCACTTCTATTCATCAGTCTTCTTTTTGATTTCTACAAAATGCACGGCACACGATGTTCTTTGCTGCTGCAAATGCCGTAAACTTATGTTGATTTATGGAGTGTTCATTGAATAAGTGCCTACCTTCAGCCCATGCCTCTATGGACTTACTCTATTTTTTCTGTACGAGATATTTATAATGTCTTTTTTATCAAGGTTTACTTTTTGACCCTTTTTGTTACTATAAATTTCTTACTAACACTTGCACTAGAAAGCCACGTTTAGTTGTGCTTGGCCACTTTTTCCAAGACTTTTTTGGTTTATTTCTTGCTTTATTTTAACATAATACAAATATATGAGCTCTTAATATGTTTCAGTTGCTGTTTTTGGTTTTGTATGGGAACCTTTTTCTTAATTCTCCGTTTCTTCTAGAATTGTGATATACATGCCATTTACCAACTTCCATTAAGTTTTCATGTATGGTTGCACACTTATTGCTAAACAATTTCTTATATGAATAACCGTTGTAATCTTTTATCAAAATTTTGTTGTTAATGGATTTGTTGAATCTGATAGGGCACTTATCGCTTCTTTAATCTTATTCATATTAGACTTATTATATTAAAGGGAGGGAAAAGTATCTTTATATTTGCTTTCTATTTTATTCAAAAGGAATATGAAAGAGTATCATGCTATCTCTTCTTTAATCTCATGCATATCAGAATTATTATAGTAAAGGGAAAGAAAGTGTGGGAAAAGCATCCTTGTATTTGCTTTGATTCTTCTTCCAAAGGAATATGATAAGAGTTTCATGATAATTGATTTGGTGGGAACTTGATGGATATTGTTATGGGTTTGAAAAGAATATAGTATGGGCATGCACGCTGGAAAGCTAAAATAGCATCAACATCGTGGGCTGGATAAAATTGATAGGAAAGGAATAGGAACGAAAATGGGCTTACAAATATAACATGCATGATGCATAGATGAGCTCTGTTTAGTACCCTCGTAGCACTTAAAAAAAATGAATTGCAATGAATTAAACTAACACCGGGTTTGCAAGTTGAATTAATGTTCTACTTGTCTAGTTTTGTCTGTTTTATGCTGTGAAAGTTTTTTTCATTTCCAGGAAGCAGTCAAACTGAAACCAGGACTTGGCGATGCCTACCTTAATCAAGGAAACATATATAAGGTAAGCCTTCATAACTGCATTACCCTTGGGTCACAGCAACTTTCCGGGTTGATTTTTGGAGGATTTATTTTTTTGCTTTTCCAGGCCTTGGGAATGCCACAGGAGGCTATTATGTGCTACCAACGAGCGCTACAGTCACGTCCAAATCATGCAATGGCCTATGGTGAGAAACGCGCCACTTTGTTTTATATTATTTTACATGTTCTACACTGCTATTTTTTTAATATATATCTGGGTAGAATGACTTGTGATTGATATTTTATTATATTTTTTTATCATGTTGTTTTAATTAAACGCCTTGTTTAATTGAGATTAATTTTGTCAAGTATAGGTAATGTTTGGATTCACTTTTGCTTTATATTATTTTTGTTTTCCAAAGCATGCAATGTAAATAAAACCTGTTTGATAGCCATGTTTTAATATCTTATTTTTGGAAACAAATTGGGGTATTTGTTTTGTGAAACTTGCTGTTTTCCATGATTAGACTAATTAATTTAATTAGAGATTGAATAGCTAATTAAGGATTAATTTAGTGTTATTTTTAAGATTATTAAGTTTAATGGTATTTAATTATGGCATTTATATTTAGAAAAAATAGCTTTTCCTTAACAATTTACTGAGTTAAATAAGATTAACTAGTGTTATAATTAAGTTGATTAACTTTTTATTATGTCTTAATTACTATAATTGGGCTTATGATAATCACTTATTGGACAACATGGCCAGATGGTAATTAGTTAGACCTATTAGGTATTAATTTTATTTAATTAAAACTGTTAAATGTTTTGGTATTAAATAATGATATTTAAGCATCGGGTTATTATTCAAAAGAAGAATAATAATAATTAATGATTTTTTAGACTAACTATGAGTGATTAAGTTTTTTATAGATCATTATTACTTTTTAGTATTGATTATGGCAATTTGGCTTATCTTCTTTATTCAGCTCATGATTGGCTAGAGTATTTATTAATTAAGTATTTACATAGGTTTAGTTAGAGATTAATTAGGCTTAATTAAAACAATAAGTTTGTATTAGTATTTAATTATTCTGATGATGCACGGGATAATTAATTAGTTTATTAGCGGCTGTTTAGAATCTTTTTCTTTTCAATTTTTTTGTAATTTATTCTGTTTTGAATTAAAGCATGTTTAGAGATTGTTGGAGGTGGTAGCTGTCTTTAAAAATACTCTAAATATCTAAATTTGTTTGAATATATTTTGCTAATAAATTGATCTATTTAAATATAAGAATGTATCAAAATTAAACGAAACAAACATTTTTTTTACAAAGGAGTGAATAAACAAGGTTTTAGTTATTTTAAGTGATTATCAATTAAATTTTTATTTTATTTAAGTTGGAGCTGGCTGGTATTTTACTTGAGATTAATAAAATTTTAGTAGTACCTAACTACTTAATTAGGGTTTAATTAAGAATAATAAGGTTTTATTAAAATTTATTCAATTGTGATTAAGCATGTGATAGTTAAAATCACAATTAATTACTCTTAGTAATTATTAATTAATTAAATATTTTATTTAAATAGGAATTAATTAGTATTTTGCTTTAAATCATTAAAATTTCAGTATTTGACTACTTATTTATGATTATTAGGACTAGTATTATTAACATCCTGATTAGTGATTTTAGTGGAAATATATGGCAGTTAATTCTTAAATAAAATTTAATGATGATGTTTTTTAGATCAATTAATCATGTATTTAATATAATTTCTAATAGTAATCACATGCGCAATTATTTCGTTTTCTGACTTGGTTGTCAAACATGTTTTCCGTTTTATTTCTGCAAACAGATATAAGTAGCATCAAAACTTTTTTTTTTTGTTCTGTAGGTATACAAATACAAAGCAATAATAATGAAACAAAACATCATGCTAAAGGGAGCATATGTGTAGATTGTTTGTACAACTATTTATCTAGACTTGCTTGTTGCTGATGATGTTATGATGTTCATTTCCATCTAGTGTATAAAATGAAGTGAAATGATGTCATCTATTATATTGTAACCCGATGAAGTCCTGATTGATACTGCTTGATTAGGCAATGATTATAAAATGATACACTTGGTGCAGGAAACCTTGCTAGCATATACTATGATCAAGGTCAGCTGGATTTGGCTATTCTTCATTACAAACAAGCCATTGCTTCTGATTCAGGATTTGTGGAGGCATATAATAATCTGGTTTGTTCTTCATTTCTATTTTTAAGCTATTTCTGTCATCTTTCCACAAATGAACTTACTTTGATTATGTAATGTGATTGAAAGGGAAATGCTTTGAAAGATTTGGGCAGAGTGGATGAGGCGATGAATTGCTACAGGGTATCTATTTTTCTTCTTTGTTATATGCTTCTTTATGCTTTTTGAACTTTTATTCTGACATTTTGGTCTCAAATCGGTGTAAAGTCTTGCCTTGCTTTGCAACCTAACCACCCACAGGCTCTTACAAACATTGGAAACATATATATGGAATGGTGAGCTGTTTATCTGTAGAATCTATACTTTTTTATATTAACCGATGAGTCATATTCAGAGTTGTTTCCAAGTGCAGGAATGTGCTAAATGCCGCTGCTACTTTTTACAAAGCAACTTTAGCTGTGACAACAGGATTATATGCCCCATTCAGCAACCTTGCATTAATTTACAAACAACAGGTTTTACTGCTGCGAAGATACTTCACCATCAATCATTTTTCCATAATGAATTTTGTCTATATATTTTTGTTTAAAATTTCACCTGCTTGATTTAATGTAATATTATGCTATAGCATGTTATACTGCTTCAAAATTTTCTAAGTGGAATTCATTTTTGTGCTGATAGGGAAACTATACTGATGCTATAGCATGTTATAATGAGGTTCTTCGTATAGATCCTATGGCAGCTGATGGCCTTGTCAATAGGGGAAACACATTTAAGGAGATGGGAAGGGTCACTGAAGCTATTCAAGATTATGCACGAGCTGTTTCTATCAGGCCAACTATGGCCGAAGCTCATGCAAATTTGGCCTCTGCATACAAAGATAGGTAATGGATTTCAGTTTTCTGCTGGGATATTGGACATTTATTTGAAATCTAAGATTTATATGATGCTAAATTCTTTTGGTTTCTTTTTGAACCCTTATGATGTGCAGTGGACATGTGGATCTTGCCATAACTTGTTATAGGCAAGCCTTACTTCTCCGCCCTGACTTTCCTGAGGCCACCTGCAATCTCTTACACACATTACAGGTAAGTGTGTTGGTTTTTATTACACAGTTTATTCTTTGTCTTGTGTGGCGATTTTCTTCTGTTTTGAAACTGCTTCAATATATCTTTCCAGTGTGTTTGTGATTGGGTGGATCGGGATGACAAGTTTGCTGAAGTGGAGGGAATCATCAAAAAACAGATAAAGGTTTTGAGCCATTAACCACAATTTTATTTTTAATTGTTCATTATTTGTCTTTTAATTTTAAATTTGATTGTGGTCTTCTTTGAGCCATGTTTCAGATGGGACTTCTTCCAGGTGTCCAACCATTTCATGCTATTGCGTATCCTATTGATCCTACACTTGCATTAGAAATAAGGTATTTTTGTGAATTTGTTGTGTATTTCTTGTATATGTTACCCTACTCAAATTAGGAGTTATTCTTCCTATGGAGTGTTCAATTTAGGAACCCAAGTATTAATTTTTTACTTTCTGTAGCCAAAAGTATGCAGCACAATGCTTATTAATTGCTTCACGTTATGGACTGCCGCCATTTGTTCACTCTCTCCCTGTACCTGTGAAGGCTAAAGGAGGAACTGACCGTCTTAGGGTGGGGTATGTATAGTTTGACAGCCTTTTAGACATCTTTTACATTGGCTTGGCTTAATACACAATATTCTTTTTTTGCTTTAGATATGTCAGCAGTGACTTTGGTAACCATCCTTTGTCTCATCTCATGGGTTCTGTGTTTGGAATGCATAATCGGGAGAATGTTGAGGTTCTATTGATGCTGCTTCCCTATCCCTTCCTCACCTACAAAATTCGACCTTATCTTGTATCTCCTGATTTCATGATCATCGGGTAGATTGAAACAATTTAATCTTGCAGGTCTTCTGTTATGCATTGAGTCAAAATGATGGCACTGAATGGAGGCAACGGATCATGGCAGAAAGTGAACATTTTATTGATGTTTCTTCCTTGACTTCTGATAAAATTGCAAGAATGATCAACGAGGATAAGATTCAGATTTTAATCAACCTTAATGGCTATACCAAGGTATCGGCATAAGCTTTTTTCCGACTAAACTAACATTTAACCTTCTCATTTGCTAATATGTTTGAGCAGGCAATATAAAGAGTGTTTCAATAGCAACTCCATATGCTTCTTATTAGTCTTGTCCAGCAGCATCCCACATTTTTGGTGGTTGTAATAGTTTTGTCATTTTTAGTACTTAACATGCTTGTTTTTCAACCATTTTTAGGAGAAATGATTGAAGTTTGGGGATGATAGGGCTTCTAGAAAGTAGAAATAGCACTTAAGACTCGGATTGGCTCTCATATATATATATATATTAATATATTTTATCACTGAATTTTACTCTCTTTCTCCGTTAATGGAGTAGCCTTATTTGTAAGAATACTATGAATTTTTTAATCAGTCAAGCTGCACGTTTTACTGTGCCGCGTTAAGTGCCATTGTTAGGTATAACGAGATAACTTGATATTCCTACTCAAAATTAGCACAACAATGTGGTACATATGTTTTAGCAGTCATATGTTGTAGCATTTGAGCTTTAGTGTATACGTGTTGGATAACTACTTGGCATATTAAAGTCTCAGCGTGGTGACTTTAAGCCACCGAGTAGTCACTTGTTTACTTCTAGGCTTACATCTGACAATTAGTTTTGAAACGGGAGGGTTGTGTTGACCTTGAAGTTAGTGGCTTAAACTAGGCTCTTACTCTTGAGCTGCTTTTATATATTCAAGTATCTCAAGGGTAGAGCTTATTTGTCTCCATTGTTGTGATGTCTTTGCAGTTGGAAGGCGAAGATTGGACCCTAATTGTTGAGCTGCCTTTATATGTCGAAGGAGCTCAATAGTAAAAGCTTATTCTCTCTCAATATTCAAATCGCTTAGTTTTGCTGCAATCCTTGAGCCTCACATTGTACATTCTCGCTTCTATAGAGTCCATCAAACTTCCCACATTGATTTAGATCAAGAAAATGAGGTTGAGGAAAATTATAGAATCTTATCTTATCTACACGGAGACTTATTTTTGTCTTGTACCTAGAAGACTTAAAAGACTTTAATTTATGATTTTTTTCTCAATTCTTATCTTAGAATTTTAGTTTTAATTTTGTTTTCACTTAAGTTCAACCTAGCTCCTCTTTCAGTAAAACTTATGCAAGTATGCAAGTGTTTTTGATCATTTTTATTTCCTGTTTGCTCTTTTCCTTGTAGGCGTAAAATATGATTGAGATTCTAAGAATGGGACCATTTTTCTATCTAGAGGCTTCATATGCAGTATAAATTAAGTCCTAACTCATAAGAAACCTCTGACATTGAACCCTTAACAACCTATTAAGACTTGAACGACTTTAACTTTTATGATTTTTTTCTCAATTCTTCTCTTAGAATTTTACTGTTAATTTTGTTTTCACTCAAGTTCAACCTAGCTCCTCTTTCAGTAAAACTTATGCAAGTGTTTTTGATCATTTTTATTTCTTGTTTGCTCTTTTCCTTGTTGGTGAAAAATATGATTGAGACTCTAAGAATGGGACCATTTTTCTATCTTGAGGCTTCATAAACGGTATACATTAAGTCCTAACTCATAAGAATCACTGACATTGAGCCCTTAACAACCTATTCACAAATGTCTTAGGGATTGTAGTTGGTAGACATTGCCTTTCCAACTTTGTTCTTGGCGTGAGAATAGAACTTTAGGTTGATGACCTTTTCTCTTGAAGGGGAAAAAATAAATATCATAAAAGTTATACAATTCAAGTTGAGGCACAAAATGGAAGAGAGATTGAAGTGGGCTTAGAACTTTAGGATGCAGATAAAGAGACAAGGCTATGGACAACCTCCTATGATGGAGGACTAATGGTGAATCTAGCCCCACTCAACCTCTTTTTCCTTCTCTTTTGAAACACAATTGCATTCTTTTGTGTTCTGATTAAGAGGGACATGAAAACCTACTAGCATGTCATAATTTATATTGTGGAGTTGCAACACTAGCTAGAGTACATGGATTATCTCGACACATTATAAACTGCCAATCAAAATTGATTGGTGGTATAGATATAGGATGGAGTTGATTTCCTAGTGGCCTTAGGGTATTGAAATAGAGCTTAGCATAGCTTCAATTGAAGCTCCAAGAACTTTCTCAAGTTCAGCCTCTAAGCTTAATAAAGCTTTGATATTAAACTTAATGTAGCAATATGCTGACATTGTCTCTCTGATTGACCCTTGAGTCACCATGCTTTGCTCTAGAAATTTTAAGAAAATTTTTCTTTTTAATGTTCAAGTTTCTGGTGGCTATCTACTACTCAAATGTTGATAATGCTATTCTTTAGATTTCTAATTAAGTAGCTCTTCCTTTAGTGTTGGGCAGCACATTGGCTATCCTCTCTATTAGATCCCGAGGCATAACATACTAAGGCCAATTGGGTCTCATTATTAGATTTTTGTGAATAATATACTTATGACTATTTGGCCTAGCTTTCCTCTGGGGGCTTTATCTTTCTTTTAAATGGGGAAATAGGTTATTTAATAAAACATTTGTTGAATATGCATCTCCTTTTTTCACTTTCTACATGCAATTTTTCAGGGGGATGGTACGTTAGTTCCTTTAAATAAAATATCCCTTTGGGTTCCTTAAAGTAAAATTTCCCTCCTAAAAATGTAATTATTATTATTTTGTAGATCTTTTATCTAAGATCATTTCATAACTGATCTCTATGGTTACAAGTAACAACATAGGATTGGTAATCACTTTTAATAACATTGGGAAAATTTTATTTTATTCTAATTTCGTTTGCTTTCATGGTTAATGCTTTAGATAGTTAGCATTTAAGTATGGAAGATACCAACTCCTTGTATTGTACGGGATTTGTAGCCACATGATTTGCTATTTCATTTAGTTATTAAAGGTCCTTCCCAGCTAGCTTACGATCTTCTGTTGGATAACTATTGATTTTTAACTTTCATAAGATCTAATCACTAGGAGTGGAATATTTGTCACAGTAATTGGGATTTATAAACATGGTAACTCAATGACATTATATCCTTCTTAATTTTTTCTCTCAACTCCTTCAAAAAGTTAAAAGTTATCTTGCAAATCTTGATTAGTATTTTCTTTCTATTGCTCCAATTGCTTTTTTGGGGCGCTCTTCAGCGTTAACCTCGTATGGAGGTTGTATTTTACTAGAACTGTGTTGGTTTCAAATGCCAAGACAGTTCTAAATTGAAATTTAAATATCTAACAATCCTACTTTATACTTTGAAATTTAAATCAAAAATGCTTCAAGTTATAAATTGTTAGAATCCCAAATATTATGCATGAAAATTAGAAAATATTTAATTGACAAGTATCTCTTTTGATTTCCTCAATTTTTTCTTTTGACTATCTCAATGCAATATTACTTAAATATTAAATTATTGAGTGGATTGCGTAGAAACACTATTTAATTATTAAAGAGCTTATTTCTAATGTGGTTTGCCACAGTGTGATGAGAGAAAATATAGAGGTAGAATTTGTTGTGCAACCTCGTATATGTTTTGGCATGCTCACATATAATTTTTAGGACGACGTAATCAAATCATATTTAGGTAGGTTAGGTTTGTCTGTGTTTGTCAATTTTGTTCTACGCATGTCTTTTTGCACCGTCCTTATATTTTCCTGTAACCTAATTGGTTTAGTCTCTTCTGGCCCACGCTTCTGAGTCACTGTTTCTTGGCTAGTTGATTAAACTAGATCCATTGTTGCAAGGTTCTTGGATCATGGATTCCAAATTTTGACACGTCTACTCCAACCATTCAATGTTGGTGATGATTAAAAGTAGTCTCTTCAACTCTTCTTGGTCTTCTTACAATCTGAACATGTCAACAAGTGTTAATGAAAAGGAGGATGCTACTTATCTTTCTTTGGGAGGACTGTTGACTTCGTTATGGAGTGAATACTCTTCCTTGAGCCAATGCCATATGCACATGGTGATGGATTGCTTGCTTTACATAGTAGGGCTTTTTTGTCTTCTATGTTTCTTTGAGCAATGCCTTATTAGGAGTTAAAATGATAGAGTTGTTTCGCTAATCCCTTGCAAAGAGGCGGGTCAATAATTATGGTTATTTGTCACTTTCCTTTTGGCTTGTTTGGTTCCCACTGGTTCTTTCTCCCATAGATATGTGCTACTTAGATTTACACAACACTTCCAAATGAATCACAACAAGTCACTTCATTCACATATCTCATTTTATTGAATTACATTGCATGACATTTTTTTTTATAATTTAGTATGTTTTACATACATACTATTTAATTCTTATTTATGTACATATCTAACATCTGAACTTTAATTTTTACATATATGCCACCTTAATTATCCCTGAAAAGGTATATTTTACCTTTTTTTTTTTAAAGTTAAAGTAGTGATATTTTTGATGTGATATGATATATTTCAGTAGTAAAAATTTAAGAAGGTGATATGTATGTAAATGCTGCCATATTTTATTGAGTGATGGCAAATTTTACGGAGCATTGTCTTGTATACCAAAGCTATTGTCACTATTGAACCAGAAAAGTACGAGGGTTTGAATTCGATGTCAGTTCTATCCTTAACTCTATAATTAAAATTATAGAGATATAATTCTTTCCACTCCACAAATATACAATAAAAGACTGGCAATAATTTTTTTTTTTATCCTGATTGTGCTAAAAAATTTCCCCCCTTTTGATTGTCATGTGCCAGATGGACTAAGGCGTCTTGGTCTTCCTGAGGTTATTGTTTACTATTGAGCCTGTTGAAGGCTCGCTCTATAATTCTTGAGCTTCCAAATATTTTTGCAAGTTTGCTTTTGCTTCTTAACTTAGATGGACTATGAGATTAAGAAGTTAGCATCCTACATTAGGGCCCACAATCACTAGGCGGGAATTATGCAATAGTTGTTAAGGAGAGATGTAGGGGAGAGAGTGATGGGGAGGGACTGTGGATGTTTCTTTCATGGAACTTGCATTGGAGTCTCTTTCCATTAAATCTTACTTGGCAATGGTAAGAGCAACCAAAAACGTATGGGAATCACAAACCATAAGAACCATATGATCCAATCCAATCTAACGCGAGTTGTAAGGAGGGGTGCCCAAGTTGAACCCGTGCACTAATAGATTGATATCTATCAACCCAAAAGTTTAAGCTGGATGGGCCGATAATAGAGATGTTAGGAATTCACCTAATTGACACCAGCGAGTAAAATCTCCTTGTGCTTCAGGACCCCATAGTAGCAACAAAGAATGTGCTAAACTATTTGCAGGAGTAGAAACCGCAGCCGTTAAGAAATTACAACCTTCCAAATAGGAACTAGCCAATCCATGGGTATACCATGAAGTTACAAAAGTTGTACCTGTGAACCAACCCCCTAAAGCGAAATAAGCACAAGGAAAGAGCAATAGGCCGGACCAGCCTACAAAAGTGAGACTATTCATACAACTCTTATTTCACTCGAGAAGTGAGACTATTCATACAATTTCGTGGTAGAAAATAGAAGATTAAATTCAACTCTTTTTTCACTCGAGAAGTGAGACTATTCATACAATTTTGTGGTAGAAAATAGAAGTGAGACTATTCATACAATTTCGTGGTAGAAAATAGAAGATTAAATGCTTACATACCTTTTAAAATTTGTATGTCAGGTCCAGTCTAGTTTCCTTTAGATATCAATGAAAAGTAGAACTGCCCTGAGCAATCCTTCTTTCAGTTCGTCTTTGTCTAACTTCGCGTGAATCTACCTGCTTGATGATATGATAAGAAGCGTAATCTACAGTTCTAGTTGTTGCTAAATCTTGTCTAACATTAATTGCATCAATTTTCCATTTTACTACCAGAAATCAAGATGGTGTCACTTCCATGGAATATCCATTTAATCTGCTGTAGAAACAAATTATAAAGTATTCCAGACAAAGCTAAAACTTAATTGTACTAAACGTGCAAGTGTCTTCAGGGTGCAAGAAATGAAATTTTTGCTATGCAACCAGCACCTATACAGGTTTCATACATGGGGTTCCCTGGCACAACTGGTGCAACTTACATTGACTACTTGGTTGCTGATGAGGTCTCATCGCAGTACCTTTTTTTACCAATTATTATGTCGAATTGGAAATATCTGCCTGCTAACACTTCAAAAATCTCTCGCGCAGTTTGTTTCCCCTACTTGGTTTTCACATATATACTCAGAGAAGCTTGTTCATCTCCCTCATTGCTACTTCGTGAATGATTACAAGCAGGTAAGTTTTACCTAGCTTTTATATTGTTGTTTGTTACTTTGAACAAGTCCAACTCTTAGCCATGTTTATTCATATTCAGAAAAACCGAGACGTACTTGAACCCATGTGCCGGCACAAACGGTCAGATTATGGTTTACCTGAAGACAAATTTCTTTTTGCATGCTTTAATCAACTTTACAAGATGGACCCTGAAATATTCAATACATGGTATGTTGTTTTACTTGCACCTCATGTCCTTCACACGTTTTTCTAAGAAATGTTTTTTAAAATATTTCCCAACGTTTATTGTCCCCTATTTCAGGTGTAACATTTTGAAACGTGTTCCTGATAGTGCATTGTGGTTGCTTAGATTTCCAGCAGCTGGCGAGAAGAGATTGCTCGAGTGTAAGAAATCATTCCCATACTCTTCAGATAGACTGATGTTCTTTTAGTTGATATTATCATGCGTGAGTTATATAGGATCATTTACATACATGCACCACACAATTCCTATGCATTTACATGTCTAACGCATAAAATTTACTTTTTACATTTATACCACCAAATCTTTCATATCGCAAAAAATACCATTATTTTGACTTTTAAAATGTGAATAGGTAAGACGTCCTATATATAAAAATTGAAATTTAGTTGTTAGATATGTAAATACACAGGAATTGATTGATTGAGTGATATGTATGTAAATCTTCCTTGTATTTTATATATTTTAGCATAAAGAACTTAATCTATGTTGCCATTGCAGATGCTGAGAAACAAGGAGTGGCAAAAGATCAAATCATATTCACTGATGTTGCCATAAAAAATGAGCACATCAGGCGAAGTGCACTGGCCGACCTTTTTCTTGACACGTAAGAATATTTAAAGTTAGCTCTAATGTGCAGTCTAATAATGCTATTCTATTGATGGTGCATATTGAATGCGTAGACCTTTGTGCAACGCTCATACCACCGGCACTGATGTGCTTTGGGCTGGCCTTCCAATGGTGACTCTTCCCATGGAGAAGATGGCCACCAGAGTTGCTGCTTCATTGTGTCTTGCCACTGGTGTTGGAGAGGAGATGATAGTTACCAGGTAAGTCCTATGTTCTTCATTTCAGTCCATGTATATTAGTTTTATTTTTTTTTTTCAATTTCATACATTACATTAAAGTCTCTTATGTTTATAGAACTGATATCCTCCCCCTATCTTTTCAAGTATGCAAATTCATCACAAAATAATCAACTTGTATTTTTGTCAATCATGCACAAGAAATACTTGATTTTGATATTTCGAAGAAATGATGCTGGTGTTGGTTTTGTAAATAAGGATGATTTGTGCGTAAAATAGCCCTTTTACATTACAGTTTTTTATTTTTATTTTATTATTTTTTTGGGGTGTTTTTTTATATCAGCATGAAAGAGTATGAAGAGAAGGCTGTGTACTTAGCTTTGAATCCGCCAAAGCTCCAAGCACTGAGAAATAAACTCAAGGCTGCGCGGTTAACATGCCCCCTATTTGACACTGCAAGATGGGTAAGAATATCACAAGTCCAATCTTTTTTTATCACCATGCATCAACAGTAAATGTATGGGGCATTTACATGCATACCACACAATTTTTATTCATTTACATGTCTAACACCTAAACTTTTTATTATTTACATCCATAACACTCAAATCTGTAACATCACATCAACAATACCACTTTTACCAACTTTTTAGAAGTCAAATGCATAGGTTTGGAACACCATGGTGATATAAATGCTAATATCAAACTTTAGGTGTTTGATATTTAAATCCATAAGAATTGTGTGGTTCATATGTTAATTTTCCTAATTATATATATATGTATGTATATATGCTAACCTAAGCCTCTATTGCAGGTAAGGAACTTGGAGAGATCCTACTTCAAAATGTGGAATTTGCGCTGCTCTGGAAATCAACCACAACACTTCAAGGTGACAGAAGATGACAGTGAGTTCCCATATGACCGTTAGGGTTAGAATTTGTATACATATATAGGTGAAAGAGCTTCTAACAATCGAAAAGAGGAATATTATTTCAAAAATCATATTGGTTTTCCAGATGATGCATTGGGATGTATTTTATTAGAATTTCCCCGGTGTGGAGGGAAGCCAAGAGATTTATTTAGAGAGGGTTTTAAGTTTGTCGTTTTAGGGTTTCACTTTGTAGCTTTTATTTTTGCATCCATTATACCTGCACACCTATTGTGACTTCTACTATGAGAGATTGGTCGCGCAATGCAGTTTATACGAGTTGTTGCCTTCATCATTTTTAGTGTAAATGAGTTTGAATTGATATCTTCATACTTCCGAATCATTATGTTTGTATTTTATACGTTAACTGAGTGAATGGGAACATCTCCTGCTCTTATAGCCATGACTATACCAATATGGCATAAAATGAAGTATCGATGGCAGTTTTTGTAGTATTTTGCTTCTATTTTGAGGGACTTCAATATATCCTCACATCATTTTATGATCTTGTTGAGAAGGCCGTTGGTTACATGAATATTGACAAACTTAATTGTGAACAAAATAATAAATATACAAAATGTGTAGAGAACAATACCATATGAGTGAAGTAAATTCAACTTCATTGGACTCAAGTGAGCTCATTATTTAGAGTGGGTATAAAGCCTAAGTGAGACTCTCTTCGCTTCCTTCCCTTGAAGATGGTAAACTCTAAATATTTGAAATGATGCAACTAATTTGGCCTCCTTTCAGACAAATAATCATGATGCTATTATTTTAACTAAAAATTAATCTAATTTGCAACTTTTGTTAGTATTTTTGAGCTAATTTTTGGTGGTTTGAAACTTTAGCTAATTTTGCTATATTTGGAATTCCCAAAGTATCCTTTTATTTTTAAAAGTTAAAAGTAGAAAACTAAAATATCCTTAGATAGTCAAATAAAAATATTAAAATAATAATAAACTCCAAGGAAATTGCAAAAAATAAAAATTGTGAAAATATTATTAAAAAATATGTAATCAAAGTGGGCGTATTCTTACCATCCACAAAAACCTGGAGTCAATGGCCCCTGCTAAAATCAAAACAAATGTTAGATGACTTGCAGATGTTGATGACGTACATAATTCTAAAAATATATAACAATTGGGGTTCTTCATTATCATCTTTGCCAAATAAAAAGGAAACGCTTCTAAAATTCAAATGCTTGAAGACATCCCCTTCTAATGCTGTACATATAAATAGACATATGATATACAAGAGATTTAAAGGGCTATATCTCAAAATATAACAATGTCATCATCCTTCTTCGTAACCAATTCCCCAATGATGGATATAAATACTAAAAGCATGTAATCATAATGGTTACCAATATTGTTATGCACCTCAAATCAAAAGATAAATAATTGAAGATTTTATCTTTTCAGATCAGATGCAATCATTGAATAACATGATTTTATACTTTGAAGACCAACCAAAAGGTATCCTCACTTCAATGGTCATCTTGCAAGTTACAATACCAATATCAAAAGCATTCGATGCCAAAATAATGATCAAACCACTCATCATGCATCCCATCGATAGAGCTCTTCATTACAATAATTGATGACAATCATAACGCTTACAAAAACCATCTAATGATCACAATAACATTATCAGACATGCCATATATGAACAGAAGCTGTCGCTCAAGCAGTAGAAAAGGATACAAATTCACAAAGTTATCTTTCATCTCACAACACATCTGACAATAACATTGTACAACACACTTTACACCACATTAACACAAGCTCCTTCCTGAACAGTCTCAAAGAAAACACTGACCAAAAAAAAAAAAATAAAAACACAAAATTCCTTCAGAAAAACAATAGGAAACAGGGAAATGGATAAAAAGATTCTAATTTCCCCATATTTTCTACTTGTTTTCCGTGTGATGGCTTATGTACATAAAAGAATAAATTCGAGTAACAACAAAGCTCTCTCTATATATTTGATGCATTCCTCAAACATGTGCGCTTCCAATTGTAGCAAAAACCAGTGCTTCTTTCCCGTTAATTACTTCATCACTTGCTCTCTCATTGTCTCATGGGCTGTGAATGTTGTACAGATCCACCACATCCGAACTGCCGAAGTTTGCAAACTCAGACCTTTGTAGGTGGTTTTGGTTTGACTCCAATCTTTCAAAACTCTTCTTTATATTATTGGACGACTCCTTGTTCGAGTAGAAATGGCGTACATTGATCCGGTGGTATTTTGACTTCGTAGAATAGCTGCCTGTTACTTTAACTAGGAGCACCAACTCCTTATCTCTGGTGTCCTCACACCAACAATTATGTGGAATTCCATCAACAAACTCCTCCTGGGTATAGAAGTTCTCATAATGAACTGTGACTTCCAAAATTTCGCCAGGCTTGATAATTCCGGCAGCAGGCTCAACCTAATTTAAAAATAAATAAATAAAAGAATAATGCATTGAACCAACTAAAAAAACACATGAGATAAAAGTACATATTTATTCGCCCAGAACTATGGGAACTCACTCACCGAGCGCATTCAGGGAATTACTCACGGAGAAAACACGACTCGCCCATTAGATTGTAGTCACCCAAAAAAGCATAATTTCTTATTATTATTTCGCCCTTAAGCTCTCTCTAAGACCCCCCATATCCATGCATTTAAGCTTTCAAAAAGAACTCTTAACCAACCAAATCAGGAAGATAAATTTATGGGTGAGAAAAGATTAGTACGTGGTACTCGATGGTTGAGAAGAACAATTAATTTCCTATGAATTCTTCACGAGCATGTGCAAGAAATTTACTTGGTTTCACCCAAATTTTGGAATAAAATTGTTGAGAATTGTATATAGTTTAGGATCCTATTTGTAAATAGAAAATACAAAAGAAGTCGAGGGTTTTATTTATAAAGAAAGTTGTAAGGCTATATATAAACCAAATTCTTCCATGAATCGTTGAAGATTTTTGAGCAAATTCTTTCAGTTTGGTATTAGAGCCCAACCCTAGCCGTCTAGTACGACGGGATCGGCCTAGAGCATCCGCCGCATCTGGGAACGCGATGAACAGAGCATCGCAGACAAAAAGACCATGGTGTCCTGTGCGATATTGTCGCGGGACGAAAGACCATGGGAGTTGAGGTTTGTTAAGAAGGACCCGTGACAAGAGCATGTTGGGAAAGAGATTGATAGAACCAACGACTTACGAAGAAGAAAAAAAAAGTTTGCAACAAAACTTGAGAAAAAGAGTTATTGATGGGAACTTTCTGGGGAAAGGAGTCCACAGGATCACGGTTTCCAAAGAGCACGACTTGATCTCAGTGCGGATTCTGAGACCACGATGTTGTCGCAGCTTAAAGAAGCGAAGGATTAAATTTTTGTGTGATCTAGACATGGATTCTTGTGTTCAAGAATGTCAGGAGACGAAGATAGTGCGGGAGGTAAAGGATTGGAGGTTCTGGGAAAACTAGATCCTAAAGTTCTGAAGCTCTTGGTTGGGCTTATACAGGGAGCTAGGGTCTCAACGAGAGCCACCACCTCAGCATGTGCTCCGACACAGGTAAAGCAAGATCTCCCTCCCGTGGATCTGAAAGTCGATGGAGCGGCCACATATCTAATTTGGTTGCGACGGATTGAGACTGCTCAAGTAGAGAAGAGATAAGAAAAATACATAACAGGGATCGAGCAAAAGAGTGATAGTGCTGAGAGAGACGAGCGGAGAACTGCACATGCCTTGCTTTACACTTGGTAACTCAACTCGATGGTTCCATCAATTAACTCGTTAGTGGATGGAGTTAAAAAGGTGAGCAACATTTGAGCGAAGCTGAAGATCTATACTGGAGCAGAGAACCACATGAACGTCTTTCAAATTCAGCGTTTGATAGAGACAGTGATTCAAGGTAATAGATCGATTCAAATTACTCTATAGACATGAAGCGGTTGTGGCAAGATCTTGACCACTTCTCACCTGTGTAGAGTTGTAGTGATCCAAGATGCAAGAAGGGTGGATCTTTGCATAAATGAGGACTATGCAGTTTTTCACTCATCTTAACCAGCCCTTTGATCATAGGAGATTGATCCTCTTAGCCCAGGCAATGATTCCTTCATTGGCTGAGGCTATCTCATTAATGATACAGGAGGAGAGTCGCATGAGACTACACTTTGAGTCGAGTGGATTTCTAGGCATGCGATCAACATTAGCCGTCTCGAGTGAAGATAGGTGCTTAAGGGGAGACTAGCATGTGCTACAACTTTGGAGAAATGAGACACCTAAGAAAATCTTGTCCAAAGAAACCCAAGAAGAGAGAGATTGGTGAACGTGAATAGTTAGAGGCCGTGGTCGTAATCATGGGGGCTAAAGAGGTGGAGAGAAGGCTACTGGGCAAATCTGATGTAGTGGAGAATGAGGAAGAGATGGGGGTGGTCTTTACTAATGAGTATCACGAGCTTCTGGAGAAGTTGAAGAGGAAGCATAAAGAAGTAGGTGATGTGACTGAGAATGCATCCGTCTTATCGTCATCAAAGGGGAACACTGCTATTTATGCTCACTCAACCAAAGATACTCGTCATGCACATGCTCTTGCCTCTATATCCACTATAAGGTAACCAAAATTGATAGTAGATTATGGTGCATCTCCACATAAGATAGATAACGTTAGTGAGTTCGCTTCGTATACTCATCTAATAGTTCTAGAAAACATTCAGAGAGTACAGTCTATGGTTGGTAATTCTATGAATTTGTCCAGTGTTTCACATGTTTTTTCCTTTACAGTGAATCTTTTATCCATTAGTGTCATTATTGTCCAACTAAAATGTGTTGTTTCCTCTGATATATTACTACGGTGATCTTCAAGAGAAGGGGACTTAGCCGGAGTTTTGGGACTGACACGTGACAGTGGATTCTGGTATTTGGATAGAGAGGAGATGGACTCAACACTGATATCCATGGTAGAACGTGCTGGAGTAGGAAGATTTGAGAGGAGTGTGGAGGAAGTGTTGCTGTTACATCACAGGTGCAAGAGACACTCTTCGTTTCGTCTATTGAGCCGTTTGTATCCAACTTTGGATGATAAGACAAATAAACAAAAACTTGTGTGTGCTGCATGTGCATTGGGTAAGCATACCGAGAACTCTTATGTTAGTTCTGTAATAGAAATTCTTGTATTTTTGATTTGGTGAATAATGATGTATGGGGACTTTGTTCTACAACTTCGATGAATGCTATAGATATTTTGTGACTTTCATTGATTTCTTTTTTTGTGTTAGTTATATCTGATGAGAAACAGAAGAGATGTGCTTATCTGCTTTAAAGATTTTCACAGACAATTCAGACTCAATACAGTGCAGTGAAGATATTGAGGTTTGATAATGAGACAGAGTATACTAACAAGACATTTGGGAAGTACATGTCAGCCCAGGGGATACAACATTAAGCCATTTGTCCATACACACCAGCACAAGATGGAATAGTAGAAAGGAAAATAGACACCTTCTAGAGGTAGCTTGAAGCATAATGATCTCGATGAATGTCCCAAAACACCTGCAGGGGTAAACAATTTTGACAGTTGTTCAATTGATCAACAGAATTCCTTCAAAAGTGTTGGGATGACAATATCCTTATGAGTTTTTGAAAGATAATGACGACATCCTCCAATTGAAGGTATTTGGTTGTGTATGTTTCTTGAAGGACAATAGTCTATTAATAGGGAAGCTGGATCCCAGAGCTGTGAAGTGTGTTTTTGTGGGTTATTCTACTACTCAGAAGGATTATGTCTGTTGCAGCCCAATAGAGAAGAGACTGTTTGTGAACATGGATGTGAATTTAGACAATTCGAACCGTGCTATTCTTTGGAGGTATGAGGCGAGAGTAGTGATGGTGAGAGATTGATACATGTGAGAACGAGGCCTTGCCCATTGTGTGGGAACGATCGAATGCGGAAAAGCCAATTCCTGAGAAAAAATGAGCCCAAAGGTGGTGGTATTCAAGCTCAAGGAGAGCTGAGGTGTATATAAGGAAGAGGCAAAATGAGAGAACAATGTCAGTTGTGCCAACAAATCCCGTATCCTGGTCTAACCTAACTCCTGAGACACCTGCACCATCCAACTCAGAATCCAAGCACGCAGATGATATGATTCCTCTCCCTTCTTATCCCACTCCCATGACTTTAAAAAGGACCTTTTGCAGTAATGCGGGTCATTCTCCTGATATTTATTTTCCTGATTGTTTTGATTTCTCACATTACATTACTCAATTTGTCTCATACTCAAACATATCACATGTCTACAGAGCATTCACTGTATATTAAACACTGTCTCTATACCAAAGTGCTGACAGATACCTCAGGAGGACCCAAGTGGAAGGATGTCATGCTGGAGGAACTTGGTGCTCTCGATAAGAACAAGACATGGGAACTTGCATTGCCGACAACAAGAAAAAAGGCAGTCAAGTGCAAATGGATCTTCACAGTGAAGCAAACCTCAGAAAGAAAGATTGATCGATACAAAGCACGGTTAGTCCGATGTATGGCACCGACTATGATGAGACATTTGCACCAGTGATAAAGATGAGCACACTCAGGGCACTCGTCTCTCTGGTTGTGAATAGTGGATGGATGTTACACGAACTGGATGTTAAGAATGTATTTCTTCATGGGGATCTGCTAGAGGTGTACATGGAGATACCCCGAGGTTTTGACACAAACTAAATAATGGGCAAGGTATGTAGACTGAGGAAGTCAATGTACAGTTTGAAAGATTCTTCTCAACCTTGGTTTGGTAGGTTCGAGAGAGCGATGGTAGGTATGGGCTATCGAAAGATCAATGTTGATCACACAGTGTTCTTTCAATGACATGAAGAACACGCTACTATCCATGCTGTGAATGTGAATGATATGATTGTCACTGATGATGATGAGGGAGAGATTGCTTAGCTGAAGGCCCGAGCAAAGTTTGACGTGAAGGACCAGGGATAACTTAGACACTTCCTTAGGATTGAGGTGGCTCGTGGAGCAGAGAGGATTATTCTATGTCATAGGAAGTATGTGCTAGACTTGCTCACAGAGACAGACATGTCAGGATGCAAGTCTGCATTAACACCAATTGATTAGAAGAGAAAGTTAAGTGCAGAGGCAGGAGAGCCAGTTGATCTTTAGAGGTACCAGAGGTTGGTAGGCCGTCTTATCTATATAAGTCACACTAGTCCCAACATATCATTTGCAGTAAGTGTGGTGGGTCGTTATATGCATGATCCAAGAAAGGGCCGCATGGATGTAGTGTATTAGGTTTTGAGGTACCTGAAAAGTGCACTAGATAAGGGGTTGATCTTCAGAAAAAATGGGCATTCAGGCATTGAGGGCTACTTTGACCTTGGTTGGGCTAGCAATGCTGATGAAAAAAGTTCCACATCAGGATACTGCATGTTCGTAGGGGATAATTTGGTCTCTTCGAAGAGCAAGAAGCAGTCGTAGTTGCGAGGTTGACGACAAAGGCAGAGTATAGGGCCATGACCATGGGAGTTGCCCAGATGTTATGGTTGAGAACTCTATTGGTAGAGCTTAAGGTGGACCAAGGAGCTCAACTAAAGTTGTGGTGCGACAACAAGACAACAAGCAGCATTGCCAACAACCCGGTGCAGACCGAAGAACCAAGCATGTGGATATTGATAAGTTCTTCATTAAGGAGAAACTGAATAGTGGACTACTGGAGATAAGTCATGTAACTACTAGAGAGCAAGTAGCTAACTGCCTCATCAAGGGACTTAGCTCATTAGATTTATCCAGGTTGTGTAATGGGATTAGTGGATATCTTTTGCCCATCTTGAGGGGGAGTGTTGAGATTTGTACATAGTTTAGGGTCCTGTTCGTAAATGGAAATATAGAATAATTCAATAGTTTTATTTGTAAAGAAAGTTGTAAGGCTCTATATAAGCCCGATTCTTCCATGAATAGATGAAGATTTTTGAGCAAATTCTTTTAATTAAATTCTTAATCAGATTCATAGTAGTATTACTTGTAGCTTAGGAAACATTTTTTTTTCTTCCATTTATAGGACAAATAGGTTAGCAATATTAACAGCCGTCAAGTTTTGGCTCTAGCCAGTTACAACTGCAACTCTTCCATACCTAAGCAAACACTGGGAACTAATATAGCGAAATTTAATTTCTTTAAAATACTACAGTTTATTAGCTTCCTAAGGTTTGTAAAAATTCCTTAACAGGACATTTGGCGATAATCAAAGTATCAAAAGAGCTCACTTTGTTGCTACCAAGAGCATTAAATCCGCAGGGGACCAGATGAAAAAAATAAGAGGACGTGAATTTAAGAAATGAAATTATCAAAATGTAAAACTGCCAGATTTGTAGTAGAGAACGGGACACACAAGAACATACCTGTAGCCAATTAGGAAAGCCAAAGGAACCTTTTGCGCAAATTTCGGAGGGACTTCCATCATCCTTTATAGTAAATTGACCTTCACAGATGATCTCATAACAAGCATCATGCTCATCACATTTGTTAGTTATTCGAAGAATGGAAATATCCTGATTTTGTAATATGATATTGTTTGTGCTGACAATTGTTTCAGGAACAATGCTATATTCCTTAAACAAAGACCTTATCTTCTCATGTGCTGCAAGTAACTTTCCAAACTCTTGCCTCCATGCGATCCAGTCTATATGCGCAATTTCAAGACTAAATATGCATCGAACAGGTTTGTGGTCACTGTCTATCACATCCATACATGATTCGTAGCTGGTAAGACCAATTTTAACAATGTATAAGTTATAGATCTATCAAGAGAGTTTTACACTATGAAAAAGATTGCGAAAACTGTCAAAATAGTTTCTCGACAATTTGTAGATCATTTTAGTACCGAAGCTATATAAGTGCTCATTTAGTCCCCAAACCCTTTAAACATGGGTTGAAACAATCTCCATGTTGAACTACTTCAGCTGAATTTAAAGAGTCAAGGATTAGTTTGACATTTTTATAGGCCCTGGGACTAAACTAACAGTCCGGATTATTTTGGCACTTTACTTAGAAAGTATTGAATGAAACATACAGTGAAATTGAAGAGACAACAGGGCATTGCAACGAGCATTCAGCCACAGAGATTGAACGGCTATCACGGTATAAAATTCTGTCACACCATGCAGGAATGCGTTTCTTCTCACTAGAATCATACGCTGCAAAGCAACATTCATAACAATTTAGTTTTGTTCGAGCAAATAAAATGAAGGGTAGGCCAACAAATGTCTGTTGTATCGAGTTTTTACTTACCCGAAAGGCCAGGTTGGTGCCTTTCAAACTTGTAGGTGGGAGGAAAACTGATTTGAGCCTCCCGCATTCCTTGAAAAGCTTTGCCTGCTTTCATTTCTGCTCGAAGTTGGTCTTTCTCTCTTAGCCAATCAAAGCACCTTTGAGAAATCATGTCTCTTGCTTCATCATAAGTTACGCCAAAAAGCCTATAATTGAAATCACCCAGAAATATCACCATATCCGCTTCTGATAATTCAGGTTTCTCGTCATATTGAGAGGTTCCTGACTGAGACTAGAAATATATGAAAATATACTATCTTAGCTATGACTGGGAAAGGAATCATGGGAAAACAGACTTAATAGACAATAACATACATTCCCTCCACGCTGTACTTGTACTGACGTAGCACCAGCTGCATCAAACGAAATAAATATGTGAATTAAGACCTTTAGAAAATGTGAATTTACTCGGGTAAAGTACATTTCAAGTAAAAGTCGTTGCTAGTACTAGGGCTGTAAAAAAAGCTCGTTGTTCGCGGGCAGCTCGTGTTCGGCTCGTTCGTTAAGTAAACGAGCCGAACACGAACAAACTTTTTAAGCTCGAATTACAAATGAGCCAAACACCAACAACTCTTTGTTCGCTCGTGTTCGGCTCGTTTTAGCTCGAAATAAAAAAATAATCATATAATTATTTATATAATAATTTATTATATATATTATTTATATATTAATATATTATATATATTTATATTTAAGTTTAAATCATAATTACTTCTGTGGTAACGTGGTTATGCGTCTTGTTTTCATTTATTTGGTCCAGGTTCGAATCCGGCACTATGCATATATTTTTTTTCAATTAATTTTAACGAGCCAATTACGAGCCGAACACGAACAAGAATATTTAATTCGAGCCGAACACGAGCTCGAGCCAGTATCGATTTCGAGCTCGCTTAGGCTCTGCTCGTTTACAACCCTAGCTAGTACTATAATGTTTAAGAAAACAAACCTGGTCCAGAATTTTGTTCTACAGGAGGCCGGGTGAAGGACATATTTCTATAAACATAATTGAAATCAGAATTTCTTTTGCTGACTGCATCCAGATGAGCAGCAAAATGACAGCTGACAAAGCATAGAATTCTGTCAAAGACCCGCATTCTCAAACCAACAGCACCCTAAAACAAAGTTACATGTATTAACGCAAGTACAGAAGGAAATAAAACATTCATAGATAGAAAAAGGGATAGAATCTAAGACAGTAAAGAAACATAAGTCTCGTACAAACAATTGATCAAATGTAGTCCGCAGAGGAATGCTGATTAACAAATATATACAGCTTAGCAATGCAGACGCAAAAGTAAAGCTGAATTACAAGTTCTCATAACAAAGATTGGATATATGATAGTTAATGCAGGCTAACGATGGGGAGAAGAATAAGGACGTTTCAAAGTTTTCACGCTCTCTTGAAACACTAGCTATTCCATTGAATAGAATCTATATACTTCATCTTTTGCTGTAAAAGCTTTCTCGTTCTCTCAAAATTCCAATCACTGAAATGGCTAAATTCAGAAAAAATTCAGACTGAATTTCTACTAACTCTGGTGCAATTACTCTTTTTTATACGTATATGACTTGACTTGCTAAAATCATTTACCATCATCATCATCATTATCCTTATCCCAGCTGAGGGCAATTGTAGATTTTTTTTTTGGCGAGAAAATGCATGCTTATATCCTTCTCAGGTTCTCCAACTTTCATTTAAATTCATTGTATCATATCTTTGTCAACTCTGTACGTGTTCATAAATCTCACCCAAGTCCCTACTCTACTACAAACCATCTCTAAATAAATTGAGTAGCAATTCTAATGCACACTAGTTTCAGAAAGCATGGCTTCTAGCATTTTTTTTTCTAGCCCCTCTAATTTTTTTGCAATACATTCTTTTCACGGCTAAAATAATATTAGTAAGTATAACAACATGATCTTTGTATGTATAATTACTCAGTATTTGTATCGTTTATAGATAAAGAAATAAAAGTTAAGCAGAATCTAAGGATACCTTGTTTCCTATTGTTCGTCCAAATCCACAAGCTACAGCTGCAGCATCAACATCACCAACATTTGGTCTAAGGCTTTTCCTGACCCTTAAAGAGTAGATAGGCACAGCAAGACATTAGGGGATAAACAAAATAAATACACACACACACACACACACACACACAGGTATATATAGCTCTGGCTCTCTGCTAACAAAAAAGAAGGGAAGTATATTAACTTTAGTTAAAACAAAATACCATGCAGCAATGAGTAACCCAGCAAGCTGCCTGGAGCCAACACGTTCAAAAGATGTTCCCTCATCTAAGGTCTTACCAATAGTATCCAACCACCATTGTCCGTTATTACTCCCCTCAAGTCCGACCTATAACCATTGAAAGGGTGTGAGTACAAGAAACCAACTGAACTAATAAATACTACCTTAAGTAACGAGGATCAATTTGAAATCTGAAATTATAAATTAAAGGCTATAAACTTCCAATATATCTATGGAACTACCATTTCCTATCACAAAGATAAGTACTAAACTCCTTGGTTATAAACTATAACTAAATCTAGCATGATTTTGAGTATTTTGAAACGGACTAAATAATGCATAATTTTGACACACTAAAATAAGAAAATTAAATAAGCTGAGGTCGTTGTTTGAGGTTACAGTCTCCTATGTCTGGTTCCTAATAAGAATGCAATTCACAGTAACACAATGATTGTTGGGATTATATTTCATATATAAGGAAAGAAAATTTGTAAGAATATATAGATGAATACTTTTTTTTTGCAAAAACAAATCTCACAGTAATTACTTGTTAGTTTTAAGTCCTAAGGAAGTTGCAGAGGCAATTGTATAACATAGTCTGAGATAATTACAGTTTCAGGGAAGAATAGAGCAGCTAAACCAAATATAACCAGAGTTGTCCAAAATTTTACAATATGAGTGACACTAATAAAAAACAAGGTTTTATGTGAAATGTGAAAAACAATAAGTATACTTGAATCTTCTTTACAAGTGTACAAGTAAATTCAGATGCAGCTGTGCTTATTCCATAAGATTACGATAATAAAAAATTTTCTCAACTTCAAAACAGCGAAAAACTGGAAAACAAGCATATCAAATGAGAAGAGAGAGAGAGAGAGAGAGAGAGAGGAAAAAAAACGAAACTTGTATCAAGATCTAAAGTCTACCACAAATAACAAAAATAGTGTTTTCAAAATATCATGCAAAATATGCCTTAAAGTATCAAAACATCCTTAGCCATTACAGCATAACATGGAGCACATGCCTATTCTCTATATATAAAGTCACCCCTCTCTGTTACGTTAATGTCTGTTAGTTTTCTTTAGCCTCAAAATGGCCTTGCCCTAATGTCATTTGAGGTCAAAAATGAGCAAATTTGGCCTAAAGAAGCCAAAGAATATTCATAGAGAAAACTAACAGACAACCCAACAAAAATAAAAAATAAAAAAAAATAAAAAAAATATTTAAATTGATACTAAAAAGTTCCCCAAATTCGTTAAATTAGGAGTACAACAGTCGTACTGAGAGACCATTTTGATCCTTACTTAAAAAAATACACGACTAAATTAGCCTTTTAGATGGTCAGAGAGTCGGGGGGTGGGCACACAATCCATTTCTAAGCCTAATATTTCGAATAAATTCAGATAATAGACCACGCCATTTTACATGAAAAACTTAGAACCAATTGAACATACTATCAAATATAAGTGATCAACAACAAAATAATGAGTACTTAAACATATGACAAAAAATCAAATAAAAAGTTAACTTATTTTCCCACAAAGAAAATAGGAATTAAATCAAATATCCAAAATACCCATCATACTTTTAAAGATTATAAATAATTTAAGTAAAACATTAACGAGTTGTTTCAAAATAGAATTTTGACATTTTTAATTTATTAGAACCAGATTAGCTCCAAACCCAGCGATGGAATCTAGCAAATATGCAGATGAATTTTTCATTCATTTCTATTGAGTGTTATCATAGGTGTTAAACATATTCTTTCCATATAGAGTTAGGTCTTGATCAGATCGAAGACATATATGCTTGATTTTCCACTGAATATTCATATCAATCCTACTTTCAATAGGAAAGATCTATCACTATATCAAGGCATATTTGAGCCTAGGAGCGTTTGTTTCGAAAAAAAGTCATTCCCATTTATATTTTGTCGTATGACTCTTGCAGTTGATGTTGACATGCCTAGTGATCATGATACATGGTTTATATCTATGGATAGCCACCACTGATAATATTTGGATCATGCGTGTGAGTTTATTCATGTCTCCTAAAATTTTTAAGAGGACTACATAAACTTAAAATTCCCCATAGGATAGTTTTGCTTACTTCGAGAGAATTGATGCACTGTACAATTCATCATTAGTATCATTACCCATCAGATATCATCATATTATATTATGAACTAGTTAGTAGTAGCTTAGAATTATGTAATCAAAATATAGTCATTCTTTTATTTGTTATGTCATTTATATCTTTTATTGTGATCTGCATCTGTTTTCATTCTATGATAAGTGTATGAGATAATAAATAATTGTTCATGTCATGTTGACTTATTATAGGCCAGATAATTGATTGAAGAATACAATCTTGGCATCCTTTTTATTTTCTTCCATCCTTCCAAGGTCTCCAAGAGTTCTGCGATACCTCCCCACCTGCTGTGAGAATTTAGAAGTTTGTGAGAGATAAGCCAGGCTGTTTCTCCTAGGTAAACTTCCTCCTTACAAGCTTCACATCCCTTCTCTAATTTCCTAGAAAACTCTGGCCAATGTCCAACACTCTTTGCATGTAAACGGATCCAAAACCTCTTTCCACAATTCTTCCAAATCAAAACTCTGTTAGCAGGACTGAATTAAGGATTCAAATGTGATCCATATAGTAAAGCAAAAGATGATTATATAATGATAATAAACTAAATCTCAAAGAACACAAAAGAAAAAAAAACAAAAAAACAATAGCTTTTATTTTTTGGCTACATTCCTCTACGCTAACAAACAAGAAAGCAACATATGTTGTGTAAGGATGTAGCATAAAAAAACTTACAGTCTCCTTCGCAGCAGCCATTGCAAGAAAGCCAGCACCCATTTCAACTTCTTGAAGGCCAACAACAACTAATCCAACTTCTGTCGCAGCACTGCCAAGCCATGAAATAAGAGAATCATGAGATGCTCTTTCTTGTCCAACATTCCAAGTACCAGCTAAGATTTTAACTTTTTCCGTTTTCGTGTAGTTGAGTTCTTTACTGGATAGCTCCATTCGTAAGATGTCATCAATTGGACCTGGTGAAGTTAGGCTCCACCCACGAATCCCCCCATGGTTTGCCAAAGTAAAGATATAAGAAGCCCCAATGTCCATCTTTATAAGAGGACCACAATGAGCAACCCAATCACCAATTAAGTATCCATCGAGATCCAAAACATGAATGTTGCCGTTCACATAGCCCACCCACAGCCGTGTACCGAAGGCACAAATGCTTGTTATTGCAGAAGAATCATGCTGAACTTCAAATAGTCTATTCCCATTTCCATCCCACCGTACAATTGAGCCATCTGAGCACCCCGTCCAAATCATTCCATCAATCGTCATGGCTAATGCTTCGGTTCTTCGATTATCTTCTGTGAATGTTCCTTTTTGTGTAACTCTCCGAACAGCATCAGCTGCACCCATCAAGGCATTTCGTGAGCGTTGAAAAAAACTCATGGATCCTGATTTTTCCTTCTTTGATAATTTGGCCTTTGTCTCATCCTCCTCATGCATCTCTTGAGATGCTATATCAACCCGATTCTCAACCTGACCATCTATGTTAAATATTTTCAAAAGCTCCTTTTTACGAGAATCCCTGTAACAATGCATCAAATATATTTCTTAAGTTAAAAAAGAAAAAACCTTACTAAGAAGAAAACTGATTTGAAAGAACATAACACTAATTAACACGAGAGATTTGAAGGATTACCACAGTGCAAAGGAATTGCTACCAGCACTCCACACTTTGGATCTAGAATTGTCAGATAACAGAAACTTTATATCTGCAGCTGGAAGGGCACACACTCCATTTACAGTAACTTGGCTCCTAAGATCAATATATGACCTCTCAACTAGTAAAGTGGCCATGTGCCTTTCTTTTACCGCCAGAGAAAGAGACTTCTCAATGGATTCCCATGGCCAGACTTTCAAAACGCCATCCTCAGAACCTGTCCATAAATCACCTGGAGTTGACAAATGATGAAAAAAAAAGATAATATGTTAACTGATTCCGGTAAATCAAAATAAACATAGAAAAATATAAAGATAATTTTAAATTCTTATGCTATATAACGATCAAGATTGAGACAAGTAATGAGTGGACAATAGCATGCTAAGAAGATGAACAGATCGGTGTAAAGAAAAATAACCAAAAGAAAGGTTTTAAAAATGATGCTCCGCTTTTGTCAAGGATATTAGGAGTACTGAAAAAAAATGGCTCAACTTATCCTAAAAACGAATAAAAGTGATGCAGATGCCGATTGTTACTAAATTCGAATTAATGTATAATTATATATAAAGCTAAACTAATTAAAATGGCATCAATTACAGACAAAATCATGTATTCACCATAATAGTAATCAGTTGGAATAAATTAAAAGAGTTAACATCATCTACAACACTCATTAGGAAAAGAAAAATAACTCATAAGCCCTTCCTCAAATAGTTGTTCCGATGATTTTTTTGTGCTCAGAAACAACAAGGTAGTTCTTCCTTTCAGTTCTAAATCCCATATAAAATGCCAATCAGAAAGCCACCTCTGTGCAGAATTGAAAAAGATTGTAACTGAAATCAGCCCTTTCACTTTTAATAAGAAAAGAAGCACAATGGAATTCCAACAAACACCCATCTGTCAGCATATATTTAATTTGAAGATCACATTGCAACATATTAACTGAGTTAAACGTTGATGCCGCATTTGATTTGAAAGAAGAGAGAAAGTTTCAAAATTGATTTACCATAGGAAGTGATGACCATGGATAGCACAGGAGTGCGATGGGCCTGCCATGAGAGACCTTCTCTAAACACAGATCCAGGCTCACCAGTCCCAGCACCAATGGTTTGAGCTCCAATTCCCTCATCCTCCTCCTTCGAAGAACTCTCCGACTCCTGCTTCTGGATTTTCCACGATCTAATTTTTCCGTCCTTGTGCCCGCTCCACACGAACCCACTCCCCTCATCTGCCACCAAGCAAAGTACCGGTGAAGTGCAGTCGGACTCATAAAAAGGGGCGCTGTCCTCATCCCCCCGCCTTGCCGGTCTCCCGTTCCAACTCTCGAACAGCTCAGAAAATTTCCAGAAACGCAATCCTGATTCCTGGCCAGCCCAAAGCTGCGAACTGGTGCAGACAATAGTTCGCAGGAAGGAGCCCACCTGTGTATCCCGTGGCGGGTGCGGCCGTACAACCAGCGCTGGCGGCCTATCGGGGCGCATCGCCGCACATATCGGCACGCTGAAAATCCCAGTGCCTCCCCCGGCGCCCATGAACTCCAGAAGAGTCCCCGATGCACCACCAATCTCCGACATGGCTCGATCAAGGGTTATGATGCCTTCGCTCTCAGAAATGGCACTAACATCGCCATCGCACCGTCCATCGAAAGGGAAGGAGACGACACTATCGAGAGATCCGTCAATTGGATAGTAGTAGGTAGGTACCGACGGAGAAAAATTAAGGTTCGAGAATCGGATATCCTCCACGGAATCGGAGCACTTATGATCCGACAACTGCGACAGGGTGGGGCAATACTGAGGGTAAGACAAAGATCGGGCAGCGTTGCTACCGTCGTTGAAGGCGTAGATATCTCCGGTGGCAGGATCTTCGTAGAAGTGGTCGGATACTTGATCGACGCCGAGCTTCCTAATGTCATTGCTCTTCGAGGTGGCGTCTCCTTGAACGGCGTCCCGACCTAGAGACTGGCTACAGAACTGCATATTTCTCAGCTGATGATGAGCGCCGGAGAGGTCGGGGATGGTGATATCTTTACAACCGGTGTGGCCGTCGTCGCCGCCGCCGCCGCCGCCCATTATCGAGCCCTCTCGTACAGAATAGTTCCATCTTAAGACGCGGGGAGTAAGGTTTATAATTATTATGGAAATAAGGCGTCAAAATGAAAGGAAAAAAAAAAGTAATAGAGTACGGGGGCCCACACAGGCTAACAGCAGCTTTATTGGTTATTCCCGCATAAGAAAGAATTATATGGAAGGATTGGATCCGCCGTCCATGGTTGATCTTATCGGTGCTAACGGCACGGAGAAGCATCCATCGCATAATTTTTCTATGCGATAAACGATTGCTTGTTCGTTGAATAATGATGACATGGCAGGCTTCTGTTAGTTGAACTGGTCGCGGGTGTGAGCGGGTGGGAACTGATTGTATTTTGGGATGGGTGCAATCAACTGAGATTTAAAGAAATAAAGAAGAGGGGAAGGGGCGTTGGTCGGTATCTACCAGATGCCACTTGTCAATCCCACAGGAGCCTCTATCTGCATCAATAATGCTTCCTCAATCAACAAAAAAATTATTGTCTGCTGACGTAATTTAGATGTGTAGTTCCCTATAAATTATTGCCACGTAATAATTTTTTATATATAAAAAATAATAAATAAATCATATTATTATTTTTTTAAAGGATTGATAAATGAATCTCTAATATTTTTTTTAGTTTATACTAATTTTTTTTTATATTTAATAGGTTGGGTTCTTTTATTAGAATTAAATTTTATACATTTTTTTCTACTGCCTCGATGTCTTTGGACGGATCAATATTTTGAAAATTTTAACTCTAATTTATGGTAATATTTATGTTGTTACTATTATGTTGAATTCTTTTGGGATTTGTAATCCAGTAAAATGCTTGAACCCGTATAATTCGGGAGGGAGTTTGTGAAAGATTGAAGGAGCTGAATGATTCTCTTAGAGAGATGATAAGATAATTTTTTGAGGGTTTAGGATACGATCATCTCTCTTTTTTCTTCTATTTATATGTCGTAGAGCCTATGTACTCGTGTAGAAGTCTAAGAAATGAAATATAAAACTAAGTTGTTGATCGTATAATATAGAGACTGAGCGAACACATTGTTGACAAGACTAACGAGGCAGTTGTCGAAGAGCTTGATGGGAAGGTTGAATCAGTCCAGGGAACTTGGAAAAAGAACTTGAGAAAGGTGAGTGAGTTTCACTGGAGGAGCTCTATTAAAGACTCAAGCTTAGTGAGCTCGCTTGAAGGAACTCACAAGAATGTTGATGTGCTTCGAAGGTACTCACGAGAGCCTTTTGGGGGACAAAGATCTTTGTAGTTTATCACCTCCAAAGATACAGCTAACGAGTACAGTTGGTCTTATTAGCGTCTGAACTCGGTCCATTAAGCCCACAAGACCAGTTTAGTATTTGGGCATTGAAGTTGCTTAAAAAACCCATTTTGGGATATACATATCCATTGGTAAAGGAGTTCTTCAATCAAACTTGGTCAAGAACCTTTATTGTTTATAGAACTACAAGTTCATATTTGACTCAAGCTCGGGTCAAGCTCTCACATTCATTTTCATACTCGACGTATTTAAGCTTTTAATAATCATATTTAACATCGACTTGAATTGTTTACATTAATTATAAAAAAAATTCAGTGCTCTGAAACTAACTTTTTTTAATGTATTAGCAACTCTAAATGAACAAATCAAACTCATACTAATTTTAACTTTATAAGGAAAATAGCATTTTTCTAATGAAATATTTTATATATTAAAGGATTTTTTCCCTCGAAAATAGCAAACAAAGAACCCACTGAGTGACGAATACATATTTGGACTTATTCGCCGTACAATAATTAAAAAAAATGAAGCATTTAAAATACCTAACACCTAAATTCAATTTTTATATGTCACCTTATCTTTACATGAAAAAGTATAATTCGCTTTTTAAAAGTTAAAAGAGTGATATTTTTGATATTATATGAATGAGATTGCATAATTGTAGAAAGCAAAGTTTAGGTGTTAGATATGTAACTAGATAGGAATTGGATGATATGTGATACGGCGACAACAAATTTTTATTATCAAGCACAAATCTTTATGCACGACACGAATCTCAGTGCAATCTTTTGAGCAGAAACGTTTAAATATTGATGAAAAGTCATCCAGAGCTCCGATTTCAGCAAACTTATAATCAAACTGACCGGCTCGATGAAACGGACCAATGATATCAAAACTAGTCCAATCCAGAGTCAAATCGGCCGGATCGACGTTCATTAAACCACTTTTATAAGCTTTTCAGACATATTGGAAGGTCAAATGGATGCCGACACTAGAAATCCCATACTTGAATCGAGCGTCTCGGAAAGACGAATCTAACGAGCCCAAGATCACTCAATTCCGACATCGTTATGGTCATCAAATGCTCCTTAAACGCCGTCTGATCGAGGGGAGCTATCTGAACCGTCCGATCAAAATGATTGCATTAATTTCACCTGAAGCTCTATAAACAGACCCCAACTCTCACATGAGAGGGGTCCTAGAGAGATAGAGCTCGAGGCCTCGACAGAAGCTCGCAGCTCAGCACCATCGTCGATCGCCGTCGACCACCGCCGACCGTTGTCGACTACCGCCGATCGTTGTCGACCACCGCCGACCGCCGTCGACCACCACCAACCGCCGTCGACCTCCGGCATCTCCGACTTCCGTCACCGTCAACCTCCTTCACCGTCGACCGTTGTCGACCATCGCCGACCGCTGTCGACCACCACCAACCGCCGTCGACCTCCGGCATCTCCGACCTCCGTCACCGTCAACCTCCGACACCGTCGACCACCTCCTACCGTCGTCGACTATCGCTGACCTTCGTCGACCTCCATCAATCATCGTCAAACACCACCAACTAGACATCGTCAATCAACACTGTAATCTGAAGAACATAATCATTTCCTGTCACGCAGGACGATGGATTTTGTAATCATCAATCAATAGTGGATTTTCGCAATCGGGCCGTGCCCCGTGGTTTTTTCCCTTTATGGGTTTTCCACGTAAAAACTTCTGATGTCATTACTGGTTGTTTATCTTTCACCTGATTGTGTGCTGAAATCTCGTGCAACGCTAAGACAATAATCCATTACTCTACCGCCGCGAATTTTCCAGCACGCATCAGTTTGGCGCTGTCTGTGGGAAACGAAGTCCCGTTCGACATTGTCTACAACTCTAAGACACTAAGCCTCTATTTCCTTTCCCAATGTCGTATTCCATCCAACGAACAAAGGAATCATTTTTGCATCTTAAAGATTATCTCTGGAGAATTCTTCGATGTGGGGGCAACCTTCACCGCGAGTCTCGAAAGGTCGTTCACGTTAATGTCCCAGCACGATCGTGGTGAGGATGTCATCTCATATTTTATTCATATTATAAGTCTACAAGAATCGCTTCTGGACTGGGGGCAGTTTTCACTAGAAATAACGGTTCTTCAGCACCTGGAGTTCCTCTTCAACTAGATCAGGAAGTTGATCTCTTCAAGTCCCAATACATGTGCTCTTTTACAAGCTCGCATAGAAAACACCCCCGCTGGGGGGGCAAAAGATTCAAAAACAACAACTGACAAGTTGTCAAACATTACTCTTGAGTATGACTACAACCATATTTCCAAGAAAACATACGATCCATTGCGATCTACTCTCTAGTCTCGAGAAATGCAGAACATCTCTGACACCTAATTCTAGGCTTAATCGATCCCAAGGGGACTTGATTCGACCTCTTCCATTACAGGCTACCGTCGTCAAGCAAAAGCTTCGACATACAGCCTCGGATAGATCAAAAATCCTTGGTGGATTTCCTTCGACCACTTCCATAACAGGTTACGGTCAAGCAAAAGCTTCGACCAACAACCTAGGATAGATCAACCATCCTCAGTGGATTTCATATGACTCAGTTCATTACAGGTTATTACCGTCGAGCATCTCCGGTGATATAACTCAGAACTAGTCTTACAACCTTAATGGATTCTACCATGCCCCTGGAAGACGAGCCCAAGAGGCAAGTCTTGATGGGAAGCTAGTAGTGGACATGGTCCTCACTAGAAAGACTCCATGAGAGCAAGTGGTTGACATGGTCTCCTCTCAAAGACCTCAGAAGGCTACAAGCCTCAGAAGGCACAGGTACACTCAAAGACCTCAGAAGGCTACAAGTCTCAGAAGGCTACAAGCCTCAGAAGGCTACAAGCCTCAGAAGGCACAGGTACACTCAAAGACCTTAGAAGGCTACGAGCCTCAGAAGATATCAGTTCAAGCTCCCTTAAGGCATAAGTCTGAGAGGGCACAATCTCGGAAAGCATGAACCACAAAAGGTACGTGATTCTTCATTTTATAAAAGTTTTGTGCTAACTTTAATTGCAGACTTTCGTTTGATTAAGAAGCCACAACAATCGTGGAAGACACAAAGAAATACATTGTCATCATCTACAAATGTCACATTAGATGATTAAAAATGTTACAAATATCAACATATAATTGCATAAGACCACAACAAATCCGCCCATCTTCGAGTAGAGTCGACATCGTCTCCCCAAAACTCCAGTACTTCTGATAATCATCGGGAGGCCACCGTATATCGTCGCTACCACATAAGCAAGAAATCTTCCCCCGAGCGAGATGGGAAAAATACGACATTTTTTCATCACCTTCATAACGTGCAAGAGTGGCACAGAAATCTCCTCCAGAATACGCAGCATCAAGTACGCGATCTGCAACGCTCCGCCACAATGCATCAATGCAATGCATCGCCCCGCCGTGACGCTCCGCCACAATGCATCACTGCAATGCATCGCCTTGCCGTGACGCTCCACCACAATGCGTCACTGCAATGCATCGCCCCGCCGTGACGCCCCACCGCAATGAGACATTCTGCGGCAACGCATCGCTGAAACGACACGCCGCAACGCGACACCGCTACACGCCGCTGTGTTGTGTCACGCCACCCCGACGGGCCTCCGCAACGCCCTGCGCAACGCGTCACCATAACGCCCCACCACGACGCACCGCTGCAACGCATCTCCATGACACACCTTTGCAACGTGTCGCGTCGCTGCGACGCCCCGCTGCTAAGCGTCGCTGCAATGCTTCACCCTGCAACAACGCGTCGCCCTGACGCCCCATTGCAACGCACCGCCGCAAATCATCGCCCTGACGCCCCATTGCGACGCACCGCTGCAATGCGACATGGCCCCCCGCAACGCGTCACCCTGACGCCCCACCGCAACGTTTCGCCACAACACGCCACCGCCACACATCGCTGCGTTGTGTCGCTACGACACGCCGCCGCAACGCTCTGCTGCGACGCGCCACCTCGTCGCCCTGCCGCGACGCTTCGTCCCAATGCCCCGTCGTGAGGCTTCGTCGCAATGCCCCGTCGTGAGGCTTTGTCGCCACGCTCCGCCGCAATGCACCACCGCAACACGTCGTTGTGTTGTGCCGCTACGACGCTCCGCCGCGACACGCTGCCGCGACATTTCGTCTCACACGCCACTGCAACGCCTCGCCGCAACGCGCCGCCGCAACGCACCGCCACAATGCCCCGTTGCGACTCTCCGCCAGAACGCTTGTGGCAACTCTACCACTCTCCGTTGGGCATATTTGTAGGCTCAAAAAAGCTTTTGCAATTAAATGCTCATTAAAAAAAACAGCTTTTTATTAAAAAAATGGTTGTTTATTAAAAAAAAACAGTTTTTTATTAAAAAAATGATTGTTTATTAAAAAAAACAGTTTTTTATTAAAGAAAAGACCGTTATTTATTGAAAAAATAACGGTCATGCATTAAAGAAAATTGTTGTTTATTAAAAAAGAAAATGGTTCTTCTTAAAAAAAAATTGTTTATTAAAAATAAAATTAAAAAAAAAAACGTCTCTTCATTAAAAAAAAAAACTGCTATTCATTAAAGAAAAAAATAATTTTTTATTTATATAAAAAAAATTGTTCTTTATTAAATAAAATAGTTGTTTATTAAAAAAAAATTTTAAAAAAATAATACAACAGCTCATTTAAAAAAAAAAATTTACTATTTATTTTCAGTTTTTCTGGCAACTGTTTTAGATTTCGGGCCAAGTAAAAACTTTAATGTCATGGTAGGGATTTGAACCTTCAATATGAAAGGAAGAATAACTAACTGAACTAAAAACACTTTTTTTTATATATAAATATTCATTTTATTCTTATCTATAAACAATGTTTAAGAATGTTACTTTTATGCAACGAAATAAAGCTCTGAATCTAAATATTTTCGGGCCATAAAAATGATCTCGCCCGAAAATAGGGGGGCAAATGATACGGCTACAACAAATTTTTATTATCAGCGATAAATCTTTATGCACGACACGAATCTCGATCGCAATCTTTTGAGCAAAAACGTTTAAATATTGATGAAAAGTCATCCGAGCTCCGATTTCAAAGAAACTTATAGTCAAACTCGACCTGACTGATGAAACGGATCTAATGATATCAAAACTAGTCAATCCGAGTCAAATCAAGCCCGGATCAAGTCATTAAACCACTTTTATAAGCTTTTCAGACATATTGGAAGGTCAAATGGATGCCGACACTAGAAATCCCATACTTGAATCGAGCGTCTCGGAAAGACGAATCTAACGAGCCCAAGATCACTCAATTCCGACATCGTTATGATCATCAAATGCTCCTTAAACGCTGTCTGATCGAGGGGAGCTATCTGAACCGTCCGATCAAAATGACTGCATTAATTTCACCCAGAACTCTATAAATGGACCCCAACTCTCACATGAGAGGGGTCCTAGAAGATAGAGCTCGAGGCCTCGATAAGTTGCTCGCAGCTTAGCACTCATCGTCGATCGCTCGTCGACCACTGTCGACCGTTGTCGACTACCGCTGACCGTTGTCGACCACCGCCGACCGCCGTCGACCACCACCAACCGCCGTCGACCTCCGGCATCTCCGACTTCCGTCACCGTCAACCTCCTTCACCGTCGACCGTTATCGACCATCGCCGACCGCTGTCGACCACCACCAATTGCCGTCGACCTCCGGCATCTCCGACCTCCGTCACCGTCAACCTCCGACACCGTCGACCACCTCCTACCGTCGTCGACTATCGCTGACCTTCGTCGACCTCCATCAATCATCGTCAAACACCACCAACTAGACACTGTCAATCAACACTGTAATATGAAGAATATAATCATTTCCTGTCTGTGGGACAAAGAATTTCTGTAATCATCAATCAATAGTGAATTTTCGCAACTGGGCCAGGCCCCGTGGTTTTTTCCCTTTATGGGTTTTCCACGTAAAAACTTCTGATGTCATTACTGGTTGTTTATCTTTCACCTGATTGTGTGCTGAAATCTCGTGCAACGCTAAGACAATAATCTATTACTCTACCGCCGCGAATTTTCTAGCACGCATCAATATGTATTTAAATGCCCTATCCAACACGAACGTTTCTAGTTTAGCCCAAACGCAGCCTCGAACTAACAAGTAGTGATATAATATTTTTTCGTCGCACACATTCTCGTTTAAAATAACAAACAGATAGAAAAGTCTCAAATAGGAAAAAAATATTACATCAGGACTCCGCACATAGAGTTACGTGCGGAGTCCAGTTAAATCGCGCCACGTGGTGCGTGGCAAAAAAGAAAAAAAAATTTGTCCGGTAACGCAGAGAATATTCCCCCCCTGTGTTATTTAGCGTTATTCATGTGTTATTGTGTGTCGTTCAGGTGTTATTATATGTTATTCATGTGTTATTCTGTCCTGAGAATATTCCCGATGTTATAATAATACAACAACACATCAATAACACCTGAATAACACACAATAATATCTGAATAATGCGAAATAACTTGGGGGAAATATTTTCCGCGTTACCGGGCAAATTTTTTTTCTTTTCTGCCACACGCCACGTGACGCGATTTTATTGGACTCTGCACATAAATCTACGTGCGGAGTCTAATGTAATATTTTCTCCTCAAATAGACACAGTATGCAAATAGTCCAAAGCTAGCCCTTCAATGAAGAAAAAATAAATAAAAGAAAATTTTAATGAATTAAATATATATGCTGCTAATTCAATTAACAATTAAAATTAGAGCATGCTGTCAATTTCATTTTGCTCATCAGAAATCTTATATATTTTCAGGAACCAACTACTCCGTATTGCAACATTAAAAATATTTATGACTCACCTCCATCTGAAAGCTCATCAAGTCTAATGCATCAAAATTAGTGTTCAGCTTAACAGAAGAATCAAACTGCTAAATAAATGGCAAATTTACAAACATACCCACACAACTTTTAGGTATTTACATATCTAACACCTGAAGTTGAATATTAAGGCTTATAAGACATGGGAGCAGTTGGTGCCTAGCGATTGCTCCTCCCTAATTCATTGGTAGGTGCTGACGGATCCTTCACCCTATGCTGTTCAGCTGCCGTCCTCTGTAAAATCCATCATATTTTCATTCAAATTTTATACAAATTTTGAGTAGTTCTTAATTTTTTTCTAAAATAGCAATATTTTCAAACTATTGTCAAGTAAACAAAGAGGTATGGCAGGACAATATTCAAATTAGTTTAATTATGTGCTGAATTTTTAAAACTTATTTATCCAAAGTTTATTCATTTAAATAAATAAAGGGGCGATACCACATATTGCAGTCTCTCCCATGATCATCTTACGAGAAAGAGCTAATGAACAAGACTTTTTACTATGTATTTTTGTGCACTTCTCTCTCTCCCTTTCTCTCCTGCCTTACGCTCTAACACTTGAGATGTGATTCATGGATAATTAATAAATTAATTAACATCATCAGATTCATAACAGTCTTTAAGGCAAGTTCAAGCTCATCATAATGGTTTTGAGATGACTGCGTCATCATGAAATGGTTAAACATTTGATATCAGTTTGATTTGGGTTTAACGAGCTTACGTTCAAGATGTGGTCCTACAGAGTATATTGCAAAGGAAGATTTACGTGCATACCACTCAATTCTTATGTATTTACATATCTAACAGCTCAACTTCAATTCTTACATATACATGCCACTTTAGCTATGCATGAAAGGGTGTATTTCACTGTTTAAAAGTTAAAATAGCAATATTTTTTTGTGTGAAATGAATGATTTGGGTGATATAAATGTAGAAATCAAAGTTTAGGTGTTATATATGCAACTAAATAAGAATGGATGGTTTGTATGTAAATGTCCCTACTGCAAAATGTCATGAGTTACCGGAATTTTCTTACCAGTATACTGTAAAAGCACATTCCTCTTATCCTCCGAACAAGATAAATATTCCGGATTTGTTTATGGAAAACCTTCAGACTTCTCTATCATCTTCATTCTGCATGTCATTTGCTTGCTGTACAAAGAGACATGCACATATATGAGTATAAAATCATGTTCATTAAATTAATAGAAAAAAAAAAGCCTCGATTTTTTTCCCTTAGTTCTTAGTATATTGTCTAGCATTTTGAATGGATTGGGATTTCGATATAGAACAATCAAAGTACATATCCAATGAAAGATGTTGAAGTATTAAGTAAAAGAGTAAAAATGATCCCTGACTCTTTATAATAGTCCATTTTAGTCTCAAAATTTATAAAGATGTCAATTTAACCCTCATACTTTTTTAATAGGGGCTAAAATAATCCTTCCTAAGAACTATTTCAGATCAGATTAAAAGGGTAGTGACTAATTTGACACTTTTATAGGCCCTAGGACTAAAATGACCCTATGTAAATAAGGATAGGACTGTGAAAAGTACTCATTCACTAAGAGCTCGTGTTAGGCTCGCTAATTAGCCTATAGTCGATTCGTTCGTTAAGCAACAGAGCCAATATGAACAAATTTTTTTTAGCTCAATTTATAAATGAGTAGAACATGAACAAAAATTTCTTTGTTCGTGTTCGACCTGATTTGGCTCGAATTAATTAAATAATAAATAAATATTAATAGTAAATATTTATATATTAAAATATTATATTGTATTTTAAAAATATTAAAAATAAATAAATTTCACTAGGATTGTTAAAAATAAAATTTTTATATTGGATATGTAAATACATAAGAATTAGGTGCTATGTATGTAAATGCCATTAAAAAAATTTTGGCTCTCACGCACCCTCGCTTTCCCCCACGGACCCACCTGAGGTCCTTTACTCCCGTGTTCTGTATGTAAATGCATAAGAATTGCGTGATATATATATAAATGCTGAAAAAATATATCAAATACGGATAACGTACGCAGTCCGACGCATCTCCCCCAATACCCATCCAATACCCACCTAATAACAAATACCCAATACCCATCCAATACCCACCCAGTACCCTTAAAATACGCACCCAACACTGCGTATGTGCTCCGGATGGAATAATTCGCCCCCCATCACACCGTCAATATTGAATACTCTCTTTAGAGGTAAAGAGGAAGCACATTTCTTCCAAAACTCATCCTCATGCGAGCTATGAAGCACGTTGTGTAGAATTACGCTCATAATTACCCTTTAATACTTACTATATTTAGACATTATTTTAATTCCTGAATTTTAGCTATTTATGTTATTCCGTAATTATAGAAATGACTTAATTCATTTCCTTATTCTTGTACTTGTAATCACCTATTTATAGGTGAATTCTCTATGGAATCAAGTGAGCATAATTTAAAATTCACATGGTATCAGAGCATTAGTGAAGCTCTCCCGCTCGATCGAAGCCTCTTCCCGCTCGATCGTCTGCGTCCCGCTCGATCGTTTGCGTCCCGCGCGACTGCTTCCTCCCGTTCGATCGTCCGCTCGTCTGCGTCCCGCTCGTTCGTCTCCTGCGATCGTCTCCCGTCTGCGATCGTCTCCTGCGATTGTCCGACTCGTTCGTCTGCGATAGTCTCCAGATCGTCTCCCGTCTCTGCGATCTGCGATCGTCTCCCGTCTTTGAGATCGTCTCTGGATCGTTCATCTACGATCGCCCGCTCTGCTTTCTCCGTTCTGGGATCGTCACCTGCTATCGTCTCCGGCTCGTTCTTCTGCGATCGCCCGCTCTGCTTTCTCCGGCTCGTTCGTCTACTTTCTCCCGACAATCGCGGACCATCGAGCGCGACGATCGAATCGCGCTTATCCCGCGATTGTCTCTCCCGATCGCCGACACGTTCCAGCCGTGCTCCTTGTCGACACAATCTCTTCTCTATTCATTCCATTGGACTCCTCTTCCCTCCGATGACTAAGTACGGCTATGCCTGCAACTCGTCCTCCACTAGTGACGTCACTTCTAGCTGCCCCTCCGCAATTGGGTCTCCGATGCCCAGCAATTCGGACAATAACTCGTCCTCATCACTGACCACAAACTCACCGGCCATAATTATCTCCAATGGTCGCGATCGGTCATGATGTTTGTATGCGGCAAAGCGCAAAGATGACTACCTCACCTGGTGATGCTCCAGACTCCGCGACGGCAGATCCATCATACAAAACTTGAAAATCCGAAAATAATATGGTTATGGCTTCAGCTTGTTAACTCGATGGCCTTGATATTGGCGAGAATTTTCTCCTCATATAGCACGGCTAAGGATATCCGGGATGCTTGCCCGTGAAATATATTCTAGTTCGGATAATACAATCGAACTCTTTGCGATCGAGACCCTTCTTCATGACTTTCGTCGAGGTGATCTCTCCGTCACTCAATACTTCAATACTCTTACTCGATATTGGCGAAGAACTAGATTTATTCGAGGTGTACCCTCGGAAGTGTCCCGAAGACACTATTATATTTCACCAAATCGTGGAACGATGCCGCACCTTCAAATTTCTCCTCGGCCTCAAATCCGAGTTCGACTGCGACTCGCTCGCAGATTTTAAGTTCGAAACCTCTCCCAACAATTCGTGAAGTTTTTTCCGATGTGCGCCGCGAAGAGAGTCGCCAAAAGGTCATGTTAGGTGCTTCCTCTTCCACTCCAGTCCTTGACGGATCCGCCCTTGCTGCTCACATCCCATCCACAGACAACCGCCAACGCCAGGGCCGCCCGTGGTGTGATCACTGCCGCCGTCCTGGCCATACTCGGGATACTTGTTGGAAGATTCATGGAAAACCCACCAATGGAAAGACCAAACGTGATTCTCGGGCAGCTACCACCATCACTACCGAAGTTTCTCCAGGAACGAGCCCGTTCAGCGAAGAACAGATTCATGCTCTCCAGAAGATGCTCGGTCAGCTGTCTCCAGTCCATCCTCCTAGTTGTAACATCGAGTGCCACCGGCCTTGTTGCCCAACAAGGTATTTTCTCATCTGCGTTCGTCTTGGATTCAACCTCTTCTCGCCCATGGATTGTTGACTCGAGTGCCTCCGATCATATGACCGAGGATATTTCCTTATTAGTGGATTACCGACCGTGTAATCCAACCCTCACTGTTCGGATTGCCGATGGATCGGCCTCCAAAGTTGTTGGTCTTGGTTCGTCCGCATCTCTCCGCATCTATTTCTCACCTTCGTGCTCCATGTTCCTACTTTGGATCGTAATTCTGGTCTACTATTAAGTAAGTCTTCACTCATGATTGTCATCGTGTTCCTAAATTTTTCCATATGTTTGTGAATTTCGGGATTTGAAGTCGGGGAGGATGATTGGCGAGTCTTGAGTTGCGCAATGGTCTCTATCTTCTCAACAAACCCTCTCGTTGGTCTTGTTTCACCCACCTGGTGGTGCTCCGAGATCTGAGCTCGTCTTGCTTAGATCCCCAGTACATTTGTCTTTCATTCTAGTGTTAATAATGATAGTGAAATCATGTTACTTCATTATCGTTTAGGTCATCCTAATTTTATGTACCTTGGGAAACTGTTTTCTCATTTATTTATTAATAAAAGTCCTATCACCTTTAATTGCGAATTTTGTCAACTTGCAAAACACACTCGTACTTCGTTTCCTCGTTTATTATACCGACCCACTCGTCACTTTTCCCTAATCCATAGCGATGTCTGGGGTCTCTCTCGTGAAAAAAAATATTTCTGGGGCCCAATGGTTCGTGTCCTTTATTGATGATCACACACGCGTGACCTGGATCTATCTAATGCGCGATAAATCCGAGGTAGGACCAATATTTCGTGTCTTCTATCAAATGATCCTCACTCAATTTGACACTAAAATTCAGGCTCTTAAAACAGATAATGCACGAGATTTTTTCAACACCTCCCTCGAACTTTTCTTACTCACAATGGCATCCTTCACCTCAGCACGTGTGTTGATACTCCCCAACAAATGGGGTTGCCGAGCGGAAAAATCGTCACTTGTTGGAGGTAGCCGCAGTCTCATGTTCACCGCATCGGTCCCTAAATTTTATCGGGGCGAGACAACATTAACTCGTTGCATATCTCATAAACCGGATGCCCTCTCGTATTCCGGTTTCCTTAGTCCAATTGATGTCCTCCTTCGCTCCTATCCAACTACCCGTGTCCTCCCTTCAGTTATCCCTACCAAATTATTTGGTTGCTCCGTCTTTGTTCATATTCACAAACAACACCGCAGTAAATTAGATCCCAGATCAGTCAAATGCATCTTCATAGGGTATTCAGTCAATAAAAAAGTGCTACAAGTGTTATTGCCTCTTCAACTAAAAAGATCTATAATTTTATGGATGTCACCTTTTTGAGCATCGACCATACTACCTGCAGTCTCGTTGTTCGGGGGAGAGTCGTAGTGAACAACAACCCCGTGTTCTTTTACCAACTGACACGGATCTTTCACCGGCTATCCAACCTCCTCCATCTCCTATGCCAAACCCATCTACACATCCCGTACCTCGGAAGTTCGGGTCTATACAAGACGGAACAAAGCCGTCGAAAGAATAGAGAACCAAATACCACTTCCAATTCGCGTCCAAGAATCTAATCCGACCCCAAACCTCCCCGAAACTCACTCGGGTACGGAATCTATGGACACTCAGTGACTATGAAGCTTACCCGCTCGTGAGAGATGATTCCGATGTTCCTCGCACTCAACATCCTATCTCTCGATTTGTTTCATATGAGAAGTTATCTCCTCCCTATCATGCATTTGTACATCGTTATTGACGACGATAGAGATCCCGAATTCTATTCAGGAAGCACTCTCACAACCAGGATGGAGAAAAGCTGTGAATGAAGAAGTTGCTGCACTAGAAAAGAATGGAACGTGGATTGTGTCTGATTTACCCAAGAATACGAGACCAGTAGGATGCAGGTGGTTATTTACAATCAAATGTAAGGCAGATGGAAGCTTAGATCGGTTGAAAGCCGACTCGGTTGCAAAAGGTTATACGCGATCATACGGAATTGACTATCAAGAGACATTCGCCTCAAGTAGCTAAACTGAACTCCATTAGAGTCCTACTCTCCATTGCAGCAAACCGAGATTGGCCGCTAATGCAACTTGATGTAAAAAATGCATTCCTTAATGAAGATCTTGAACAGGATGTATACATGGATTTACCTCCTGGTCTAGAGGGATCATTCCCTAGTGGCAAAGTATGCAAGCTCCAGAAATCTCTGTTTGGTCTCAAACAATCTCCCGTGCTTGGTTTGTCCGATTCACTAATTCGGTTATCAAATGCGGTTATACTCGAAAGTCAGTCGATCATACAATGTTCACAAAAACATCCGAGAAGAAGATTCTGTCGTACTCATCGTGTATGTGGATGATATCATTCTTACGAGTGATCACATCGAAGAATTGACAAACCGAAGAAGTTTCAGCCTATGAATTCGAAATCGAGGACCTCGGAGACTTGAAGTTCTTCTTGGGAATGGAAGTTGCAAGATCCAAAATAGGGATAGCCGTAACTCGAAGAAAGTACACATCGGACCTATTGAAAGAAGCTCGGTATGCTTGGATGCAAAGCCAATGAGATACTCTCAATAGACCGTATAACAAAATTGGAATAGAGAAGGATAGTTATCGAGTCGACGAAAGGACGATATCGGCGACTTGTTGGAAGACTTATTTACTTGTCCACACTGCATCGGACATAAGTTTTTCAGTAAGTAAAGTGAGTCAATTCATGAACTGTCCTACTGAGGAACATATGGGAGCTGTTAACCGAATCTTAAGATTCTTAAAGATGACTCGGGTAAAGGATTATTATTCAAAAGAATAATAGTCAAAGGGTAGAAGTTTTTACTGATGTTGACTGGGCAGGAGACATCCACCCGACGATCAACCTCTGGGTATTGCTCTTATGTATGCGGCAATCTAGTTACCTGGAGAAGCAAGAAGCAATCGGTGGTATCTCAAAGTAGTGCAGAAGCAGAATACAGAGCGCTAGCACTGGGTATCTGTGAAGGAATGTGGATCAAAAGATTTCTCAAAGAACTTGGGATTATGGGAGAAAATCCTATCAGGATGCTCTGTAACAATCAAGCAGCAATCGATATTACGAAAGAACCCTGTTCATCATGACCGAACGAAACACATCGAGATTGATCGGAACTTTATTTCGGAGAAAGTGACAGATGGAATCATCGAATTGGTTTATATTCCTTCTAAAGACCAAACCGCGAACATTCTCACTAAGCGTTCTCCTAAGTCGAAGCTTCGATGAGTTTAAACAACAAGTTCGAGCATGTACAATTTGTACAACCCAACTTGAGGGGGGTGTAGAATTACGCTCATAATTACCCTTTAATACGTACTATATTTAGACATTATTTTAATTCCTGAATTTTAGCTATTTATATTATTCAGTAATTATAGAAAGGACTTAATTCCTTTCCTTATTCTTGCACTTGTAATCACCTATTTATAGGTGAATTCTCTATGGAATCAAGTGAGCATAATTTAAAATTCACATTGCTGTGTAAATTAATTTCATTTTATACTCTGAGTTTTAAAATAAATAATTAAAATTTATAATTTAATTATATTATTAGATTTATTAAATATTAATAAATTATTATTTCGAGCAAAACACGAGCGTAATTCGAACAAATAAACTTGATCGAGCCGAACACGAATATGCTTTTAACGAGCTATTACAAACACGAGCCGAACACAAAAAAAAATAAATAAATAAAAAATAAAAAATAATGAACAAGCCGAACATGAACAACCTCAAACTTGCTCAAGCTCGGCCCATTCACACCCCCTAGCCAGGGTACTATTTTGGCACTTTACTCCTAGATTATTAGACTAAAGGGGTGTTTGGTTGCAAGAATTTCGCCAAGATTTAGCTAGTATTTAGGGTAAACATTGCCAAATAATTGTTTGGGCATAAATCCGACTACATTCTAAAATCTTATTTTATTTTCCTGTCATTTTAGGCTATACCACGGATGTAGTAATTATTGAGGAAATTAAGATTTAAAAGATTTGCACAGTTCATCTACACGATTTAAGGCCTCTGAGTTTTACTAAATTGTATAGCAGAATATAAAGTTATTCAGTTTATGATGATGAAATTAGAACAGTAAAACACGCACCATTTGTTAAATTGACAGTACTCTGCCCCCAAGTGTAACTGACATATTTCCTCACCTGGAAAGGAGCAATCAGTATGCGAAGGTAATATAAGTGCAAACTTTAAACAATACCTTATCCCAATGGCGTTGAGCACGTTTGTGTCTTCTGATGTTCCTCATCACCGTATCTTCAAAACGCAGATTATTAAATCTGGCCTCACACTGCAAATCAGATGAGTTAGCTAGAAAATGTAAAAATACAGAGTAAAGGGTTGTCTCGCATCAATTTTGCGATTATTGCTTTATAGTGTTTTCAGTCTTTTGTTTACAGAAAAATTTACTTCTAGAAAACACTCAAAACAATCTTATCATCAGGTTGCACCTCAAAAAAGCTCGACATCATGATGATTTTAAATCTTTCACTTGATAAATTCCCTTAAAGGTAAATTTAAGTTCCATCTAAATCTAGTGTCAGTTTTAGAGTAAAAATCTGACTCAATTCACTAAAACAGGACCAATATGAAAGTGGCTTAAGAACTTGAGCAATAAGTAGTACTCATGACTTCTCAATGGTGATTACAAAGAAGGGTTAGACACGACTTAGGAGTTAACCACTAAAACTCTTTTGTAGTTTGTTTCAAGACTATCACATAGCTCAATATCAATTCATTGAATTTAACTCACCATGTGATTTTTCCAATAATTGCAAATTTAGCCGTTAAAACAATGAGAGGAGGATAGTTTAATAACCTTCACTTAAATATTCTTAAAATGAATAAGATGTGCCACAGACCTTCTCCAGAACACCAGTCCCTAAAGAGAGTTTTGCTTGGCTACAACTTTTGTCCCACAAGCACATTTAAGAGGAGAGGTGAATAGGGTGTTTAAGAAAAATGATTTTTAAAATTTATTAGATGTATGGTGATTTTGCTTGAAATTAGATTATTTTAGGTGAGCTTGAGTGGAAAACAAAAGGATTATGATTTACACTAAATGAAGAAAATGAATTTTGAAAAGGTTTGGCTTCTAACTTAAGCCTACATCCATTCTAGAAAAATTCATCACAATTGTTTTATAACGGGTTAAGCAGCAATCCACATACCCTACTCATTAGGAGACGATTCTTAAACTTTAATAAGTTAAAGATATGCCCTCAAAAAGTTCCAGATAAAGGTTCAACCTAGCTCAATTACAAGGATGAAAACCTTGAAAGATTTTACAAAGAAAAGTTGTTAACATAAAAAGATTTGCAAGCAGCCAAACATAGAAAAAAGAATTTGCAAAATTAAAAGTAATAGAGTAGATGAAGGAAAAGGAAGATCAAAATATGAAAACTGAAAAACCAAATTACGAATCCTACGGCTGAGCATATGAGCTTCAATGGCATTTCACAAAAAAAGCCAACAAAAGATCACAATGAAGACGTAAAAATTTAGAAAGCTTTGAGAGAATTCAAATACAAATAAGAGCTTCTAATTTGCTTGAACTCGATAAGTATCTTAAGGCCAGCCCAAAAGTGATGCCAAAGTTGCCAAACTAGTCTATTTCTATCCAAAAAAATGTTAGACAAAGGTCTTGTATACATGTTCCAAGAATTTTATAAACATATTGCATTCCATTTACAAAATTGACTTCAAGAAATGTGTCTTGATTTAGTATTTTTATTGGTCCTTAGGCATGCAAAGAAAGTGCAATTCACATGCTTGGATATAAGTGAGTTGACAACAGAAACCACAAAAACAATAGATCCCCTTTAGCAGCAATAGCCTCAAAGAATCAATCAAATATGATCCAAGGTATGGGATAGTCCTATGATGAGATCGTGCCAGGGTTTCAAAAAATAGACATTGCAGAAAACAAATTTCCCAATTTCAAACTTATGGCACGTGAACTTGCTCACAAGCCTGGAAGCTATCAATCCAAAGAGGTCCAACCAACTTTATAGGGTCAACTTCATGTTAAACTTAATTGTCAAGAGCTCTGACAAGGTTTCATTTATCAAGTTCAAAATGAACTTGACTGGTAACAACAGTGGGTATGATTAATCAAAGGACTTCCTACAACTAAGGTGTTAAGCAGGCTAGTTTTGATGAGATGCAGATGCACAAAATACAGAAAGTGTGCCTCTTAAAACTTCGCCAATCCAAGCATGCTTATATATATTTAGAAGGACTCGAAGTCAAACACCTTAGATTTGTAATTTATCGGACATTGATGTCAGGTAGTCCATTGCATTCATCATTTTCTCAAGGATAAACAGCATAAACATTTAGTAAAGAACCAACATATCATACCTAGATAAAATGGGAGCCATAAAACTGAAGAGGTTATTATTCATAAAAACAATGCGGGGTTCACCACTTTAGACCCACATACTTAAGATGACAGAATCTGTAGCAGACTTCTGCTATCTCCTCAGAAAGAACAACAATGATGCTACCACTCATGCAACTCATTTACATCAGCAGATCAACTCCATGAGGAGTTCTCAGTAAAAACTCATTTGCAATATCTATTCATTATTGACAATAAATGGTGAAATACTAAAGGAAGATTAGCTGGAGAAATAGTTCAGAATAATAAATTAACTAACAAGAGGACAGCTGAAGCAGAATATTAATGAAATGTGTAAACATCTGAAACATATAATAAAGAAATTCCAATATTATCAGATGACGATCTTGAAGTGAGTTCCCTAGAAAAAACTTACTTGTGATAGCAAGTAAAGAAAAACTGCAAGGCTTGTTACAGAAAGGCCACCCATCTCTGCCAGGAAACTCACTGCATGCAAATAGAACATGTAGCTTGTCAAAGTTTGCAGCTTGAAAAATATCTAAGCAACTCAATCTCAATCATCATAAAACAAGACCATGCAATGTCAATAATTGAAGGATTACTGATTACTCTTTTCAAAAGTCCCTATTATCAGGAATAAAACTTTAGTTAATTTTCAACAGTGAATCGGTATAATAAAACATGGAAGGAAATAAGAGCGTATTTATTTGTTGGACAATCTAACATGTTTTTGTATTCATTTTTCATATAATCAAAATTGCAAATTACACTTTATTTTGTCTTTAATAATTTAAGTGGGGTTGGAAATGATGTCCAAAAAAGCAATCAAGCTTGTTTCCAACATTTCATAAACATATGATGCAGAATTATATATGCTAAAAATTAGAAAGGGAATTTGAAGCAGAAAAGATTTATCTGATGCCAGTTTTGATGATGGCCCTTCAGCTTCTTTAGTCTCATGAAATTGTTTGATTTCTCTCTTAGATTCAGTCAAACTGAATCTATCTATGAATGTGTTTTTCCATAGAAGTGCCTTTGTATGCCTTTTTTACAGCCTAAGGAATCATGCTAGAGACTTTCCGTGTCCTGTATTCTAAGGAATGGAAGTATTTTCAAGGTGAGAGCTTCGTAAAGGCATATCTTATGAATAGTATAAGACATGAGAGAGAGAGAGAGAGTTTTGATTCAAGAGTAGAAGAGGAGTAGCCACAGGATAGAGGAATAAAAGAGAGGAAAGTGAAAGGAAGAGAGAGAAATGATGAATTATTTAAATTTCTTTTCATACTTGGATAATAAAAACTACAAGCAATGGAACTACAATTTATAGAAATGAAAAAACATTTGAATCAATTAATCTAAACTTAAATCTAGATCATGCCTATGAATCCAATCAACTAATTCAAAACAAAGAAAATTCTAAACAATTATCTAAAAAGTAAAATCTCATTATCTAAAATGCTATAATGTATTTTAATTTGTTCAGTAGCGTAAAAGAGAATCACATAATCATATGTAGGAAAGAATTAACATATGTTTCCTGGGAGAAAGCTGACAACAATATTGAAATCTGTGGAATTTGTGTATCTAGCAATAAAGCTTGAAAGAATATCAAACTCAATTGATCAAATTATTGTCTTCCCCTCAATAATAACAATAATAAAGCATCTCATTCACAACAAAGAGTTCAAGCACGATCTCAAAATTAGTTTAAACAACAATCTATATAGAAAATTATGTGAAAACTCAAAAGAGGGTTGACTACCAATAATTGTTATCATACCATCATGAAGCTCATCTAAAAAATTAAAATTAACATAGTGATAATCCACAGAAACCAAATTAGCATATCAATCAAGTTTTTAATATAGAAAATGTGACACCGGTGCCTGACCTTTTGATTGATATTTAAATTTCATAATTCGGTTGGTGTAGCTCAAGTGGTAGATAAGATTAGAGAGAGTTGCCTTAGCTGATTTGGTCATATTAAATGTTGACCATCTGATGGTCTGGTTAGGAGAGTTGATGTTTTAGATTCAACTTATGTTAAGAAAGGTAGAGGTAGACCTAAAAGGAATTGGGCATGATGTATAAAAATTGATCTTAATTTATTATAATTAAATGAAAATATGCACTCAATTGGACACAATGGAGAACAAGGATTCATGTAGCCAACCCCACTGATGCGGGGCTCATGGGGGATAGGCTGGGCGTAGGTCCAGCCTAGCTGGACAGACTGATCCTCTTGGAGGGGGACCCACCGCCCCTTCCTTACTCCTCTTTCCTTTCCTTTTTCTCCCTTCCTTTTCCTTTCTTTTCTTCCTCTTTCTATTTTCCTTCCTAGGCTCTTTCCTAATTTAAATCATTTCCTAAAAGCCTAAATCCTGATTTTATTGTCCTCCCTTAATTTAAAAATTTCTTAACAATCTGAGATCTTGATTTTATTTTTATTCTCCTTTCTTAATTTAAATGTTTCCTATATTGGGTCAAGTCTCTTATTAAAAGAATTATTGTGTTTAGAGTTGGGGGTCTTGATTTTAAAATCTGATTTCAGTTTTATCTAGTATTTTCACTCCTAAGGTTAGTATCCGACGACGAGAAAAGCACTCCGGCTGTAACCCTCTTTGACGTGGTGTTTATCTTCACTGTTCCTGCTGTAGCAACCCCTACAGTTCCATTGAAGGCCGCTACTCCACCATTCGGGCGCCTCTTCTACGATCTCCTACAGGCCGCAATAATGTTTCTCTCTGTCACACCCTCTGCAGTCCCCTGCAGGTCACTGACCCCACCATCTAGACGCCTCTAAAGCACTTTCCCATGAGCTGCAACACTGTTCCTTCCTAACGCCACCCTGCAGCTTCCCTGCAAGTCGCCGGTTGCGCTCCAACTTCCAGGTTCCATTAATTGTTATCATTATCATGAAGCTCATATAAAAAATTCAAATCTACATAATGGTAATCCACAAAGACCGAATTAGCATATCAATCAAGTTTTTTATATAGAGAATATGACACTAGTGCCTGACCTTTTGATTGATATTTAAATTTTATAAATTGGTTGGTGTAGCTTCGGTGGCAGATAAGATTAGAGAGAGTTGCCTTAGCATTCCCATGGGTTGCAGCACTGTTCCTTCTTAACGCCACCCTGCAGGTAGCTGGCTGCGCTCCAACTTCCAGGTTCCAATAATTGTTATCATTATAATTATGAAGCTCATATAAAAAATTCAAATCAACATAATGGTAATCCACAAAAACCGAATTAGCATATCAATAAAGTTTTTAATATAGAGAATGTAACAGTGGTGCCTGACCTTTTGATTGATATTTAAATTTTATAAATTGGTTGGTGTAGCTCCAGTGGCAGTTAGAGAGAGTTGCCTTAGCTGGTTTGGTTATATCAAATGTCGATCATCTGATGGTTCGGTTAGGAGAGTTGATGTTTTAGATTCGACTTATGTTAAGAAAGGTAGAGGTAGACTTAAAAAGACTTGGGCATGATGTATAAAAATTAATGTTAAATTATTATAATTAAATGAAAAATATGACACTCAATAGGAGACAACGGAGAACAAGGATTCATGTAGTCAACCCCACTGACGCGGGGCGCATGGGGGACCGATTGGGCGCAGGTCCAGCCTAGCTGGATAGGACGATCCTCTTAGAGGGGTCCCCACGCCCCTTCCTTCCTCTTTCCTTTTATTTTTCTCCCCTCCTTTTTCTTTCCTTTCTTCCTCTTTCTATTTTCCTTCTTAGTCTATTTCCTAATTTAAATTATTTCCTAAAAGCCTAAATCTTGATTTTATTCTCCTCCCTTAATTTAAACATTTCTTAAAAATTTGATTTTATTTTTGTTCTCTTTTCTTAATTTAAATGTTTTCTATATTGGGTCAAGTCTCTTATAAAAAGGCGTTGATGTGTTTAGACTTAGGGGTCTTGATTTTAAAATATGATTTCAATTTTATCTGAGTATTTTCCCTCCTAAGACTTGTATCTGACGAAGAGAAATGTACTGCTGTAACCCCGTCCGAGGTGGTGTTTATATTCACCGTTCCTCCCCGTCGCACCCCCTGCAGCTCCCCTGCCGCTACTCCACCATCCAGGCTTCTCTTCTGCAGTCTCCTACAAGTTGCAGCATTGTTTCTCCCTGTCACACCCTCTATAGCTCCCTTGCAGGTCACCGACTCCACTATCTATACGCCCTTACAGTAATTTCCCATGGGAACGCCAACCTACAACTCCATGCATGCCGCCGACTACGCTCCAGCTTATAGGTTCCTCTCAGCACCCCTTGACCCAGTAGAAGGATGCGGTCCTCAACTTCGGCCGTTGTTCTTGACTCCATTCTTCGGTTTCTACTGCCACTCTTGCCTCAGCTCCTCGGCTTCGGCCGCCATCCTTGTCGCCTCCAGATTCTAGCCCTCGGCGACATTTCCCATTTCTTTCAACTGCGTTTGATGCCTCGACGAGTGCTTGCTTCCCGCTCCTCCCTAGTCGCTCGACATTGCTTCGACCTTCACCGCAGCCGCCACTCCATCCCCATCCCTCCGAACTCCCTCGTTGAGATTGTTGCATCTTTGTTTGTTGGGTCGTTGTTTGTAATGCTTTGATTTACGTGATATCTTTATTTCTTTTGTGTCATCGTTGTAACCAACTTCTTAAGTTCTTAATAAATTTGTGTTTTGCGACGTGGTTTGAATTAACTCCATATCATTTGGTATAACAGCTAGTCCAACCCTAGTCCAATCTAGGGTTCCCTAGCATCCGCACCATACCCAAGCCAAATTTTTTTCCCTTCTTTTCTTTTCCTTCTCTTCTTTCATTTTTCCGCTCTCATCTTTCTATTCATCCATCATTCTTGCCCATCTTTCCCTTCCCCCAACCACCTAGTCTTCTCATCCAAACCATCACCTATGCCCCCAGCAGAAATGCACCGGACCACAGCCAGGAGGCGATACAATGTGAAATCCGCCGTCTATAACAACAATTGATAAAACTCGATGAAGGGATCCAAGGCGAAGTCACCTTCGATCATGACCTCGAGAGTCGACAAGAAGACATCTATGGCGATAGAAATCCGTTCGACAAAGAAGATAACAGCGACGAAGAATACCTTCCACGCCGTTTTGGCATCTAATACCAAATGCGACCACGAGAAAAACCCGGAGGTCACCGCGACTTCGACATTAAAATAGATCTCCCTGAATTTGACGGAGATATAGATCTAGATGAATTCCTTGACTGGCTGCGAGCAATCAAACGAACTTCTGAATATAAGGAAATACCTGAAGATAAGCAAGTCAAACTAGCAGCTACTAAACTGAAAAAACACACCTTTTATGGTGGGACAACCTACAACAACAGCGAAAAAGGGACGACGGTGAAAAAATCACTAAGAAGGACAAAATGAAGGAAGTCTTATTATAGAAATACCTGCTCCCGCACTACCGACAAGATATGTTTCTGAAGCTCCACAACCTACAGTAAAGAGAGATGTTTGTAGAGGAATTCACAGCTAAATTTGATTAGCTACAAATGAAGTGTGACTTGGTCGAACAACAGGAGCATACAATCGCCCGCTACCTCGGAGGTCTGAAGCCCGCCATTAATAAGTTCAACTACATTCCTATCCGTCGCTGAGTGACACCCAAACCTTAGCCTTGACAGTTGAAAGGCAACAAAAAGCAGTTCAAGCCACAGTCTTCCTTCTGCCAGCAAGCCTCATACAAACCAACCCCAGCAACTAGGCATGCCAGGAAGGGAAACTAACGTCCACGAATACAAAAACTGACCAAAGCAGAAAGAAACTCGAGAAGGGAAGCTCATCCGAGCCCACACAAGCCATAAAGTGTTTTAAGTGCCACGATTTCAACATCGCCTCCAGCTATCCCACAAGCCGAGTTTTTCTTTTGCGAACCAAGATGTCATGGAGAAAAGCGAAGATGAAGAGGCAAACGATAACATCGACACAGTATTTCAGCTCCCCGAGGATGAATGTGAATTACTATTCATACGACGAGTCTTACATTCGGAACTAGCACGTGATTAGTCATAACCAGGACACAACATCTTTCGTACGAAATGTATAGTAAAAGGTAAAGTTTACAGCCAGATCATCAACAATGGCAGTTGTCACGAGACTAGTTTATAAATCTTTTCTCTTTGTTTGACTAGTTTATACATATATTTTTCACCATATTTAGAATCTAATCTATTATAAAAATAACTAAAAGCATAATTTTTTAGCATCACAGATTGTTCTCTTAAAATTCCTACGGGTCAACTTGTATTTTTTCCAATTCTCTAAGCTTTCACATTTAAAGTAATTTTTATAACATAGCTTTTTATATTTTGTCTTTTCTTGCATATTATTATTTCTCCATCAACTATTTTTATTTATATAATTTTTTCCTTTTGATTCTTCAAATACATCTTTTGCTACTTGTTTAATAGTATTTGTTACTTTATCCCATGGAACTTACTTCTACATGAATATCCCAAATCTTGAAATTTTGAAGTTTACTCATAAAAATAATTTTACTCGTGTATTTTAGTTATGCGCATCTAATTCTATGACAAATAATCCTAGTATTCTTTATCTTAGAGCTCTTTTTATTAAAATCCAAAACTAATAATCTATGTTGAGAACTTAAATTTTCACTTAGAATGACGTTGCAATCTTTACATTCTCGACGATCTCTTCTTCTCATAAAAAAATAATCAATTTGTGTTTTATTAGATTTATTTTTATAAGTAATAATATCTTATCTTTTTTCTTAAATAAAGTATTTGCAATAACAAAATCATACGTTAAAGAAAAATCTAATATAATTCTACATTCTTTATTAATCACTCTAAAACGGTAGACATCATGAATACTTCTAAAACCTGCTACCAGTACCAACATGTCTATTTAAATCGCCTCCAATATTTTTTTTTCAAGAGGTATCATTTGTGTTAATTCTTCTAGATCATATCAAAATTTTTCTTTAGAGCATATATCTAACCTACTTGAGGAGCATAAGCATTTAAGATTAAAAATCTTAGTATCAACGACAATCTTAAGAGCTATAATTATATCTCTAAGTCTATTAATTTTTACAAGATTATCTTTCAAACTCTTATATATAATTACACCTACACCATTTTTAGTGTGACTCCTTCCTGAATACCAAAGTTTAAAACCTAAGCTATCAATCTTCTAAGTCTTTTCTCGAACTTATGTAGTTTCTTGAATGCATATGATATTTATCTTCCAATGAACCATAATACGAACTAATTTTTTCATTAATTTATCTGTGAGAGCAACTAAATAACAAGATCTTATTCTAATATTAGTTTCATGGACTAGCTTTTTTACCCGCATTCATCCGTAACGTGGAAACTTTTTTTTATTTGACACTACACCCAGGTGCTGGTATAGCGGTCCTTGCACACTTTTCACTGTATTCAGATCATATAACGTGTCGCTTCCAGGGGATGCCCTAACATTTACACAATAATTTAAAGGATGCATGTCATGATTTTTCGACAAAAATTTACGCTGAATATCGACTACCTGACACAACCATCAACTTTATATAACAGATTTACTGTAGATAGAAAAATAATGTTTATATTAGTTGTTGATGGAAAAAAAAACAATTTTAGGTTGGATCTGTGTTATTTATGCATGAATTAGAAGCAGAAAAAAGCCAAAAAAATAAAACTAACAGCCAGCGACAGTAAGCAATGATTCATACCAATTCCAAATACAAGTTCTTTGTCAACCTCCACGATGTAATCAGAAAGATACCTAACAGTCAGAGTAATATTCAATAGTCCATCCCTGGAGTTCTGAAAAGAAGTTTGCAGACTCCCAATATCAGAAAATGATGAGCCTGGTATGTAGTCGTGCAGCAAAGGTTGAATAATCTTTAAATGATGCTTATAATTAAACTTTGTAGGGAATAAATTAATCTTCAATAAATTCATATCTGGCCCCCTTAAAGTTTCTAGTCCACCATCTCTATAGCTTCCTGGTGCTAATGTGCCACTGACATAGCTGACATGTGCATCATCAATATGATCCCTTGCCGTCAGATTGAATTGAAAACCCACTGCACTGGCAGGACTCTTTGGGAGATCAACAAAATGCCAGGAAATATAGAAGTCATCTCTTGGAATCCGACAGTGGTTGCATTTAATTGAAACAGTGGGACCTAGGCTTGTATTATAGCAAGTATAATTAGAATAAAGGGTCAGAAGATATACTTTGTAATATACTGAACCAGGACTACTGATGACTATTTCCGTAAGACCTCGTAAATGAGAACAAGTCATGCTAGAGACCGTGGTTATATTAAATTCCATATCATTGTCAAACTGCTGCAAATCTGGAGCGTTGGTTGGCTTGACTTTTTGTACCTCAAATGTGCGCTTTGCAATAATCTGATATAGCAACCTGGTATGAAATGAGTTGAAAATTCAAGGTTTCAGATGGCTTAACAAGGTTAAAAATTTAAAGCCAAGCCAAGTTCTTAATGCTCCATGAACTCCCATGAAATCATGGTCAACATAAAGACCACAACACCAAAACCCATCACTTACGCAGAGAACAAGCCAGCAAACAGTATCCAGCTTGCTACAGAAAACGCTCCGCCCAATTCCGTTTTCCTCTTTACAACCATCTTGTTATCTTCCTATATCCGCAAAGAAAATAAAAAATGGGTATTCAGGATACAATAGTTAACTTCTAATCAATTGAAATAACTAGGTTATAAACAAGCCAACAAATGGAAATTCAAAGCTAAAATGTCCGGTGCAAATACAGAATATTCTGTTAACTAAATATAGATAACTAAAATGATCAAAAAATGTTGCCTTCTCCATGCAACTAAATCCAAAACAAGAAATCTAAGGCATTATTCTTCACTGCATTCAGGTCACCGAGATTAATACATTATTTTGTACCTTCTTCTAAGAGAACAATGAAAAACACAAGTGGAAGGAACAAATCCATCAAAGACGGACAAGAAGAATGACACAAAAATTCTGCTTTTCATTGTGATCTGACCACCCTGGAAAAACCATTTAAGCTAACATTGTTTGGACTTTTAGTTCAATATTACTATTCAGTATTGGTGAACCGCTGGTTTTTTATATTACCAAATGGCACTATTTTGAAGGTTGGTTAAACTTAATCTAGACAAACTATTCTAACTGACTCACCATCCACCTAAGACCGCTCTACTCAGATTTATGTTTACACCTATATGGAGGGCTGAAATTAACTAATCGACTAACACCAAGAAATAAGTCGGATTCAGAAAATTAACACAGGAAATCAAACCAAAAAATTTTCAACAGGCAATTCCTGAAAATATAGAGCATGGAATATGCCCATTCTGTATGATTCATTTCTTTATAATTATCTAAATTCCAGTTATATAAAAGTTAGCTTAAATAAAAACAAAACAAAAAAGTTTGACAATCTACATAAGCAGAAACTAGGAAGTTTGTGATCAGTATGGCAGGCACTTAAATTTGGATGTTAAATGTAAATATATAAAGGGCAGGCCTAGAGCATAAGGTGCACTCCACTATGCTAGAATGGAGAACATAGTTTTGATAAAAAAAAAAAAGTCTCCCCATCTCGGAACACTCTATTGAAGGGGAAACTTCACACACTTGGTAACTGAGACCCGATCAAGAGATAAAGAATATGTGATAAAGCGGAAGAGTTTTGAGACAGAGGGAAATAAATGACAAATTTAAGCATATAACTAAGTTGGAGCAGTTAATCGAGCTGATTTTGAGCAAGTCTGGCTCAACTCTAAATAAAATATTTAGATTCCAATACAACTCAAACTTTACTCATTTAATGCTAGTTTTGATAAGATTTTGAGCTGATTTTGAGTGAGTCAAACCAATTTGATAATATTTTTTAATAGTTGACTGGAAAATAATTTTCAATTAAATATATATGTAAACATAAGCATTACACATAAATTATATGATACACTATAATTTATGTAAGAGATAACTTCGAATTATATTTCAAATTTACTCGAATTATGTTCGACTGAGACAAGGCAAACTCAGAACTAATGTGGAGTTGAGTCAATTTAGAGAAGAGTCCAATTTTGAATGAGTTTTAAATTCTAGGCTCTTTTTAAATAGCCTTAACTCTTAAGAGACAGAGGAACTTAATTAAACATAACCTACCAAGATATGACTCAATTAAGTTGTATAAAATTGGATAGAAAGGGCATTAGAATATAATAAACCACAAAAAATCTCTACAATAGAGGAAACTATCAGGTACTTTCTAACGGTCATTCCCTTCGAATGTACAATAATTCAGTATTTAAAATAGCGTGGCTAATCAACCAGAACATATATAATATTTACAAACATTACAGAATAAAATATATAAATTAAAATAGTTTGGAATTACACATAAATAATGACTTGAGATTTCCATAGAAGCTTATAGACAAACTTATGTTGTAGCTACTTTTCATTGTAATTGAATTAAATTACAAATTTCTTTCTTTCTTAATCTAGTCTTGTATGACGAACCACCTCTTTGGCTATCTAGTGAACTAGATGTGACCAAACAACTCTATATTCTGCTCTAGCATAATCCCAATTTAGTAATTGATCTACCCTGCTCTAATTATCCAAGGATTAACTTCTTTGAACCTTCAAAACAGCTAATTATGGGGAATCTTGAAAGATTTTTTCTAAAGCCAAGTAGGAGACCTAAAGGCCTACTTATCAATATATTAATCTCGACACTAAATCACAAGACTATTATTAACATAAGCTTGATCTCCATCTAATGTTCAGAGAACTTTTGTCATTGGCCCCGTCTTAGTCCAATATCATTTATCATAAAGAAGAACCAAAGCTTATACATTGAAAGAGTTAAAAATAATGGTGAATTATTTCCTTTAAATGAGGATGTGAAATTGGACTTCCTACATATGATAGATTAATAAATGCTAACAAAATTGATGATTAGTTGGAGAACAGGGAGACATATTTCTCCATCTACAAGTAAATCAATGCATAGAAGATTTTGTACGTCGTAAACCACTCTCATATGCACTAATATAGTGGAAACCATAATCCAATATCTAAGAAAATTTTAGCAGAAAATTGTAAAAAATCTTAAAATTTGCATATATTTAATTAAAACAGGAAAATTAAAACCAACTAATTAAAAATTACTGGGTAATTTAAGACTTAATAAAGTTGTCAAGTGTGTGTGTTTTTTTTTTAATAAAAAATCATAACAATTAAGATATTAAAAATGTAACAAAACAAGTTCTCCAAAAAAACAAAATAAATAAAAGTAAACTAAAATGGCTATGTTTGGTGCATTAGAAGAAGGGAACCAAGCAGAAGAAATCAAGAGGAAAGGGAAGATACCAATAAAGAGAGAGAGAGAGAGAGAGGGGAAGTGGAAGATACAACGAGAAGAAGAGGAAGAGACCGTGATTGGTAAGTGAGAGGGAGCAAGAGAACGAGCAAACAAAAGGTAGGTATTAGAAGTTATATTAAGAAGTAATTTATTCATGTGAGAAGTTACGAGGAATAAATTATTTCCTTGGATTGGATTTATTTCCTTTCTTTTTTAGGTTTTCCTATTTTTATGTTATTTCTTTTCTCTCCAAAAAGAATTGATTAATTGCAGATATTATGAGTTATTAATTGCAGATATTATGAGTTATTACTTTCCTTTCTCATTATTTCTTTTTTATTGTCTTTCCTATTCTAGGATTCATCTAAGGGTTTTATTTATACCCCGTTTTCATATGAATAAAAACATTTTGCATTATCTGAATCACAACATCATATCAGAGTCTAACTTCATACCCTAGCCATCGGCACTCCTTTTAGAACCGTCGAGCTCCCTTCTTGCTATCCTCCGTGTCGAAAGGGATTGGCACTTGTCTTGGTATTTGAAACGGTGACTTTTGCTTCTTCTCTCCCTGCAGGCTTGGCCTATCGGTTAGCCCGTCCCAAGCTGCGAGTTCGACTGTGTTGACCTGCAGAAAGCAAGCAATAGTTTCCCAACAATTTTTCTTCGTGTTGTTATTGCACCCGTAGAGATCTGTTCCATGGAGAATTTTCTGTTGTTGATTGTCCAACAATTTTTTCCCATAAAGAACCATTGCACATATGTCGTGTAGATCTATAGCCTCCGCTTCCCCAAGGTTTTTTTGCCCTAACTGCCGCTAGTTCCACTCTTTCCTACCGTTGCTCCCGCTGATCCTTCTAGCAGGTAGTTCCAGCCGCTGGACCTCCCGCCGCTGAAGAGTTGATCCTATATTCCAGACTCAGACCTTATAGAAACAAGACTGAAGAGCATCTAGAGTGACGACGTCCTTGAGACCCTCGTAGAGGGTATATCACGTGGACAACCAACCGAGGATTTCTGCCACTCTCTCACCTGTGTCGGACCTCTGTCGGCCTGCTCTCCCTCTCACCGACGACCCTTCTCGGACAAGTTGTGTGTCGATGGCTTCTCTGTTGTCCCTTCCTGCCACAAAACATCCCCGTTATTCTTCCCGTTAGTCTTACCCAGAGGACTTTCCCGCATAAAACAAAGCAACTTTTTTTGTTGTTCTGCCCATTCGTAGGAAACAACACAACTTTTTCCCTGAAATCCAATGTTGCTTCCTATTGTTCTTCCACAAAAATCCAGTGATGGTTCTTGCAGCCTGATCCGTCGCCAGCCCTTTCTCCTGAAGTATTTTTTCCTTCTCTGCGCAAGCGTTAGGGGGAGCTGCATTTTTCAGCAGCCCTTTCTCCTGCAGCTTTCGCTATCAGTAAAATTTCCTGGGTGTGATTTACTCTCTCTCTCTCTCTTATGGAAATCCCAATCGAAGAATCGCCGCCGATGTTTGAAGAGCGGAGCCTTCTCTCTCCAATGGCACTCCCAACCGAAAAGGATAAATTATTTTCCCAGACATGTCTTCGCAACAAAAGTGGACAGATGGGAGGAGCTATTTTTGCCATCCCCCCCCCCCAAAGTTTCAACTTATATTCCTTCCTACAGGAAGTTGCGGCTTCATCCGCGTCCATGGCGTCTTTTGTCATTTCACATGCGTGGATTATGGAAATGAAGGGAAGCTTATTATAGAGGAGTTCATCGTTAGTTTGCTTGCAAAGTGACTTGAAAAAGGCTATTACAGAGGCGAGATTGGATGTATCCTCGAGTGGAATTCTATCAGCCGACGTACATTCCCTTCTCCGTCGGTTTCTTCCCCGCTGTCAAAAATCTACATGCAGGTCCTCTGTGTTTTCTTCGCCACTAGAACTTTCGCTGCAAATTTTTTCTTTGTTGGAACTCTCTTGTCCAACAACAGTCGGTCCTCTCCCTGCAGGTTGCAACCCTTTTTCCTCTGCCGCTGGAAATCATATTTGTCAGCAATCTGCCTTGTAAAGAACAATATATTGTTATAGGCCCTTCTCGATGTAGAGCATTTTCTTGCAGTAAACCCCCATTCAGAGCATTTATCTATTTGCAGGCTTTATCCTGCAATTTTTGTTTCCAACAGGCTGTCGACTTCCTTGCAAACTCCCCTGCAATATTACCTGGAGGAGCCTTCTGCTTGCCTACAGAACTGTAGAAACTGCAGCCAACCACAATCGCAGTTAACTAGAAGCTAGTTTTTCTTGTAGGTTTTATACTTCCTCAAAAATTCCCCCGCATTATCATCTGTAGGAGTCTTCGGCCTACTTACAGACAATGCATGAACTGCAATAAAAGACAACCGTATTTGTCTACTTCACTGCAAACTCCTCTCCAACATTACATGTAGGAGTCTTCTGCCTACTTACAGACACTCCAGGAACTGCATTCAAAGACAACCTAAGTTGTCTACTTCCCTGCAAACTCCCTTGCAGTGTTACCTAGAGGAGCCTTCCGCCTACCTGCAAACACAGCAGAAACTGCAGTCAAAGACAACCACAGTACGGGATGAAGACTTCAAGTACTTCCTCACAAGATCTTCTTCACCCATTGTTTGATATTTTCTAATCCAATTTGAACATAATTTTCAATCATGTTTCAATATAAGGGAGACTGTTAGAAGTTATACAACAACAACAACAACAACAAAGCCTTAATCCCACTAAGTAGGTTCGGCTACATGAATCCTTTTTCTCCATTGCGTCCTATTTAGTGTCAAATTTTCGTTTAATTCTAATAAATTAAGATCATTTTTTATGCAATAAGCCCAAGTTTTCCTAGTTCTACCTCTGCCTTTCTTAACATAAGTTGTATTTAAAACATCTACTCTCCTAATCGGATCATCAGGTGGTCGACGTTTAATGTGACCAAACCATCTAAGGCGACTCTCTCTAATTTTATCCGTCACTGGTGCAACACCAACCCTATTACGGATATATTCGTTTCGCATTTTGTCTCTAAGTGTAAAGCCACTCATCCATCTAATCATTCTCATCTTGGCAACACTTAACTTAACATTATGCTTCTCTTTTAAAGGCCAACATTCAACACCATAGAGCATCAAGGTCTCACCACCATCTTATAAAATTTTCCTTTCGTACTAAGCGATACTTTTCTATCACACAATAAGCCTGGATGCATTCCTCCACTTCAACCAACCAACCTGAATTCTACTATTAACATCCCCATCTATATCACCATCGCTTTGAACAATGGACCCGAGGTATCTAAATCGTTCACACCTTTTAATAATTTGATCACCCAAAGTTACACTTCTGTCACTAAACCTACTATTACTAAAATTACATTCCATGTATTCAGTTTTAGTTCTCCTCAAACGAAGACCTTTAGACTCTAATGTAGACCTCCATAATTCAAGTTTTTGCTGGACTATTTCTCTTGTCTTATCCACAAGGAGGATATCATCAAGCAAAAAGCATACACCAAGGTACATCCTCTTGTAAATGCCCAAGAAGACCATCCATAAATAAAGCAAAAAGATATGGGCTTAAAGTCGATCTTCGATGTAAACCAACGTAAATAGTAAAATATTTGGTTAATCATCCTTCAGCTCGAACACATGTAACGTACTTCAAGATACATATCTTTAATGACTTGAATATAAGTCATATCAACACCTTTCTTCTCAAGGACTCTCCAAAGAACATCTCTAGGAACCTTATCGTAAGCTTTTTCTAAATCAATAAAAATCAAATATAGATCTTCCTTATTATCTCTATACTTCTCCATCAAACCACTCAATAAATGTATAACTTCCATGGTAGACCTGCCCGACATAAATACAAATTGATTATGAGAAACCTTCATAATACGTCTTAACCTATGTTCAATTACCCTCTCACATAATTTTGAAGCATGACACATCAATTTAATTCCTCTATAATTTGCACACTCTTGTGCATCTCCTTTATTCTTAAAAATGAGGACCAAAATGCTCTTTCTCCACTCCTCAGGCATCTTTTTAGTTTTTAAAATAATATTAAAAAGTTTAGTAAGCCGAGAAACTCTCAAATCACTTAAACATTTCCACACTTTAATCGGGATATCATCGTGTCCTACGTACTTTCCCCTTGGTTTTCTTTAAAGCCTCATCAACTTTTTTTTTACTAATGCGACGGTAAAAATGAAAAGTTTTATTATTATTAAAGATATTAAGATCACTAAGGTCGATCATACTTTCAACATCTTCATTAAAAAAGTTTATCAAAATAACTCACCCACCTGTGTTGAATATCTTTTTCTAAGAAAAACACTTTTTGATTTTCATCTTTAATACACTTTACTTGAGTTAAATCTTTACTTTTCTGTTCTCTTTTATTTGACTAGTTTATACATATATTTTTCACCGTCTTTAGTATCTAACATGTTATAAAGATCACTAAAAGCAGAATTTTTAGCATTACGTATTATTCTTTTAGATTCCTCGTGGACCGTTTTATATTTTTCTCGCTCTCTACGCTTTTACATTTAAATCAATTTTTATAACATAACTTCTTATATTTTATCTTTTTCGTACATTATTATTTCACCACCAACTATTTTTATTTATGTAAACTTTTTCTTTTGATTCTTCAAGACATCTTTAACCTACTTATTTAATAAGTATTAGCTTAATTTTTCCCACATAAGCATTCGAGTCTTCATGACATCCCAAATATTTAAATCTTGAATTTTACTCATGAAATAATTTTATTTGTGTCTTTTAGTGTGCCCTAATCTTATTCTACGATGTCGAATCCTAAGTATTCTTTATTTTACAACTCTTCATCTTAAAATCTAGGACTAATAATCGATGTCGGTACTTAATTCCTCACTTGAATGACCCTACAATCCTTACAACCTAGACGATCTCTTTTTCTCATAAGAAAATAATCAATTTGTGTTTTATTAGATCCATTCTTATAAGTAATAAGATGCTCATCTCTTTCTCGAATAAAATATTAGTAATAATCATATCATACGCTAAAGCAAAATCTAAAATGGCTCTACCTTCTTCATTAATCGCTTCATAACCGTAGCCAACATGAAATATGAAATCTTCTACCACTCTACCGACATGTCCATTTAAATCTCTTCCAATAAAAATTTTTTCTTCAAGGGGTATCAGATGTATGAAGTCTTCTAAATCATTCAAGAATTTATCTTTAGAAACTTATATCTAAATCAACTTCGAGGAGCATAAAGACTTATAATATTAAAAATCTTAAGTATCAATAATAATCTTAAGCTTCTATAATTTTATCTCCAACTCTATTAATTTTAACAACATTATCTTTCAAACTCTTATCTATAATTACACCTATACCATTTCCTAGTACGACTCTTACCGAATACCATAGCTTTAAAACCTAAGTTATCAATCTCCTTAACTTTTTCTCCAACCCATTTAGTTTTCGAATACATAAGATATTTATTTTTCTATGGATCATAATATCAATCAATTCCATTAATTTACCATTGAGAGTACCTATATTCCAAGATCTTATCCTAATACTAAGATTTGCGACTAACTTCTTTACCCGCATCCGTCCGTAATGTGGAACCTCGCTTACTTCGACACTACACCCGGTGCACGTGTAGCGGCCCTTGCACACTTTCCACTGTATTCAGGCCATACAACGCGTCGCTTCCAGGGGATGCCCTAGCACTTACACAATGATCAAAAAGATTCATGTCAAGATAAGTTTTGAAATCATTTATTTAAGAAATAATTTATTCCTGTGATAAGTTTTGAAAAATAAATTATTTCGTTGGATTAGATTTATTTCCTTTTTTATTTTAGGTTATCCTATTTTTATGTTGTTTTATTTATCTTGAAAGTAATTAATATGAATTAATTAATTGAAGATATTAGGAGTTATATCTTTCATTCTCTGTTTTTTTTTATTGTCTTTCTTATTCTAGAATTCATGTAAGGATTATTTTTACCCTATTTTCATATCAATAAAAACATTATGCATTATTCTGAATTTCAACAAAAGGAACAAGCAAAATAGAGCATCAATTTCTCTTTTTCTTTCTCTTTCTCCTCCTTGGATCTAGGTAAAATAAAGCTTAACTGATGTGAAAGAAGAATTCTATAGAAAGAAGAAATTTTATTTCAAATTACATACATTCCAAAATAAAAAAAAATAAAAAAAAACGTAAGTTCTGTTTAAAATGAAATTAGTTTTAATTGGAGTGCAATTGTAGGTTATGATGGTATAGGATATCCTATCTTAAATTGATACATGTGACCTCATAAAATTCTATTAGAGATTTCATTATGTGAGATTTGGAGTGTTATAATTATATGTCTGAGAAAAGAATATGCAATTTTATTCAACGAAAACATTTGGTCAGTAAAATCTATAATTACAAATAGTTTAAAGATATATTAATTTAAAATGTTTAAATTGTGCAATTGAGAACATAATCAATGAATTTTATTTTTTATAATTGAAAAAAGTTATGATTCTTATAAAAATGAAATTCAAGTTTCAATAAAGTGAAGATTTTTGTATGAATGGATAACTTTAATAAATAAAATCTATATTTGTTGAAAGAAAATGATTTACTTATTCTTATTTATGAAATAATCAAAATACTTAAAATTAAGTCAATATATTAAATTTCTTTAAGTAATAAGTAATTTACTCATGCTTAAGAAGTACCGAGTAAAAAATAATAAATGATTTTTTACATATAGACTTGAAGTCAATAGGAATTAAGATGTTCAACTATGAAGAAATCCTAAGAAAAAATTAAGTATAGAAAAATTCAACTAATTTTTATTGTGACAAAGGCTTTGTTGTTGTCGTTGTTGTGATTTGGCTTATACATGAAATCTTGTTTATAGGAATAAGCACTTGATGAGTCAAGAACAAAGTTGAGGAATCGTATTTGCACATCTCAAGTGGGCAATTACATTTTTGTTATGAAGTAATGAGTGCTATTCGTCTAAATTTAATGTATCTATTGTTCTAGCTTCATATATTCAATGAACAATGTTTATCATTAGTAAAGATTCCTGTAGAAATTTGTCTAAATTTATTTCTACATTTCAAGTAAGTAATCCAAGTATCGATATGAATGTCAGTAAGTACTTCTCATATTTCAAGCTCAAATGATTAATTCATAAAATGTTCACGCATTTTTTGCTTAAAGTAAGTGTATGATGAGAATGATGCAAAGAATAGTTATATGGGAACCAAAACAAATGCATATTTACACTTGAAGTTCATTCTCTTATGATACCAACTTCAGATGCTAACATATCCACATATTAAAAACTTTACCTTCTTTCACAAACCATAGTAAAAATATGACCTATGTCCCGCTGTGCTAAGTGGATTGTATTGGGCAAGGGCGAGTTCGTATATTTTCAACTTAGATAATAGTGGATATGATCTACGTCCCATTATGTTGACAAGAAACTTATCAATCAGATGACGGCAATTTTGAGATGGGAGCATTACAGTGTGTGTTAAAGTACAAGTTAAGACATGATAATCAGTATATGTTCATACTCTCAATAGTTGAATGATTGATAATTGATATGATCCCATATGCATACATTTCCTTGATTGTTAAACAATGTCTATGATCATATGCAAACAACAAGAATGCTTAGCAATTTTCTTACAATTTAATTATAAGACTAGCATGCATGTTGTTTCTTCTTCTTCATAATTATTGTGATTTAATACTATAATTTAACCACTGAGTTAATTATAAATTACAATTGCTACCCAATGAATATATACAACAAAGAATTTTGGAATTTGGATGAGTGAGACATAGAAATTTATATAATGCAGATGTGGAGCTACAAGTAATATATATTTGAATTTTTTTTGTTGTTGAAATTACCATAGATAAATTGCTATTTTCGGAATAGAATAATTTTAGGATTTAACAGCTTCTTTCGTGCTTTGAAAATAGTTAGTAGAAGAAAATTTATGAAGAACAACTTAAATATTATTTAATGTTAGTAGATGTACTATATAATTTTCGTTGGATTCTTTTTCCTGCCTTGATATTCTATAAGCTCCTTGATCAGTTTGTGACAAAAATGTACATATATGAGCTCGATTCTATCATTATGGTCATAAAAATGAAAAGTTTATATAATCATAGAAATTGAGATAGATACACGAGCAAAAGGCTAAAGGCTTCCTCGAAGAGGGCAAGACTACTAATAAAAAGCCAAAATAAGTAAAGGGACAAAGGTATACCTACTTCCAATGAAAAATTAAAAGTGATAGAGGGTGGCCGCTTAAAATTGCATCCAAAAAATTGGCCAAAAAAGAGATGCAACCAAATACAAGAAGGCTCTCACCACCATTAGCATAAATAGGTGGGAACAATGTATGATCTTGCAATGGTTAGTTTAAGTTGGGAAGAAATAATCGCTCAACCCTATAGTGTAAGTAGAGGCACATTCTTATACACCAAACACCCAAAGGCTCCCTCCAAATCCCTTTGAAATTTTTAAAAATCAATTCTATGCAAGGAGAGTTTTAGATCAAGAAGAAAAGCTATAAAGTTAAGCTATAATCCATATAATAAAGGTAAATAAGTCATCATTCAAATAATAAATGTATATCTCTAATTATCAATCCAAATATTAGATTCCAATCAATCGCTCAAACTCCCTCAAGCAATCTCTTTGCCCTCTCTCTGATTTTCTACCCTAACTTGGTAGAACCTCAATAACCCTCAAATTTTGGTTGAAACTCAAAATTTCTCTATAAAATCTAAATACCTAGTATCAATATATTATTTTAACATCACTAAAACATAAGAATACTCAACATCTATCTCGACCCTGGGTCATTCAATCCAACCAAACAGATTAAATATCCCCATTTTTTTTAGAACTCCAAACTGGATGGAACAAGAGGAATCAGCAGAAGTACAAGAGAAAAATCGAACCAGCCAATGCCTGGTATAGAAGTAGACATCTAGACGGCTAATCCACCAACGGATGCGGAACCAAACTGTCTCGCCGTCGCCGAGTCTACCAAACCGCACGGCAAGGCAGAACGCTAGCCACACGATGAGCGCAACAAAGGTCGCGCCAAGAAGCACCTCCTGCGACCGCGTCAGCCGCCGGATCGACTCCAGCGGGAGGACATTAGACAAGAACGTCGGTTGCTCCTCCACGCCCGAACTCATTTTCCATTCCTCGCCACCTCCACCGACAGCTGTGAGAGGCTTACAGCCATCGTTGGCAAGGAAGAGGCCGGGATTGCACGCGCAGAGGGTGAAGTTGTAGATGAAGGCATTAGCTGGGCAGGGAGTGACTGGCGCCGGAGACAAATCCATGGCTGACGGAGTTTCGGCTTCTCGGCCGCCATCCACAACGGAGCAAGTTGGGAAATAGGCCTGTTAGCAATATTCCTTGCTTCCATCAGTCCTATAGGCCGTTGGTTCTTTGACACAGAAATGCCCACTCTCGAAACGCCCGCAACTTTGTTATGTGTTGGATGCTTTATTATTATTATTATTATTATTATTATTATTATATTGGCATCATCTTTTATACCGAATGTGCAGGGTGTCATTTTAATACTACGAGATTCTGTACAAATCTTTGTAGTTTAAGACATTCATTTGGACCTCCTGGTATGTGTATTTAACATTAGATCAGGGCCGGTACCGATTCAGCCCTACCTGGGAAGGGTCATCGTTTAGCGGTGATAGTTACGAAACGGGATATGTTTAATGCCTATTTTTATGTTTAAAGACCATAGTCTGTCTTTTTGGAGCCTCTCGCAGCTCGAATGAGGTTTAAAACAGCTCCAACGGGCAATTCAGCTGCAAGAGTCCCGCATGACCACGTATGTAATAGGTGTGGCCACGCCTCACCCTTGGCATGACCACACCAGAAACGAGTGTGGCCATGCCCTAGAAAACCTGGACTGGCATGACCACGTCGCAAGATTGAGAGCCCGACATAATTACGAAGGGTCTCGGGCGTGAACACACCGACCCTTCATTCGAGAGACCTTCTATAGTGGGGTGACAATGCTCGATTTCGGTGTGGCCATGCCGCGTCATCCTGATTGGCAAATTTTGCATGATGGTCCCCGAATTTATGGCGATTATGTGCACTCAATTATGCATGTTGACCATCATCACTTTTGCATTTATTTTTCTTATTGGCTCATCATTTTATCATGTCAAGTGTTGCAATAATTGCCTATCCCTAAAGTTGGTTGTCGAATGCTTTTGGCTATACGATCATATCATCATGAGATTTATTTCGTTGATTCTTACGTGCTTATCTCAAGAAAATATTTTTCTCAATAGATTTTGAATCCACTTGGAACATAAAGAAAGACCAACCACCACTCTTAAAATGCCCATATATATCCTTGTACTGAACTTCCCAATCACTCTCATTCAAGGAGAGCCTCATTATCATGGTTTTGCTATTATAATATGCTAAAAATCATAGCCTCATAATCAAGTTTGTGCATCAAATGAACCAAACATATAGCAACCAAATTGTGTAGTGGCTTTAGTCCCCCAATCCAACTTGCCATCACATGAGAGATTTTGTTTGGCTTAGAATAGTCGCACCATGCACATCATTCTAGGATCACCTTTAAGCTCTTCAAGCTGATATGTTCCACCCTTCTGAGCCGATTATTTTTCAGCATTTTCATGGGGTCATGTTAGTAAGGATTTATTATTTTACTAGGGATGAAGCCATTAGTAAGGATTTATTTTTTAAATACATTGTAATAACCATTATTAAATAGAATTAATATAATCCATATTTGATTTGTGATAACTTTTACTACATTTGTTTAACAATTCCCATCTTGCCGGTAGGTAGAGATCATAATATTTGATCCTAATCTTATTATTAAAGCATTTAATATGCATTAACATTCTTCCCATCAAATTTATATTTATTTATATGTAGAAAAAAAAAACTCCTTTATTATATTTTGTATTTTAAATTTTTTTTTAAAATTATTTTTTCCCACACTCACAAAGATGCACATCATATATGCAAGACATTGAAACCCATGACCTCTTTAGTTGAAACTCAAATCTGTCAACCACTAGACAAGGTTGTTTGACATAAGAAGCAAGACAACTGCCATTAACTTGTACATATGTAAGCTGACACTCTCTCCTTTGTCTGCACTGAATAATACTTCCTTGCTCTACGTGTGTGCATGCTTAAGGATTCGGATCTCGTGTGTCCTCGTTATGGTTTCTGGAGGCTACATCGGTGCCCTTAGGTTGCCATGTCCAGAAAGGCTGAGGGTCACTAGAAGTCCAAACTCCATGGCCATTTGGATCATGCAGAAAAACAGTACCATATTTGGAGACTTCTAAAACATAACGAACCGAGTATTTAACCTTTATTCGATCAGAATAACTTACCCACTTTTGAGCTGCGGTATTGAAACCCATAGCCACAACGACTAAATGTCCCTTAGGCCGCACCTCAGCGTAGCAGTGAGGGGCCTTTCCAGTGGCAGGAGACTCCCACATTATTACATAGTTCGCATAGAATCTTAGGGTACAAGTAGAGAAATTTACCATCATGTGAGACTTTTTGTAGGGGAACGCTTCCAGCCGACAGGAACTCTCCAACGTGCAGAATGGCTTTAGCTGAGACAATTATGGAAGCTGTTGGGAGGAGGAGGAAGATGGGGATTATTGTACCTAGTTGAGCTGAAGGGAAGCCCATGACAATTAGGCTGCTTAGTTGAGATTGAATTCACCATGCTTGTGTGTGTGTCTATATATATATATATACAACATAGAAATCTATGGAAACCGACAGTGCGAGCCATTTGGCAAACGAATTTTGTATTTTATGCAGGCTTGAATAATGATTTATCTTATTTTGAAAGCTTTTGTGTGTCAACACAGAATTGATCTCGCTAATTAACAATTTTCTTGTTTATAAGTCAATTAAGTATTACTAAAAATGAGTCAAATCACATAGTTGAATGAATGTAATGAATATTAATTATCCTGCCTTTTAAATAATATTTTATTGTAAATCTCTTGTTAATTAATATTACAGATATGTGTAAATTCTCCATTAGACATTTGGATAAACCAATTTATTGATAGATTAAAATATTATTCAAAATTGCAATCATTGAACTTGGTGATTGACTCATTCATAATGATACGACATTGACTTCTGAATAAGAACATGATAATTAGTACGATCAATGTTGTGACGATGAACCAATTTGGATATCTTCGTATATGGACAATCACAAAAATAGATTAATTATTTTTAATGGTATTTGGGAGCAATTATTTTTCTCCCGACTAGGGCTGTAAACGAGCCGAGCTTGAGCGAGCTCAGGCTGGGCTCGTGTTCGGCTCGTTCGAAATTAGCTCGGTTCGAAATCAGCTCGTGTTCGAAATGGCTCGTGAAATGTGTGTTCGTGTTCGGCTCGAATTAAATATTATTGTTCGTGTTCGGCTCGTGTTCGGCTCGAAATTGGCTCGTTAAAATTAATTGGAAAAATATATGTCTAGCTACGGATTCGAGCTCTGACTAAATGAATATAAACAATAATATAAATATATATATAATATATTAATATATAAATAATATATATAATAAATTATTATATAAATAATTATATGATTATTTTTTTATTTCGAGCCAATTCGAGCCGAACACGAGCGAACAAACAGTTGTTTGTGTTCGGCTCGTTAACATTTCGAGCTTAAAAATTTGTTCGTGCTTGGCTCGTTAGGCTTAACGAACGAGCCGAACACGAGCTACTTAACGAGCCGAACACGAGTTGTTCGCGAACAACGAGCCAAATTGCCAGCCCTACTCCCGACTAAGCGTGGAGGTCAAGATAAATGCATCATATTACATGTCCCGATGAAAAGTCCCCGAGTTTCTTCAAACTGACTAGACAAGCATAAGTTTTTTGACATAGGAGGTTCTCAAGTGTGTTTTGGGTGTCAAAGGCTTCCCTGACCCGGATGGAGAATAATTCTTTTGTTGGGAGTGTTTCTCAGCATTATAGTTGGACCTCTCTTTCTCTTCTTTCTGATGAAATCATCGTCATTTATTTGAAGTGTGTAAGTCCCATCTCTTTGAGACATACCTTTATAGGTCATAGGACTTTGACTTTCCTTCTTTTGACCTTAGCTCTACTGAGATTCCCTTAGACTACGCAATTCACGAATTACTGACAAGGGATCTCTGGTTGTGTAGGGTCGACTACCCTCACGATCAGGTAAACTTAGGGTCCTAGTAGCTTGGGAGGATGGATCCATGATATCCCAACTCAGTTATCTTTAGCCAACTAAGATTACTCCAAATGTCCTTTTGTTGAGTCATTTTGAGCCATGATTAATTTTTGGATTTGTTGATATCGTCTCGTAGGCCCCAATTGCTGATAAGTCACCACCCATTTTAGATACGGTGCCTCGATCGGTCATCCCAAACCGGTCAACACTGCTTGTACCTCGATTAGTCATCCCAGACCGATCGACACAACTTCTGTCTCGATTGGTTGTTCGAAACTGGTCGACACCACTCATGATTCAATCGACTAACCCTGTACGATTGTCACAACACTTTGATTCGACCGATGTCCCGACCTGGACGATTAACAACTTGCACCGCTGCATGTTGTGCATGTGTATGTTTGCTTGCTTGCGAGTTGCATCTTGCCTGCTTACATGCTTACATGTGGCTACATACCTTTCATGTTTTTTCTTGTATGATGCATTGCATCTCGTATGTGTTAGCTTATGTCACCACTACCACTTGCTTGTGTTGCGCTCTTTCGGCCCTGCCTCCACGGAACGCCCATTATCGCTACAGTACAACTAGTTTTCTGAGTCTCTAAGCTCGTGGCACACTCGTCACTTTTGTAACTTGACCGGTTGCATTCACATTTGCATTTTTGCATGGATAGTGAGCCAATCTTGCTCTCATATCGATTGTGATGCTTTAACAAGCACTGCTTGCTGGGTTGATCCCGGTGAGCAATGCGAGTTATGTCATCGGGATTGACACGAGTATGATTGTACTAAGGATCCCAAAAAATCTAACTTGTGTCACCCTTGCATATTACGAGCTCGCATTTAATGGCCCTTAAAATACAAAAAATTATATTTTTATACTTACTACATTCTCCACATTTTAAAACCAATGCATGTAGTGGAATAGTCCATATACGAGGCCAACTGTTTTAACAATCCATACCGGATGACGTCCTTTAGATCCCTTAGATCATTAGGGCAAGGCCGGCAAGGCGACCTCGTCAAAGTCATAATATACCCAGATATACCCCGCACTTTGATGCTGTCAAGGACACTGATCATTAGATGGTGTGCTAGGCCAAGGTTTAGAATGCTATGTACTATTTTAGACACTTCTTGTTATTGTTTAGTGTCGTGTGATTTGTGCTAGCCATGTGTCACTTTTTCGTACTTCTCGGTGTGCTTTCATGCTTGTTGTGTATGGTAGTATAGTAGGGCAAACTTATGCAGGGTGTCGTACCTATATGAACATACACATGGGTGCTAAAAAGGAGGAGCCCATAAGGATTTCTAACCCTTTACTTGCAGATGCTATTAGCTCACCCAATTTTGAGGCACGACCTATTTTGCATTGCATGATGTGCCCCGCTAATGCTTATTTTCTACTAGTTGATTCTTTATTTTTTTGTTTGAATGTATTTAATATAGTCCTTAGGTTGAGTCTGTATCAGAAATAAGGTACGGGCATGGGTTTTGAGGCTGGTGATGCATCAAACCACATGATGGGAACTAAGAGCACAACACGTGTTCCATACCTTAAGTCTGAATTTCACATTGTTGTATAGACTTAGGTATGGGTATGTATATATGGAGTCCGATCGCTTTTATTATTTCCTGGGATATGTTATTAAATCAGCAACATTTAGGCCTTTTTTAAATTTATTTTGGAGTGTTTTCTTTTTCTTTGGAGTGCTTGCATGTTTGGCGAATTTTATATTGTTTCTTTCTGTGATCTACGATCTAATGAAAATACAACCTAGGCTCATTAAGGACCCTAAAATTATAATTCTTTCTAGTTTAAAGTTCATAATAAAAGATTGAGATATATTAAAATTTAGGGTTAAAAGATTTATGACTTTTCAAAATTCGTCTTTACTTAATGCATGGCCTTCGGGTCGGATTTAAAAAGGATTGCATGCATGGTTATTACCCAATCATGTTTAATAGGGCCTCCGTACGTAGGATTGTGATAAATAACTGCATCATGTTGCATGTCCTGAGGAGAAGCCCCCTACTTCTCAAACCCGACTTGCCCGACATGGTTTTTTATATAGGAGGTTGTCCAGTATGCTTAAGGTGTTAGAAGGCCCCCCGACCCAGATGGGGTGTAAGTCCTTTTATTTGGAGAGTTTGCAGCTTTGTAGCTGGACCTCTTCTTTCATCTCTTTTCCCGAGGTATCTTCATCATTTTAGTGGGTATAAGTCCCACTTTCAGAGCTCCTGTCGATAGTCATAGGATAGAGATGTGTTCCTCTGATATTAGGGCTACCAAGATCCCGTGGATGACGAAATTCACATATTATTGACAGATGATCTATGGTAGTGTTGGGTCGACTACCTTCACAACCGGGTGGGCTTAGGGTCCTAGTGGCTTAGGATGACAGGTCCGTGGTACTCCGACTCGGCTACCTCTATCTTTTAGGGGTATTCCTCTCTTCCTTTGACTGCCCCTATTGAGCCCATCGTTTCTTTTGACTTCGTTGATATCATTTTGACGGCCCAAAGTAGATGAGCTACCGCCCGTTTGGGATACGACAAATTGTCCTCTGCCCTTATGGTCCGGATGTGCTTTGGTGCTTAGGGACGTCCCATCGAAATAATTATGATTTTTTCATAGACCCCGCATGCCGAGGAGTCGTTATCTATTCAGGATGTTAGAGATCCACTCTCTGACCGATGGTTTAACGTGAGCTTCGAAGTATCGTGGCTTCCCTGTACGAAATCACCTACCTTTGATAACCTATCCCTCAAGTTCATGTTAATAAAGTGAAACCCTTTTATCGAGAGTGTTATTGGGTATCTCCCAAAATGTAAGTAACCAGTAGGGATATGTCTCTCTGGGAGACATTTGACTGCAGGAAAAAAAATATTCTTTTTAGTTCTCTGGTTACAGGTGGCTTGTATAGGGATTCTCTTCGTGGATGTTGTGTTTCGAGGTATTTTTATTCGATCTTGTTTGGACTCATACTCTTGACCAACTTCACGAAAATTACACATATAGAAGCCCACCGTCTCTTTTCTTTTTATGTGTTTGCCTATTTGTTATTGTATATCCCTTTGATATTCAATTCCTCTCTTCTCTAAATCATTTATATGATTCGAGAGGGAGATTTATTTGAATGAGGGAATAATATGACAACACATAAATAGATAAGCTGTCGACTCAAAAATGCTAAAAAGAACTGAAGAAAACACGTGTTGGTCATAGTAGTGAGTAGTATTGACGTCACATGGCCGTGAGGGCTAAAGTTGGGAACTACACGAGTTGTGAACAACGTAAACCATAGTGATGAGTTATAATGATGTTTGTAGGCCTCTAGGGTTGGAGTCAGGAGCTACTCAAGTTTAAGTAAGTGGGAAAATCAAGTATAAATTAGGTTTAGGTAATTGAATTGCCTTTTAAATTTCCAATATATTTATATATCAAACACTTAAAGTTAGCATATTACATATATATACCACTCAAATTTTTCATATCACGTTATAAATAACACTATTTCAACTTTTAAAATGTGAAATTCAACTTTTTATTCATAAGTTAGTGCTTTTATGGATGCTATGCAATGCCACTTTGCTTTGATGATATGCACAACCTTAAAGATCGCTCATCACACCACTTTGAGATCATATTCACACTCTTGTTAGACAACCATCACTAACTGACTTCACCTCACTTGTTTGTGCAACAACGCTATTAAATTTTTTATGTACCTTGATTGAAGATATTGTCATGCAATCTAGTTGTTTCTTTTGCAAATCAGTTTCATAAGCACATCATTCACCTTTTTTATGTGCACTCAATTATGCATGTTGACCTTCATAACTCTTTTCATATGGTTTTTTATTGAGTCATTATTTTGTCATGTCAAGTGTAGTAATAGTTGTCTGTACCTAAAGTTGGTTGTCAAATGCTTTTGACCCCATGATCATAAAATTTATTTTGTTGATTATTTTGTGCTTATCTCAAGAGAGTATTTTTCTCAATTGATTTTGAATCCACTTGGTAGTCCTTCTATTACTCCATCTTAAATGAGAACGTAAATAGGACCAACCACCCCTCCTAAAATGCCCTTATATTTCCTCATAGTAAACTTGCCCATGACTCTCATTCAAGTAGAGCCTCATGATCTGGGTTTTGATTATTATAATATGTTGAAAATCATAGCCACATGATCAAGTTTGTGCATCAAATGGATCAACCATATAGCAACCAAACCATTATGTAGCAGCTTGTAGTCCCCCAATCCAACTTGCCATCACATAAGAGATTTTGTTTGGTTTAGGACAGTTGCACCCTACACATCATTCTAGCGTCACCTTTAAGCTCTTCAAACTGATGTGTTCCACCCCTCTGAGCCGATTATTTTTAAGTTTTTACTTAGGGTCTTGTCATGTAAATTATGTGGATTGTGTTATTACTATTTTTCTGTCATTCATACATGTATCCATGTTTCTGTGTGCAGGAGCACCCTTTTTATTTTGTAATTTTTTTTTCAACATTTTCTTTGTATGATCTAAACATATTATATTACTAGTGACCATACAATCTTCATAGTAAGGTTATATTTTCTAATGACCTTGTAATAACTATTATTAAATAGAGTTGGTATAACTCATATTGGATTTGTAATAGATTTTACTACATTTGTTAACAATTTGGATCATCTTGCCTGCCCGGAGAGATCATAATATTTGATAATAAACATACTATTATTAACATTCTTCCCATCAAATTTATATTTTATTCATATGTATAACATCACACCTTTGCCTTATATAAGAAGTATCACAATTGCCATTAAATTGTACATATGTAAGCAAACACTCTCTCCTTAGTCTGCACTGAATAATACTTCCTTGTCCTACGTGCGTGAACGCTTAAGGATTCAGATCTCCCTTCTTCTTCTTATCGTTGTTGGAGACTACATCGATGCCATTAGGTTGCGATATCTGGACAAGCTTAGGTACGGTCATTAGTTGACCAAACGACCTGGTGATTTGGATCATACAGGAAAACATAACCATAGTTCGAGACTTCTAAAGTATAATATTTCGAGTATGTAGCCACTGTTCGACGATTAGAACTTATCCACTCTGGATCGGTGGAATCCATAGCCATAACGACTAGTGTCTGTTTGGTTCGTTGCTAGCTTTTCAACTAGCAATTGCAATGTCTGTACTTCGTGAAGCAAGCTAGTGGGGAAGCTCATTGTCTGTTTGCTGTCTGCATTGTGGAAAACAATTGCGAGGCGAAATCGACTAGCATCGCCTCGTTTAGGAAAACTGTTTGAAAATTTCGATTTATTTATATGATATACAGAATTTGCAAATGCAATTTTTTTAAAAAAAATTTATATTTTAAATATTCAAACTAATAAAAATAAATTTAATTTTTAAAAATTTAAGTGTCATATGTTGTTAAATATATTGTTCAAATTAATAAAATAAAATATTTATAAGCTTTATATCTTCTTATTTTTATATTTCTATATATTTTAAAAGTATTAAAATTTTTTATATCTATAAAAGTATGTCTTTATTTACATATTTTTATATATCTATATATATTAAGAGTATTAAAAATTATTGAGTTTTAAATCATCTATTTGCACAAGATTTGAAACGACAAAACATCAAGATAACAATCGCATATCTCAAAAAGTCATAAAGTTCTACGAGTGAACATAGAGTCATCTCAAGCACGTGCTTAGTAGCAGATATAGTGAAAAAAACTCGCATGACTATTACAACAACAACCAACAATATAATAATGTTCACTTTAGTTTTTATGTCATTCTCCCAAAGTCACAGTGAGTGACAACTTCTTTGTTCTTATTGGACATACTATGAATAGGAGAAATATTAGCGATATCTTTACTCATAATAGCATTGACAGATATCTTTACTCATAATAAAGTAAAAATGCTATAAAGACAGTAGAACACATCAATTTACGTGGTTCGGTCAGATTGACCTACGTCCACAGGAAAGGAGTATTATATCTTCATTTATGAAACTTTTGAACATGTACATAGCTTTTACAAATGGATTCTAAACAGCTCAACCCCGTTTTAAAAGAAAAAAGCACACATTGCTTAATCCACCCATAAAAACTCTTCCAGCCGCAACAGCACACATTGCCCAATCCAACCGCACTGTAAATCTGCACATACTAAACAATTCTATATGCACGATTACACACTAAACACAACCTTGTAGTGATACTCCCAACCTTGGCAATATGAGGCTATTGAACACATGAATCATTTGAAAACTTTCAATCTAAATCATTTCAATCCCATAGCTGAAAATAGATAAGAATTTAAGCAGTTCATGTTTGATTAACAAGCAGTAAAGATAAAGCCCAAATACAGAACTGCAGTTTTACTGCTACATACAGTTCATTTCAATCCCAATGCCCAAATACAGTTCATTTCAATCCCAATGCTGCATCTATGTTAAAGCTAGAATTCGAGCAAAGGTAAGCATAGAACTGCAGTTTTACTGCTATATAAATAGAATTCGAGCTAAATTCCAAATACTGTAGGTCAACCAATGTATTTACACACCTAAGCCTAGTGTTCCCACACTTCTTCCTTTTACGATTTCTTTTTTTATAATGACTACATTCCTTATCATCACTGTCTTCATGCCAATTGTATCAAAGATAGTTTACAGGTAATAAAAAAAATTGATAAATTCAACCAGCATAGACCCAAGTGCAAACCATTAAACATTTCTCATAATAAAATGTAATAAATAATAGCAATCTGCAGAAGTTGCAAGTATGCACAAACAACAACACCATGGATTAAGCTTTGAGATTTCACTAGCAGAAAGAGACCAAATTAGAACTGCTAGAACAACACCAGAACTCAAAAATTAATCACAGGTTCAGCCAACTTCTGTAAAGAGCCCCCGGGATGACAGAATTTACTTCAATAAATAGATATAACAACACCAGACTGTGAGCTCAATGAATAAATGTTAGGAGCATTGGAAAAAAATTTACTTCCAAATTGTCGTGACCCAATCCGGGTCTCATCGCAATGCAGGGATGACCTCACAACAAATGCGGTAACACACTGAACGATCATCAGTGGATGATCTTATTTCAAAATTTTTATAGCATAGAAATTTTTAATAGAACTGCTAGCGTAGAACACAGCAGCTAATAAAACAAAACAGTCCACAAATCCTTTTCAGATTAGGGAGCTAAAAATTTTTAATCCATTTCAGATTTTGAACATTTTGTACCATAGAACACGACGAGCAAAAGATCGAGATAAGAACTGATAAAATCCTATAGGAACATAAATAAAAACTGTCATAGATCTTCCCTGTATGAGCTTAGTAGAGAAAATTTCAATCACATTTCATAGAATAGAGAAATAAAGCTGCCATAAATCTGGATTCATGCTTCCAACAACTCAAGATCGAAGATATAACGAAAGATGTTGCAGGAAGGAACGAGAAAGAGGGAGGGAGAGGGGGACGGAGCCTCAAAAGAGAAGGATACCAGTTAGGTCGGAGGTATGTGACCTTCGATTTGTTTCTCTGTGGAGAACCGCTGCAAATCTCGCGAGAAGATCTAGGACGGAAAAGGAGATCGGGAGCTCAGACCACGGGAGCACGAGCGAGCGAGGGCAACGAAAGGAAAAAAAGCTGAATGGAATTCGGGGCCGCGGGGTTTATCCCGCGGCCCGCTTTCGCTCGGCTTCGCGGCGAAGCACCGCGAATTTCCCTCTAATCGAACCCGCGGCGCAAGAATTTGCGGCGCTTTGCCGTGCCGCTAAGCAAAAAAGTGGAACCAAACAGTCCCTAAATGTCCATCGGGCCGCACCTCAGCGTAGCAGTCACGGGAATCTCCGGGACTTTCCAGTGGCAGGAGATTCCCACAGTTTTACACGGTTCACATAGTCTTAGGGCACAATTACGTTCCATTCTGAATAAGTGGAGATGATTACCATTAAGTGCCTTTGTTTGTAGGGGTAAGCTTCCGGCCGACAGAAACTCTCCAACGCGCAGAACGGCTTTAGCTGAGACAATTATGGAAGCTGTTGGGAGGAGAAGGAAGACGAGGATTATTGTAACTAGGTGAGCTGAAGGGAAGCCCATGGCGGTCAAGCTGCTTAGTTGAGATTCTATTCAACAACCTTATACATATATATATATATATACATACAGCATAGAACTCTATGGGAACCGACTGTGTGAGTCATTTGGCAAACAAATAACGATTTGCTATAGTTTAAATCATATTGTTGAATTAATGCAATGAATATTAACTATCATGCATTTTAAATAATATTTTATTCTAAATTTCTTTTTAATTAATATTACAGTAATGCCATCTGAATTGATTAAGTTATCCAATTTATACATGTGTCTCTGTGATTAAACTATCTCGTAGACATTTGGATAAACCAAGTTCTTTATAGATTGAAATATTATTTAAAATTTATGATAATTAATATGCATTACAATCATTGAACTTTGTGATTGACTCATTCGTTATAATAAAACATTGACTTCTGAATAAGCAGATGTTAATGAGTGCAATCAATGTTGTGATGATGAATCAATTTGGACGTTTTCGCATGCGGACAATCATAAAAATAGATTAATTATTTTTAACGGTGTCTGGGAGCAATTATTTTTCTCCTTACTAAGTTTAGAGGTCTAATCACATCATCTAAGCGCGAACGTCTAGATAAATGCATCATATTACATGTCACGGTGAGAAGTCGCCGTGTTTTTTCAACTTGACTGGCCAAGAATAAGTTTCTTTACTTAGGAGGTTGTCTAGTGCACTTAGGATATTACAGGCTTCCCCAATCCAGACGGGCAGTAAGTTCTTTGTTGGGAGTGCTTTCCCAGCTTTGTAGTTGGACCTCTATTTCCTTTCCTAGTCATTTATTTGAATAGTATAAGTCTCATCTTTTTTAGCTCGACTTTTATAGGTCATAGGACATAGAGTTTCCTTCTTTTGACTTTAAGGCTACCGAAATTTCTTTAGATGAGGCAATTCACGGATTGTTGACAATGGATCTTTGGTTATGTTGGGTTGACTGCCCTCACGACCAGGTAGACTTAAGGTCCTAATAGCTTGAGATGACGGATTCGTGATATGCTAACTCAGATATCTCTACCTGATTATGATTTCTCCACCTCTCATTTGTTGAGCCCATTCGACATTTGTGACTTTGTTGTTGTCGTCTCGTAGGCCCCGATTGCGGATAAGCCGCCACCCATTTGGGATACGGTGATTCAACTTCTGCGCTTATGACCCGTTTAAGCCTTGGAAGCATAGTGTGGATGAGACGCTACTCATTTGGGATGTGAGAGATTCACTCTCTGTCATGTGGCTTAACGAGAGCTTTGAAAGCATCAAGATGCTGCTGTGAGATGATCATCATTTTAGGTGACCTATTTACCAGTCAAGTTAATGCAAGCAAGCTACTTTTATCAAGAGTAGTATTAGATATTCCCCAATATGTAACTAACTAAAATGATAAATTCTTTTGTGAGTGCTTTTGACTCTGAACAAAAATTTTCTTTTTAGTTCTTTGGTTATGGGTGGCTTATGTAAGAATTTTTTTTGTGGATACCGTATTTCGAGGTATTTTGATCTGATCTTGTTCAGATGTATACTCTCGACCTATCTAATGAGGATTACTGTACATAAGCCCTCCATGTTTTTTTTTTTTGTTCATCTATTTTCGTCATAGATCCCGTCTTTTCTGATTCCTCTCATCTTCAGACAAGTCTATATGATCTGAGAGGATAGTTATTTGGAAAGAAGAATCATATGACGAAATCTATATAGACAAGTTGACAATTTTTAAAAAAGAACTAAAAACATATTTTTATCATTATTCATGTGTGCTAGAAAATTCACAGCGGTAAAGTAATGATTATTTATTGTCTTAAATTGCACAAAAACCTAGAACTATGGCTATCAAAATTGTTGTGTTCGGCTCGTTAAGAAACTCGTGTTCAATTGTTCGCCAAGTAAACAAGCCGACTACGAACAATTTTTTTGCACTCGATAAATAAACAAGTCGAACACGAGCTTTTTTTATGTATGTATACGTCAAAACCTAAAAGCCCACCTTTTTTTAAGACACTTTAAGAGCCCATCCAAAACAATTTCAAAGGCCCAAAACCTATTTCAAAACCCATATGACATCTTCATTGGTCATCCATTTAATCAAAATCATTCCATAAGTCCTAAGCCAATCATCAAATAAATCCAAATCAAGCTTCATGCCAATTTTCCTTAAATTCATCAAAAATGCCAAAATCCCAAAAAGACTATTTACATGAAATTGAGCCAAGCCACTCCTAAGCCATGAGCAAGCCTTGGAGCCATGCACAAGCCACATGAAAGCCATGGGAATCTTGGACTTGTCATCAACCCATTTATGGCAAGAGGAGGAGAGCCTTTAAGCACCCCTTAAAAATCATTAGCCCTTCACATGACTCCCCTTAACCCAAAATTAATCCAAATATTCTTGGATGGGGATCTCACCACTCTTTCCTAGCTGACTCACCTGACCTCCCTCAGCCCAAATCATAACTTGGAAAGGTGCACTCAACCCAAACCCATGACTTGACCAAATTGAACCTAAAATGACCCCCTCACCATACCACTTAAAGCCAAGTTCTTTACACATGCCCATGGCTGATTGATTGCATTAAACCCCAACCCTGACTCCTCAGACCATGAGAGTGACCCATGCATGGCCGGCCAGCCACCACAGTTGCCAGAAAACACAATGGCCGAGAGAACCCATTTGATTCAAAAATTCAAATTGAACCTACTAAGCTGTCCCATGGCCAATGGCCACTGCAGCTGTTCTTCCCTTGCCCTGAACAGTTGACTTTTTATGTATTTTTTTTTACGTATAAAAGAACTAAAAACATATAAATATGTATGTATGTATGTATGTATGTATGTATATATATATATATATATATATATATATATATCGTGTGTCTCGTCCGTCCGTCCGTTTATTGATATGACACCAACAAATTTTCATCATCTGGCATGAATCTCGAGGTATGACACTGATCTCGAGATGATATTTTGAATAAGAAACATTCAAATCTTGATAAAAAGTCATACGGGGCTCTGATTTCAGCAAACTAATAGTCAAACTAACTGGCCTAATGATATAGAAACTAATCCAATTCGAGTCAAATCAAGCCTGAATCAAGTCATTAAATCATTCTTGGAAAATTTTCAGACATATTTAGAAGGTCAAACAGACGTCGACACTAGCAAGTCTATACTCGAATCAAGCTTCTCAAAAAAATGAACCAAACGAGCCCAAGATCACTTAATTATGACATCGTTAAAGTACTCAAATGTCTACTAAATGTCATATAATCTAAAAAAACTCTCTGGACCGTCTGATCAAAATGGTTAATATTATTGTATTAATTACACCCAAAACACTATAAATAGATCCCAACTCTCACATAAAAAGGAGTTTAAGCCAAGGGAGAGAGAGTTCGAGACCTTGAGGAGAAGCTGCAACTCAGCATCACCACCGACCGTAGTCGACCACTGGCGACTGCAGTCAACCACTGGAGACTGCTGTCAACCACCGCTGATAGTCGTTGACAATCCCCAACTGTTGTCGTTCGCCGACCCCCGTCGACCGTCGTCGACCACCGTCGAGCTCTGCCGACCTCCGTCGACTATCACATATTGTTGTCGACCACCGCCGACCTCCCTTGACCTCTACTGACCCCCGTTGACCTCCGCCGACCATCAATAATCACTAATGATCGTCAATCACTACCAACCAAATGTCATCAATTGACAATGTAAACTGAAAAATATAGTTATTTTTTCCTATCTGTGTGACAAGAGATTTCTGTAATCATCAATAAATAGTGGATTTTTACAACTAGGTCAGGCCCCGTGGTTATTCAGTTACAGTTTTTCCACGTAAAAACTTTTGGAATTGTCACTACTTGTTTTTTTTTTCATTGTATGTGTGTTGAATCCTCATACAATGCTAAGAGGATAATTTATTACTCTACCGCCGTGAATTTTATAGCACGCATCATATATATATATATATATATTTAAAAATTTTAATTGACTACGAGCCTACAAAAATTTATAATAAATTAAAATTATTAATTAGAAAATAGACTGAAAATATATTAAGTTATATTTAAAAGATGTTTTAATATAAATAATAAGATTTAAATCTCGTCCCAACCCTTAACATCCTATAGTTGCGTAACTAGGGCTGTCGCGATGAAGTCTTTGGGTCATATAGGCCGTATAGGCCATATAGGCCATAGTGGTGAGTTGTGATGGCGTCTGTGGGTCACAAGAGCCAGAGTCATAAGCTGCATAAGCTATGGACCATATATGTTGTAGTTGCTTACATAGACCATAGTGGTGAGTAGAAAAGACGTCTGTAGGCTGCGATGGCTGAAATTGGGAGCTGCACGTGTTGATGATCACATTGGTCGTAGTAGTGAGTAGTATTGACGTCACTAGGCCGCAAGGGACGAAGTTGGGAACTGCACGAGTTGTGGGCAACATAGACCATTGTGGTAAGCTGTAATGATGTTCGTAGGCCGCGAGGGCTAGAGTCGGGAGCTGCACGAGTTGTGGATAACGTAGACCGTAGTTGGTCATGTAGGCCATAGAGGCCAAAGTCAGGAGATTCAAGAGGTTATGTGAGGTGCTCGTTACCCTATGTTCGAGAAGCACAGTTGCCCCGTCTTTGGGGTGCGTTGTTACACCGTCTTTAAAGTGTATTGTCACATCATCTTTGGGGTCAGTCAGGTGTTCAAATGATGTGCCGCTTCGCAGGTTGCTGCTTGACTCTGGGACATCAATTGTTGCTTCACATGCTGCTTTGACACATGAAGTAAGCGACGATCAGTCGTGATGAGCAACAACCAACGAGTGGTGGTGGTCGGCAGCTACAGGAGTAGGATGCAACTTCAGCTCGTTCTCCAAATCTCAGGCTTCAAACTCTCTCACAATTTTTCAAGAGAGGGACATGAGTCTATTTATAAAGTTTCATTTTAAATTAATGAAAGAATATAAGACACTCTGATTGGACGACCCGGAAAGATTTCATCAATCGATGATATTTTATAGACATTTAAGTGTCTTAACAATCTCGGAATTGAGTGATCTTAAACTTGCTGGATCCTTTTTATTGGGATGCTCGATTCGACTATAAGCTCATCAAATTCAACATATGTTTAACCTTCCAAATACTCTCGAATAGTTTCTTAAAAAGGTTTAATTACTTGATATTGACTTGATTTGGTTTGGATTTGACCAATTTTGGTATCATTTGGTTGATCTCGTTGAACCAGTTAGTTTAACTGTAAGTTTGCTGAAATTGAAGCTTCAGATAACTTTTGATCAAATTTGAATATTTCTTGCTCAAAAGATCGCCCCGAGATCCATATCATGCCTCTAAATTTGTGTCTGACGATGAGAATTTGTTGATGGATCAACGTCGTCATCCAAAAATATTAAAATCCGAAAAAACTTATATTCGTGATGTTATTAGTGTAATTCTAAAAATTTGAGTGTTGTGCATCTAAATATACAAGTTTGGATGAAAGAAATGTAAATATATAAGATTTGTGTGACATGTATGCAAATATTTTAAAACATTTTGTTGTTTTACAGACATATCACATAATTCTTATGTATTTCTAAATTGGTGCATTTGTATATGTTGAATCCCTTTTTCTCTTGAATCACGCCAAAAAATATAGCGTTGTTAAGGAGAGAGAATGGGGGAGGAAACTTAACAGCTGAATAAAAGGAGCTATATTTCAATAATCATATGTTTATGAATCCAAAAGGAGAAATTCTTTTTACATTTAATATCTCTTTTATAGAGGCAGGCTTCTCTAAAATGGATAAATAAAGACTTTTATTATGCTTTAACCTATATGGGCACATAACTGGTCATATATAATCGTAAAAATTGAGATCTCAGCCCTCTATCTTTAACAATCTTTGTACTCGGCCTTCGATATCCTATCTTTAGCATTTGATCTTCATCACTGGACTGACTTTTGCTCAGATGTCTCTTGTTTCATCTTTGTTTTGGTGTTCACTCACGAACTCATCCCTTCGTTGATTTATGCGGGGCCAAAAGAGACTGAAGTTCATCATTTATTGCTAGTTCCGATTTCTACTTCTCATTTAGTTTCATGATTCTCTTGTCTAAAGATGTGTTGCGATAACAACGAAAGAATTAAATGAAATAATTAAGCATGATATTTATTTAATGCTTATAACTTGGACATTGCCTTGAATTCCAAACTCTAAATCTTACAAAAGCGATGGATTGTTGTGAGATATGTACTTCCTGGTATAGGAATGAAACGCAAAGAACACAAGCAAACACAGATCGTTTACGTGGTTCGATCAAACTGGATCTACGTCCATGGGAGGGAATCAATCAAATAGTTCACTAAGGCAAAAGAAATGGAGAATACATAACTTATACATAGAGATGAGCTGTCATCTTCCTTCTATAGCCTCCCTCTCAAACGACACCTTGATGCAAGGCCTCAAGATGCTCTCCTTCTCTCTAACTCTCTAGTTATTCTCTCCTTCTTTGTGGTAGCTTAAGACCTCTTCTCTTGCTCTCCTGCCTCACACCCTCTCTATTTATACAAACCAAGAGAGTGGTAGGTGGGAGGAAGGTGAGCGGTGGGGGAGATGTGGTAGGTGAACGGTACCACATTACGAAAGTGCCATTTTATCTTAATTCATTAATTGGGGGGTCAAAATAACGGACATCGTTTAAGCTTGTTTGCTCTCCAACATCTTCTCGTTGCTTCTTAGATTCAGTAATTTTTAGTTCTTTGTAATCCTCCATGGCGGATCTTACTTGAAGAAACACAAACAATCCAGACAAAGAACTTTTGCAAGGCATGTTCGGAGTGACAAATAAAAACGTTGACAAATTGAAAAGATCAAGCATGTGAAGATAGAACTTATCACTCTAATTATATACATCAAATCAAACGCAATACAAATTAGTAAACTAATAAAACCATAATTCAACCTATGTTTTGAGGTCACGTTACATATTTCATCAAAAATATAATCATTTTTTTATTAATTTAATCATTACATTACACTCTTATCTGTAATTTTACCTGACAATAAATGTAACGGTAATCTTTTTAGCTGCTGAAATCTCCAGAAGAAGCACGAGGAACTACAAGTGGCACACCACGAACTTTGTCCAGCGCAAAGCTTATTCTGAGAGCTCGGCCTAAAAATGGCTGAAAATAAAAAATGAATTATTAATATATAAACTTTAATTTTTAGGTCTATGTCACCTTGCCTATGGATGAAAAGCTGTATTTCACTTATTAAAAGTTAAGTAATGATATTTTTGAATGATATAAAGTTAAAAAGCAAAGTTTGAATGTTAGATATGTAAATATGTAGGAATTAGGTGGTATGAATGTAAATGGCTCATGAATTTAATGATGACTATAAAGTTCAATAGAATTATGTTACCTTTCCATCCATGGCATCTTTGGCACTTGTTGCCTGATTCTCACTGGAGAAGTAGACAAATCCAAATCCTCTAGACCTGCCTGTGTTTTTGTCATACATGATCCTCACTGAGAGAAGCATAAATATACCCAAATAATTACGAGAAAAAAAAAGAGAATTTTGGATGCAGAAATATTAGATAAATAGCTCGCATCACTCAACTAAAATAGGAAGATTTAAATGCACATCACTCAATTCCAATTTATTTACATATCAAACATTTAAACTACAATTTTTGGCACTTAAAACTTTGATTATTGCACAATAAACTCCATCTTCTTGAAAGTTGATTCCTCTTATGAGAATCCTCTTGAATAAAGAATGATGGTTAGACAAATTATGGGGTAGTTTAGATGAAGCTTCTCATTGGTTTAGATTAAGAAGACTAGAGGACGGAAGTGAATTATATTAGACCCGTATTATTCATATAAGTCCTGATAAAGACTTAACCTATAAAGGCTTGCAGCTTTAATGATGTGGTTGTTGTGAAAGCAATGATCTATAGCTATTAAGGACATTAAATCTTGCTTAACTTTACTAGTTCCATGGATATTTTGCTTTATCATAAGATAGAAAAAAATAACACCAATTCTAAGAATTTGCAATCACTGAAAGGATCTCTGTTTGTTTCAATGGGGAATATCGAGAAATAGGAGTAATTACATTATTTATAGCATGGGGTGACACCGTGGTAGTATATCATTTATAAAGAGATGGATAAATTTTACGACTCTGAGAACCCTATAGCTTACTATTAGAATATTAGAATATTAATACTTGGATTTATGTATTAATTGTTTTGATTTGCTTTTATTTACGTTCTTTTTTTTTTGCCTTTATTTTGTTTTTATTTGTTTCCTTACTAGTAAACCCTGTAATGGGTATTTATACCCCTCTTTACATCAATAAGATTTACCCCTGGTTCTATTCTGATATGGTATCATAGCCATGGCCCTAACCTAGCTACTGCTGGACTCTCTTTTGCCGCCGGCTAGGTCTACTTCCAGCCGATGTCTCCCATCTAGATGCTAGGTCTAGCATGAACCTCTGTCTCACATTGGAAGCCTCTAGTCGGATCCCATCTCCCGCCAGATCCCGCATCCCAGTTCGATCCCAGCTGGTTGATGCCTCTCTAGAACAGATAATCTAACTATCGGAACCTTCTTCAAGCAGGAAACCCTTCGTAAGGACATATATCTTCCCTCCAACAGTCAAAATCTTACGATGTCTCAACAATCTAACATCTCATTTGGCTCAATCGTAATCTCGACAGACTCCTCCAACACTAAGTTATCATCTAAAGATGTTTATGATTCCATCGGAGAATCAATTCTAACCTTCGTTCCATTGATCGAAGTATGGGAAAACAACATGAACTTCTTGATTGCAGCCCATATACTGAACATAACAATTTTCTCCAATGGTCCCAATTCGTATCCTTATTCATTAAAGAGTGGGAAATTTGGTCATCTCACAGGTGTGATTTGTGATTCTCCAAAGAATGACCCAACATATGAACCTTGAGAAGTGGAGAATTCCATAGTCATGTGCTGATCAACTCCATGGAGACTTTTATGATAGGAATCACACAATTCGATAAAAAATCGGAACAAAAATTAAAACACAAGCACAATCAAACCAGTCGGAAAAGCATAAGAAAATTTACATGGAAAAAACCGAGAAGAGGGAAAAAAACCACAGAGTCACACCACCAGAATTTTTCAATATTCAGAAGATTTTACAAAGAAATGGCACAAGTTTTCTCTCCACACAAATAAAATTTATAGGACTCGCTTCACAATCTTTCCTCTCCGATACGACGCAAAAATTACGTTAAATCAACGAAACCCACCTCTTCGACACTCCTCACCTTCAAGGGGAAGCTCGTCTAAGAATACCGAAGGAAGATACAACAAGCCCTGTTTACACAACTCGAAATCGGGATTAAATACAAATTCCCAACACCAACCGCTCCTCGAGCATAGGCGCTTGAACTCGGCGCCTATGCGCCAAGCTATAGGGAAACAGACGCCGATATGGGTGCATATGCGCCCAAAGCCAGCATATAAGGGCCAGCTTCTCTGTTCAAGCAGCACCTAAGTAGGCGCTTAAGTGCCCACAACCCGACGCATAGGCGTCGGGTGCTCTGTCCCGCAGCTCACCTAATCAGTCTCCACTAATAACAATTTCCCACTTGGGGACTGATTGTACTGAGCACTAGTCCTCTGTACCCGCACCTCCATCTGAATCGTCTTCATAACGTACTCTGGGGTGGCTCACCCTTGCCTCAATCTTCATGAAACTCAACTGAAGCCAAGCATAGTTTCAGTTTTCTCAACAGTCACCATCTTCTTCAACATATTCGTAGGATTCTCAGTTGTGTACATCTTTTCCACAAATAACTACCCATCTTCCAGAAGAGATCGAATGAAACGATACATGAGTTTGATGTGTTTCGGCCTGGCATTAAAAGCAGCGTTCTTAGCAAGATGAATCACACTCATATTATCACTGTGGAGTTTTTCAATCCCCTGCTCCTTGCCCAATTTTATTATGAAACTTTGTAGTCAAATCATCTCCTTGCTAAAATTAGTAATAACAACATATACGACCTTTGTAGTAGATAGTGCAACTATCTTCTGTAACCAGAAAACCCAACTCACCGTTGTGCTCCCCAATTTGAAGATATACCCCATTATACTTCTCCTACTGTCCACATCTCCTACCGGATCTGAATCTACAAAAACCCTATAGACTACCTACACTTTCATAGCAAAGTTTCATGGTGATTGATCCCCTCAAATACTTAAAAAATCTACTTTACCGCCTCATAATGATGTTTGTCTGGATTGCTCATGTACCTGCTGACCACTCCCACTGCATATGCGGAATCTGGTCTAGTTCAAATCATCGCATACAACAAACTTCAAACTGCTGAAACTTACGGAGTTCTCTTCACTATGCTTGCTCTGCTTCAAAGTTAGGCAATAGCTCCTTAGACAGTTTGAAGTGACTACCTAAGGGAGTGCTAACTAGTTTCACCTCACTCATGTTGAACATCTGTAAAATCTTCTCAACATACTCTGCCTGAGACGACTTCAGTGTCCTGCTCATATCCATGTTGATTTTCATCCCAAGGATCTTCTTGGTTGGATCTAAATCTTTCAACTCGAACTCACTTGATAATTGTACCTTCAAATCTCTAATTTTCTCCATATCTACTACAACAATAAGTATGTCATCCACATACAAAAGAAGCAAGACATAACAATTATTGAAGTGTTTGATGAAACAACAGTGGTCTGTCTGACACTTCATGTATCCATTGTCTGACATGAACCTGTCAAACCTCTTGTACCATTGTCTCGGGGGTTGCTTCAAGCTATAGAGACTCTTCTTCAATTTGCAGACCAAACCTACTTTGCCTGGAATCTTGTAACCTTGTGCTTGTACCGTATATAACTCCTCCTCAAGATTTCTATGTAAGAAAGTTGTTTTTATATCAATCTACTCCGGATGTAGATCTTCCACTACTACCAGACTTAGCACAACCTGACATAGTCATCTTCACCGCTAGGGAGAAGAACTTTGTATAATCCAATCCTTCTTTCTACTAGAAACCCTTCACAACAATTCTTGCCTTGTAACATTTGCTACCATGTGACTCCTATTTCAATCTATAGACCCACTTATTGTTTTTTTTTGTCATTCAGTACTAACGTCAAATCCTAAACCCGATTTGACTCCAAAGATTGCATTTCTTCATCCATGGCAAGCTACCACTCTCTTAAATCTTCAACTTGAGTGGCCTTCTCAAATGACTCTGATTCACCACTATCAGTTAGTAACAAATAGCGTAAAGAAGGAGAATACTTATGTACGGGTCATGACACTCTGCTGGATCTTCAGACTTATGTAGCAAGTGACAGAGGAAGTTACAGTGCTCCTTCTGATTGAGCACTACTTCTTTCTTCATCTTCCTGATTACCAGTATCATCCATCTCCACATATCTGGATTCTGAGTTTTAACCATGTCTTTGTATATCTCCATTTCGTTGAAAGTGGCGTCGCTGCTTCTGATGCATTTATGATTCTGATAATCCCAAAACTTGTACTCAAACTCGTCTGAGTTATATCCAATGAAGGTGCACTTGATAGAATTTGAGTCAAGCTTGCTTCTAGACTCTGCATCTACATGCACATAAGCAGAATACCCAAATACTCTCAAATGAGATATGCATACATTTTTTGTCACGCCAAGCTTCTTCAAATAAGTCTTCCTCCAAAGGCAATGGCGGGCTACAATTGATCAGATAAACTGTCGTGTTTACTATTTCAAACCAAAACTGTTTTTGACAAGCCTGCATGTAATCTCATGCTCCTAGCACGCTCCATGATTGTCTACCATTCTGCTACGGTGTCCTTGCAACAGTAAACTCATGTCTGACCCCCTCTGTAGCACATAGATTCCTAAACTTCAGATCACGATACGTACTCTCATTATCTAATATGAGACGCTTTACCTTGAAGTCTGTCTGATTTTCTACCATAGTCTTCCACTTCTTAAAGACTTCAAATACATTAGTTTTTTATTTTAAGAAATAAACCCATATATTCTCGTGTGATCATCAATGAACGTGACAAAACAGCGCGAACCTTAAATGAACTAAACTGGAGCAGGACCCCATACGCCAGTATGCACTAACTCTAAATTCCTTGATTTCACCACTCACCCGCTCTTGGAGAAAGAAACTTTCTTCTGTTGTCATAAATACAATCTTCATAGAAATCCTGATTGACTGTTTTCAAACTCTGAAGTTTATTTTTCAAACATAGGGACTTATATCTTTCTCGCTCAACGATCAAGCCTACGGTGCCATAGACCTGCATCTACTCTAGTTCCAACCACATTAATGAATAAGTCATTTCATTGATCAGATAAAGACTTTCTTCAATGTTGTCCTGAGACATCACTAATGCCCCCTGTTCACCTTCCACAAATCAGGTGTGAAAGTAGTCGTGAGTCATGACTTTGTCAGCTGGCTCACAGAGATAAGAATTTTCTTCCCACTTAGAGCATGTCTAACTTCAGTAAGCTTCCAGACAGTTTCATTCAGCAACTTGATATCAACATCACCCTTTCCTGAACTTATTATCTCCTAAGTAAACCTTCCCTAAATCACTCTGAGCGTAGTTTTTAAATACCTCTTTACTGGGGAAAACATGAAAATAGACACCTAAATCCACTATCCATGATTTAATGTTGATTAGGAATAACACTAGGGAGTCATTTTGGATTCACCCGTGGAGATATTAGCAGAAATACTACTTTCCTGTCCTCCACCGCCAGCTTTCCTTGGAGCTTTGCAGTTAATCTAGGAATGCATTCTAGAAACATCCTTTCTTACTGCAGTTTCAACATTCTCCTCTGCTTGACTTGGGTTTTCCTTTCTTGGACCTGGATCTGCCTCTGCCTGTATTCCTGCCCAAAGTCTTCCCCATATTATCGGCATTTAACGAAGAACCTAAAAATTCACCTTTCGCTGCTTTTATACGAACTTCTTTATTCAACACCAAGCTTACGATATCAACAAAGTTTAGCTTCAAAGTCCCTAAAGAATTACTCACCGTCGTTACCAAACCATCTCGGCTATACGAAAATGAAGATAGTATTACCAGTGCTCTGACCTCATTATCAAACTTGATCCCTACAAAACACAATTGACCCATCACAATGTTAAATTTATTGAGATGTTTTGCCACAAAACTGTCTTCCACTATATTCATGTTGAATAACCTCGTCATCAGAAAACCTTATTGGAAGCAGAAGGTTTTTCATACATCTTGGCCAATGCCGTCATGAGATATACCGTAGTTTCTCATTCACAGTGTTGAACGTAACAGATGAGAAAAGTGTCAACATAATTAAACCCAGTGTCGTTTGATCTAACACTGCTCATCCTCTATAGGCATAGATTCAAGCTTCTTTGTGATTCCTTGTAGCAACAAGTATATTTTTTTCTGAAATAACAAATCCTCCACCAGCATCTTCCAGAAAACGAAGTTCGTCCCATTGAACTTCTCCACTTTGAAACTTACTTCTTCGGTCATTGCTTTCACTTGAATCGAACTCTGCTCTGTACTAGTTGATATGAATCAAACAAAGAGATGCTTTAATAATTGAACCAATACAACCAAATAAAAATGAGTCAATTGGCCTTTCTGTCTTACACAAATAACACAAGCACAGACATATATACTGTTAGTATGACATTACGTGCTAAACTAAATAAACCAAACAAAAAACTGATTGAAAAGTTACATGTGATTGGGAGGATTAAGTCAAAGATAATTATGTCATTATGTGTACAACTAAGATAGAGTTTACATTTATAATATTGCTAAAATGGAAAAAAAATAGAAAAAAATATTCCAACTTAGGATGCCAGTGAGTGATTCTATTGTAGAAACTCGTTGGAAGGAAAATATATCAAAGATTTCGGAGCTAAGAGCTACTAGCTTGGAGTTGTATGCTCCCTCTCTAATTTAAAAAACCCAAAAATAAGAAAGATTTTCATTCATCTCCACCAAATGTCTAAAAGAACAGAATCACAATCATTATCCCAATTGTGTTGTTTTTTATATTATATCTTTCCAAATCTTAGATAAGCAATTTAGCTGTCGGAAATTAAAATTATCCATCCTTTTTTCCCTAAATATCCTCTTTCAAACGTTTGAAGACTAAAGAAACCTTTTTTCTTTACCTCAGACCAACTTTTTCACCTTTACTCGCATCAACATTTCTCCCAAATCTCTAGCATCAACCAAAAATTTTGGCTATGGGAGGCAATACAAATGGCTGATAAAGGAATCAGCACAGAACGTATTGCTTCATAACAGTAAGCGTGAAATCTTCGATGCAGCATGAGCTAAAACAATCTGTTCACATATTAGAAGATCGCCGATAATACCATAACACAATCAATTAACGGGAAAGATCAAATAGAGCAGGAACACAAACAGAATCAAAGAATCACCTTCTGTTACCTCCCCGAATGAAGAAAATGCCTCTTCGAGTGACTTCTCGTCCACGTACCACGAAAGACCTGGTATAAAAAAGCAGTCAGGCAATATAACAAACACCTGGCAAGCAGATAGACCTGAAGCAGTCAAACCTGCGACAAAGAGTTTCCTATTGAAGGAATGGTGCGAAGAAGTGCAGTAGAAGCTTGGATTGAACACAAAATGCTGTGCAAAACGACGCATCCTGCTCCGGCTCTGGCTTGTGTTGAGGCGGAACTTAGGGGCTGTTTGTTCGAAGCAGGATTAATTGATTAAATTTAAGTACAACGAAATCTACGCTAAAAAATAGGAAACTCTATAGGCAAAGCTGAGATACACCGGAGAAAGCAGGGAAAAATATTATATAGAGTTAATTGCGGAGCCCGATTCATATGAGACATGTGAAATCCTATAATAACGCGAAATAATATGAAGGAACATGTTTCATGTTACTCTGCGGTTAGTAGTGTTTTGGGCGGAATAATACCGGAAATAATGCGGAATAACTGGGGAATATTCCTTCGTGTTATTCTCATGTTATTCCGCATTATTGTGGTTGTATTGTAACACCACCCTGATAACACATCGATACTATGTGGAATAACACGGGAATAACGCGGAATAACACGGGGAAATATTTACGGTGTTACAATAATATTGTAATAATACATGAATGACGCGGTAACACGGGGGAATATTCCCGCGTTATACCGACCAAAACACCGCTTACCGCGGAGTAACACGATAAATATTCATTCGTGTTATTCCCGCATTATTGCGCGTTATTGCGGGATTCCACGTGTCTCCCATAGATTGATCTCCGCACATAACTCTACGTGCGTAGTTCGGATGTAATATTTGGAGGGGAGAAAAAAAAAATCCTCACCTGAGCTAAATATAATAGAGCGGAGTAGCTTTTGATTAAGCAAAATATAAAAAAATTTACTTTATGTTGTTCTCCTCAGGAATATATTTATTTGATAAAAAATATTTTGGGTAGAAAATAATAGAACTTGAAGCATCTTAGAAGGATTAACTTAAAGGCCAATTTTATTTAATTCAATTGAAATAATATCTTAAGCTCTATAACTTGTTAATAAATTTGAAAACACTTTTAATCACTCTTGTTAGAGCTTAAACGGCTTTGACCATCTTAGCTTAGATAATTTGATCATGCAGCTTATCTTTATGTCCGTACTTTATGCAAATTAATATTCACATACGATATTCATATGAAGAATTTGATGCCATCAACAAGAGCCTATTATAGTAACACTCTTGATAGCCAATTGTCACCCGTTCATGTGTATTCTTTTAGAAGGTTTAGATCTAATTCAAACTATTGGGTATCTTGGATCATTTTTTAAGTCTAATATATTAAAATGATCGGTAATGTTTATAAATTTTGACAAGGTCAAATAGGAAACTATATTGAGATGTCCCATCCTTATCTTCATAATGATTTCAAGTTCTAAATACGTTGTTGATATTTGAAGAGAGGATACTAAGATGCTTAATAGATTGTTAAAGGTTAGATTTGTTGTGTTGCAACCATGTCCACAATTTAATTATAATTCATCGTAACACTCAATCACATTCCTCAACTTCCCTATACAATAGCCTTGGAGCACTTTCAATTTGGGAGGAAAGTTGCTAAGCATTCCATGAATGGCTACCGACATTATTACGCCTTAATTAGTTAGAAATTAAAAAATATTATTGTAGATGAGAAGAAGTTGGCTTTTCTTATATGTAGAGCTTAAGCAAGTATCTCAATCAGTTATATGACTTCTGCGTGATTGTGAAAATAATAATTATATTCGTGTTTGAGAGGATATAGTTGAAAACATGAATTTCATCTTATTGATCTTCAATAAAGCATTATAGCTCCTCAATGATCATTACAAGTGATTTTAAATGCCCTCATTGATTTGTATGCAAGTTTTTTATGGAGGATCAAAAAATCATGTAGGTTGCAACTTAGTGTTATTTAGTTGGCTAATCTTCTTAAAAGGATGAGGCAAGCTGAAGACAATAAATTGTTTGACATAAAGCCTTAGACATCTTTCTACTTCTCTCTTCCTCTGTAGTAGCTTTGTCTTACTCAAAAGGCTCCACTATAATTGATGGCTCTCACCTTCTAAGCCAACACGAAAACTTTCTTGCCAATGCTTACAAAACTTAACATGGTTAGACTTGGATAAAACCAAATGACCCTTAAGGATTTGATAATGTTAGTTACTAAAAACATCAACAAGGACCAAGATGTTTATATTGTTGTGTCCATTGAAGTCCCCATTCGTACTTACTCCACTGCCACTAACAATGATTGGTTTGTTCAAGAGCTAATAATAGCACTACCACTTTATCTACTTTCATTGTCATCATTATAAATGCATTATTTTGTGTCATGGTTTATTTTATTTCTATATTTGTGGCTTGCATAACAACTATCATGTATGTACCTACAACATTAACCACTGCTATCATTGTTCCTACTTGCATCGCCTCTGCTTCCTCTTTTTTGCTAGAATAATAGAGCTAAATTTATGAGTATTACTATCTCAACCATCTTTGTGACTCTCAAATGAGAATTCATAAGAAGTAGGAGATAAATATGTTTTAAAGAGTAATCAAGTATCATTATAAAACTATTATAAATAAACTTTTAAATTTTAGTGAGAAGTATAAAAAATAATTATAGGTATCAAATTATAGCCATCCATGAACTAAAAAGGTTTGAAATTTGTTGAGACCAGCTTGGCTAGTTGGATTTTAAATATGATTTAGAAGAAAAAAAAATACAATAATGCCAAGCTAAGTGACTTTTAACCCTCGAAGTCCAAGCTAGTTTTTAATCGCTTTGACTACTCATAAAAAGCTTACTATTAACTCCATTCAATCCAAGCCCTATTGATTTATTAAATGCACACCAACATGATAAACCCGCAATATGTAGAGCTGAATATCTCATCTATGATATATTATTCCACTGCTTGAATAAAAATATTTTGCAAATAAGAATTCTAATTAATTTTAGATACATTACGTGACCATCTCGCGAGCAAAGTAATGTCCACATAACACATCTAATATTTGAATCACGGTCATCCCTCTTAAAGGGTTGTCATTTATTGCACCCACACAATATAAGAATGATGAATCATCGATCTTCTATCATCAGAACATGCAAACCATACCATTCCCAGCTTAGAGATGTGTCAACGATAACTACTTACAATATTGATCACATCAACACAATCTCAACATGATATTTACATATATGCTTTTATTGGGCTTCATCCCTCTTTAAAGGGTTGCCATTCATTGCATCCACACCATATAAGCATGATTAACCATCACTCTTGCATTATCAGAACATGCAAATCATAACATCCCCATCTTAGAGATGTGTTAACAAAAAAATGTTTGTGTCATTAACCACATCCACAATCTTAACTTGATATTTATAAAAATGTGTTTATTGGGTTGCACTAAAGATGTTAAACACCTAAAAAAATAATTGAAAATTTTCACTTGCAATGATCAAAATGGATCACTCTTGAGTTTTAAGGTGGGCAATCCTTGATCAAATGTCTAGTGCTGTGGTAATTGAAGCACTTGTTGATAATCTAGTTATAAGTTGTAAAATAACATATATTTTAGTAAATACCATGAACACTATTCTTCAATTTTTATACTTAATAATATTAACGATATATATATAGGAATTAATCTCTACATTCGCATGTATGACTAAATCCACCATCTCAATGAAATCATTATAAAACACTATTCTGCAAACGACCTCTCAAAGTCGATAATAGGAACCATCACTCCAAATCAGAACCAACTACTTGTCTGCATCTTAGTACCATTCAAAAACTGTTGTATCAATCTTACACTCTTTAGGGCACTTCATGTCCTAAATTAATTTATCATGTCATATAACCATACAACATATTCAATTGATCTCGCTGTTTTATTGAACATAAGATGATATATTTTCAAGAATAAATCCATCATTTGATCAATTACTTCTCCATTAATATCAAATTGAAAAAAACCATTATTATTAACTTATTACAAGTAAGGAATGCAAACTATGAGAAGAAAGTGTCTGAAATGCAAATATCAAATGTTAGAGGTTTCTCATGTAAATACATAAAAATTGCTGGCGTGTATGTAAATTTCCAACTCAAGCTTCTACCTGCAAGCCAGTCACCTTATCCACATGGATGCAAGGGTTACCTCTGCTTCTCTCATCCGAGGGGAAATCGCTCTCGTTTTATAGTTGGATCCCATTGATCGCGCGCACTCGTCAGAATGAGATTTCACGATGAACGCTCTCTCGTGGAAACCCGCCTTCTGCCAGAGCGGCGGCGCCGGGAATGCTCCTCATCATCGTCGGCAGTCTCAACGCCGACTCCAACTCAGAACCACTCCCTCTCGCCATCATCGCCCTCTAAAGGTGCAAGGTAGAGCATTCTTGCACCTCTTCTCGGAAAGCCCTACGCCGACTCATTTGTGTATTTTCCTCTTTCCTGTTGTTTTTACGGGGAAATTTTTAGAGAGTTGGCTTCCGGCAGTTCTATTGGGTTGTTCGCATTATTGTTTACGGCATCGTGTTAAATTCATTTTAAGTTTGGCTGTCAGATTGGCAAAACAACATCAAGATCAATTTTCTAAGTGATATATGCTATTGACAGTTCTGGATGAGTCGAAAGATATGGAGGCAAAAACTGTTTTGATGAATGAAAGATCAGAATCTGACAAGATAGTCGATGCAATGGACTTCGGTGAACTGTGTAATGATTTTGAATGCATTAGCAGCCCTTCAGTGGAAGCTACGGCAAGACAACTTGCGCGTGATATTTTAGAGCTGCGAGAGGGAAACCGTTCATTAGAATATTACTCTATTTCCGTCAAATACAAGGTAAATTAAATTTCCTGCTTTTTCATTGTGGAGCTAAACAAATATTCCAGCTTCATGTGCTTATATAATTAGAGATAAAATCAAGATGATATGAAAATATGCATTTTTTGAGACATTCTATGCCGTGTTCTATGTGTTTTCACATCACACAAGAATGCATTGCATGCAATGTGCCAATTGTCCTAATGGGAATTGGTGAGGATATGCTGTCCCCCTTTTTCTCCTTTCAATATTTAGCGAATCCTGAATGCAGCCTTAACTACCTGTTAGCATTATTACATACAAGGGGCATTTACATGCATACCAGCCAATTCTTATGCATTTACATTTCTAACACATAAATTTTACTTTTACATTTATAACACCCAAATCTTTCTTATCGCATAAAAAAATAGCACTATTTTAACTTATGATAAGTGAAATACATCTTTTCACACATACGGAAGGTGGCATATATGTTAAAATTGAAATTTCGGTGTTGGATATGTATATATATAAGAATTGAGTATTATGCATGTAAATATTCCTACATACACTACAGAACTTGACACAAGACAGCTCATGGTCTGCGCAAGAGACGCTGAACCAAACCGAATGACAATTGTTCGTTTTCTTTCCAGGTTGTAGTTAGTTTTTTCATTTCCTTTCATTCCGTTTTAGTCATTTCTTATATATCTGTTATATTAGGGTTTATAAATTAGTTTTTGATGTGTTTTATATCAAGACAGCCGCCGACATCTCTTCTTCCCTTTAATGGTTGTATCATAGGATTCCAATTTGTGCTTAAATTGTATCTTGCTCTTGGTGTTTATTTCTCTATCCCCTTCCTCATCCTCCCAACCATCCTTTCTTTTGCTTCCAGTTTATTTCCCTTGCCGCAACTCCTCTCTTTCGCTGCAACCGTCCTCATCCTTTATTTTTGCCATGCCTTTCAGCCTTCATCCACTCTATGCTATCTCTCTAGAGGGCCAATCCATTGCTGATCACCACCACCATCACCGTAAGATCCACCCTAGTTTGAGTATTTGTGTCGTGTTTGTTGCTATTTCATGTTTTTTGGTGTCGTGTGTTGTATTCTTCATTTCAAGTGCGGTGGCTTTAACTACCTATTTGCCTTCAATAATAGTATTTGCTTTTTGTAGTGTGGTTTGGGTTAACTCTGGTATCGTTTGGTGCTAGAGCTAACATAATCATACTTCTGCTCTAGGGTTTATAGTATCCACTAGAACTAAACATAACCCCACATCCAAACTCCCCGCCCCAACCCCATCCCCCCCCCCCCCGCCCCAATCTCTGCCCCTGAAAATTTTCCATCCTCCTTTACCGCTCAAACCCTAACCACGTCACTGTCGAGACATGTTCTAGATGTCAATCAAGAGTTACCATGGAAGAGATACAATTACAACTCCGCCTAGTGTTACAACGGCTCGATGAAATTGACGAAAGAAGACCATCCTGACAGGTCACCTGTAGCCACAATGGTGACTTCCTAGATCGAAGGAATAGGGTGAATCTCTTCCACCACGAGGATTCCAATAATGAAGTACCTCTATTCTGAAGATTTGACCTAAAATACTCAAGAAGCCAAGATTTCGAAGTAACAACAAATTTGTCATATTTTGACAGCCATATGGATTCAGACGAGGTCATCGAGTGACTCTAGTCCTTAGAATATGTCTTTAAGTGTCAAGATGCTCCGCTGGACGAAATGGTGAAACTAGTTGTCAACAAGTTAATGAAGTGTGTATTTCAGTGGCGGACAAACTTGAAGTTTCTTCAACAACATGAAGGGAATATTATAATTACTATTTGGTCCGAGATGAAATGAGAAATTCAACGTCAGTACCTACTGGCTCACTCCAGACGGGGTGTTCAAACCTCATCTTCAGAAATAGAGAGACCACAACCACCATATGTTTCAGGAAGGGTTGAACCTTAGGATTTACAGCTTAAGTACGGGCTGGAGAACATCTAAGTTGACCTAGCCTTAGGAGAAACTGATTCAGAATAGAGAACAGGTGGAGCGAACCAATATTCCTAAATCTATTCCAACCATAAAATATTTTAAGTGTCAGGAGAATGATATCCTTCATGGATCATGAAGCAGTTAAAGAAATAAAAAAGTGAACACTGAGAAGATGAAATTACAGAGAGGATTCTCAACGTTTAGTCGATGAGAAAATAGTCGTCTACAATTATAGTTGAACATAAGAAAGAGACTCTAGCTGAGTTGACAATAGCTGATCTAGAAGGTTGTGAGTCTGAGGTAATGAGCGTTAATGCAGAGTATGAGATTGAGTGCCTTGAGCTACTGTTTTGCAGGCGTTTAGAGGGGCAACAATATGACTGATATTGGATGTTCAAAAGCGTCATGAGTTTTAGGAGCCGATATCAAACACAAGACAATCCTAGATAAGAGAAATTCATACTTCTTAGATATATAGACTACGTCTCGAGCTGTCCTTGCTGAGAGAGGTCCAACATGTCCGAGATGTGACTCTTTTGTGCCACTTATGGAAGCTCATAGAGAGTCATCGGGGTATTAAATTCAGTTCAGCAGTGTACCCATCAACAACTGATCAGGCAGGATGGATAAACCACAATGTTGAACCTTAGCATCTTTAGGGCAAAGAACATCTTATATTGGATCCAGATCCTTCCAGAGAAGAATAAGATGTTTCTTCTGTACAGTTGCCATTAAAAGTGGTCCAACATACCACCAATTTCATTCCAGAGTTAGTTCCTCAAGTAGAATTTATTTTTCGATGCATCCTTCCTATTACGAGGAGTGGGAGAGGCATATTACAGATTTAAGGCCTCGAGAGTTACTTTATAAAAATCTGCGACGATATACATCTCCAACTTAGTTGTGCCAAAAAAGGATTGTTACTCATTATATTAGAATGTGTTTTAAAATGAAAATGCTTACAAAACCGACTTACAGGGTGATGACACCATATCACGAGCAGTCAAAAGAAGCTTCTACTGATGAGTTCGAAGCTCTCCCAATCACGAAAGACTGATGCGGGGCCTCAAAAGCCGCATGCGGCTTTTGACTGCGATTGAAGACCGACGTAGCTAATTGGTCGCGCGAGAGACGTTGATCCGAATCGAACGACAATCGTTCGAATTTCTTTCCACCTTGTATCAAGTTTCCTCATTTCCTTCAGCTTCTTTTCAGTCATTTATTATTTGTGTTGTGTTAGGGCATGAAAATCAGTTTTTGATGTGTTTTGTATTAGGACAGCCGCCGACGTCTCTTCTTGCTTGCGAGGGCTTTATTCTAGGATTTTAGGTTGTGCTTCGACTGTATCTTGGTATCCATGCGGTGTTTATCTTTCCCATTCACTTCCGCATCTTCTCCACTTCACTCTTGGCCACCCCCCATTTCCATAATAGTCCCCAAACAGTTGCACCTAATTGTTTTCCTTGCAATTTCCCCATTCCAACTAATTGTCCTTGCTATGCTGCCCTGCACAGCCGTCCCCTGGCTATCATATAGTAACCACACTTACTTGTCGCTTTCGCTAAGATTCCCCCTCACCACAGCTGCCCGAAAACAACCTTTTCATACTGTTCCAGCCGTGCCTTCCAGTCTTCACTCACTCTTTGCTACCTTTCCAGAAGACCAAATCTCTCCAATCACTACCATCACCCTAAGATCCACTCTAGTTCGAGTAATTGTGTCGGGTGTTGTGCATTGTATTTTTTCTTTCAAGCGTGCTGGTTGTAACCATCTATTTGTCTTTAGTAATAATATTTACTTTTTCTATTTTAATTTGGGTTAACTCCGGTATCCGAACACTTTCCCGCATATAAATAGCATGGCTTTTCACATGCTAGTAGCTCATATGATACTCTCTCTTCCAAATTGTTTGATGCTTAGAAATTTGAGACGAGAATTTGCCTGGGCCGTATCATGTTATAGATAAGTGTGAATACTAATGATGTGGAACACCAGTTATAGCTCAAGCATAACGCTTATTTTTCTCTGGTGAATATTTTTGTTTGCATGTTTCATGCAAAATAATCTGGAAATACAACTGTAGCTTCAAAGAATTTTTGTTAGCTGCTGAATTTTTAAATTCACTCTTCATGTAGTGTTCTTGTTCATTGCCTTAGACAATTGGAGTTTTTATATCTTTGAATTAATTATTCATTTAATTCTTATTCATGTTTGAACGTAATATTTGTGCCTATGTTAGTTAACTTTTAGTAAAAGGAAGTTTAGCTATAAGTTGCTTTACCATATTGTCACCATCTTGTCACTGTGTACTGTTCATGATGATGCGCTGTTGATGTGCCATTCATCTCTCATAAGCTTATGAATACATACTTCTTGGTCAATTGAAAAAAAAAAAAAGGACATAAAATGCCAATTCTATATTAAATATAGAAATTCAGATTTTTTAGTAGCAATTTAACAGTGTTGTTCAGGTTATGCATATTTCATTTTCACAGATATAATACCATCTCAACTGCAGGATCCCATTAGGACCTTCATGGGGCGTGAAAAGTACGTTAGACCCTTATGGGCAACTGAGGCATTAGAAGATCCTTCAGTGGTAATTGATGATATTACTCTTCTCAAGATTCCAAATTTCTGATGCATCTCTTCTTCTTTTCTTTTGAAGTGATAATAATTTTTCAGATAACAGGTGTTCAACATGTTATTCTTTCTATTTCTTGGAATTGACCGCACATTTCAAAATTCATAATTTCTTCCATGAACTTCTAGAAGGTTTATTTTTTTTAATTTTAAAATTTTTTGTTCTATGAGAAGGTGTGCAGTTCAGTAATGATAGACGTGATTAAGCATATAAATTGCTTTGAAGTTTGTAATAAATGCTTGCATGGCTAACGCTAGCAACCTTATTTCCTTAAAACTCCTGTTAGAACTATGAAAGGATGCTGCATGCATTCTAATTATATGGGCTGAGCTCAGATAACATTATTTTGTAGCATCTAAGGCACTAAGGTTTAGTTAGTTGAGGAACTAGAAGGATATCTGAACAGTAAGTTTTGAGGCAGCATTTGTTAGATAAATTCATGCAAATTGAGCATCATCTAATATATTTGAACTATTCACCATAGTCATTAGACTAAGGATTAATGAGCTGTTTTTATTTTTTTCCTTTATTTTTTCTTATCAACAGATTAAAATCTTTATGGGTTCAAAATGCCAGAGGCACTGGTATGGAAAGGTTTATAACATTGGCAATTCACTAGAAGGAGCCAACTAGTGTTCATGGTTAAATTTGTCATGCTGTATCTGATTTATAGGTCTTCGCACAGATAAATTATTTCCAAATGTGATATCGTAGTTAATCTAAATCATGATAGAAAAATCAAATCTCGTGAAAGAGAAATAACAACAAATACGACACAAACTCACACTAAGCTTGATTCATGTGTGGCAGAGGTCTGCTAGGTGGTTGGGCACTGAAGATAGAGGGCTGAAATGAGTTGTAGGTGTTTGGAACAACAAAAGGAGGGTTGGAATCGCATTGGCAGCGAAGCGGAAGGCTGGAACAGTGAGGCAGCAAGCAGAGATGTGAGGCGTGATGGGAAAAGCTGGAACGGCCAGGGGACAACAAGAGAATAGCAAGTGTGCTGTTTTCCAGATGACAATCATGTTACGGATGGCTGGGCAGCGGTTGAAACAGTGAAGCGAGGGAGGGAACAATGGCGACAGTGAAGGTGAAGGCTGGAACTGCGATTACAGCAAAGAGGAGGAAGGGGAAGGCAATGACGGCAGCTAGAACTATAGAAAACAACAATCAAAATGTTGTTGCGGGTGGCTGCATCAAGATACGGCGACCGAGAGCGATGTGGGGAGGATGTGGAAGGGGATAAAGAATATAATCATCACATTGGGAGAAATACAGCCAAAGCACTACCCAATTTCTCATGTACATCACTCGAAGGGAGAAACATACGCCTATGACTGTCCTAAACAAACTCACACAAAAGACTGAAAACCTAAAAAAATGAATCACATATATATGGCCTATATAACTAGGATTGGACCCCCTTATAGAAAGGAGGCGCCAATTCCTCGTGGGAGAGGCGATCGGCCCTCTCGGTTCTGGACAAGTTCGGTCCGGATGAAGGGCGTCTCAAGAGAAGCCCGTGTTTGCCCTTACGCCAGGACTGCGACATTATTGGCGTGCCCGCTATATTATTGCGAGCCTGCGACATTATTTACACACCCGAGGCTTTATTCGCCCGCTCGCGTCAGTCTCTCGGGCTTGGGGGAGCTTCGACCTCATATGTCGAAGATTCTATCTCCTCATAGTAGTAAGGTTGGCCTCGGTGAAGGTATCAAGAATGACATAATCTACCAACAAGTCAATCCTGATGCACTGACATTCCACAACTCGTCTTGATAGTTTAAACACGCATCTTCTTTTGACACATCATGACCTGGAGCTATATTTTGATGTAGGTTACCACATTGTAACTCATGCTCTCAAGTCTGAAACCTTCTTCTTTTGCTTCTCTTAGTCAGCGGAAAGTAGCCGATAAACATGTATGTGAGGATAAATCAACTTTGGGATGAAATTTGAGGTATGTTGCGCCATTCCTACTAGTAACCACTCAGTAGACTTCTTAACTAGATCCTATTGAAGAATTTTCTTCTTCATCAATTTTCTAATGCAATTTTAAAAGCTGCGGTCCATCTCTCTTATTTGGACATTTAATGGTGGGTACACTACTGAACTGAATTTAATATCATAATAACTCTATATAATCTTCCAGAAATAACTCAAAATCTTATGCTATTTGACGAGTTGGACCTCTCTTAGTCGGGGCAACTCAAGAGGTATGACTATATATCTGAAAAGTTTGAGATATTCTTATCGAAAGTAGCGATGTGTCCAGTATTAAATCCTCAAACTTATAACCCTTTAGGATATTAAATGTCAATCCTGTTGATACTCCTCCGAACTTCTGCACAAATATAGTTCAAGGCACCATAACCTTATACTCTGCATGAATGTCCATTACATCAGGCTCAATACCTTCTAGAACATTTATTGTCATCTCAGCTGGAATCTCTCTTCTAGGTTCAACTGGAATCATTGGCGTCTCTTTCTCGTTGGCTGACAACTGGTACTCTTTTGTATCCTCTCTCTCTCTTCCATGTATATAATGTTGAAATTCTGGCTTCTCAGATATTTAAGGTCACGTCTTTGAGGTAAAGGTTCTTAATCCCTGTAATCCGCATGGTGGAAGAGATTTACTTCATTCATTTGATCTAGCAAGTCACAGTTGTGGTTATAATTTTCCTTTGATATGAGGCGTGATATTCCCATTGCATATCCCCCATAGATATCTCCTGGATACATCTTTGTGGATTTCTTATATAAGGCATTGTGTCCTTTCCTCTCGATCAGCCTTCCGGTTATTGTCTCATCGGTGGCATGGATGGTGTTTGGGGGAGTGGAAGAGGCTATTTGAGGATAAGAAAGAAAATTTTTGGAGTGGAGATGCTTATGAAGACTATAAATTTTAGAATATGACTAGGGTTTCACTGATTCTGATACCAAATGATACTGAAGTTAACCCAAACCACAATATACAAACAAATATTATTACTAATGAAGCTATAGGCTATTATAAGTGATTCACTTAAAAGGAAAATAACAACAAACTCAATAATCCAACACAAATTAGGGTGGATCTCAAATTGGTGGTGGTGATTGTTGAGGGGTGGAAGGTGGCAAGATGATGGACGAGCTGGGTGGCAAACAAAAAACAACAAGGCAACAAATATTCTGGTTTCCGGACAGCAAGTACACAACATATATGGACGTCGCATGTTTGTCCGGGATGATGGCAGCAAAGGGGGAGGGCTAGAACATCAGTGGTAGCAAAGACGAAGAGTTAGAAGAGTGATGGCAGCGGTATGGAGGACTAGAACAACGATGCCAGCACCTGGGAGGGGTTGGGACAGCGGCTAGGTGGTGGTGAAGTGCTTTGGAATGGATGGAACTGCAGCCATGGCTACGGAGGGCCGCTTGTTGTAGCCGGAGCAGCAGCGGGGTGGCCAGGGAACTGAACAGTGGCCATGGGGCGGGGAAGCAGAAACTGCAGAAAACAGCCAAAAGAGGTTGTTCGGTGCGGCTACAACAGGGAAGGGGCAATCGGGAGGATATGTGAGGATGCGGAAGGGATAGGGGAAAATAATCACCACCCCGGTAGAGAGATACGGCCGTACACCACCCATTCTCTTGGATATAGCTAATAGACTAATCAAGAGTTTCTTAAGTTAACACCAGTCAAATCTTTCCTATTTTGGTATCTAGTGGCCGGCCCACATGTTGAAAAAAGAGGGACAACTAGATATTCTCAGATTTCCACAATAATGACTAACAGATCATATGGCCAGGCTGCACATGATTAATTTTGGGTGGTGGGTAACATGATATTTACATTTCTAACACCTAAATTTTGTTTTTTAACATTTATACCACGCAATTCCTTCACATTGCATAAAATATCACAATTTTAACTTTAAAAAACGAAGTACACCATTTCATGCATAGATAAGATGGCATAAATGTAGAAAGTGAAACTTAGGTGCTAGATATGTAAATACATAAGAATTGAGTGGCATGTATATATATCTGAATAACTTCCTAAAAACATTAAGCAGACAATTTGTTTTCATGTACAACTTCTAGCTTCATTGATTTAAATGCTGATTTTATGAAATTATTGTGATTTATTCGTTTCTCTTACAATCCAATGTGGTGATTGTGTCAGACAGTTCAGGAGATGCAGATGTTGTCAACCAGTGAACTTAGCATCAAATGGCTATTAAAAGGAAGGCCTAAGAATCCTTTATTTGCAGCTCTTGGGGGAGATTTGGTTCTCTATATAAATTCAAGATTTACATTGAACCAAATAAGCGGACAAGTGATTGAGCATGATGAATTTTGGGATTTGTCTGCGTCGTCAGCGGTCGGCCGGAGTTACTTTTGGATTTCGAGGAGGCTTTTCTCTACCATTGAAGCAGGGAAAGATACAATTGATGCTGTTAAGAGCATGTCGACCGGAATCTCTTCAGATAAGGAGAACAAGGAGATTTTTCCAGACTTATCTGGGGACCCAACAAAGGTTGGCTTTTTCTTTTGCTTTTAAGTTTTCCAAGTCTTTATTTTATTTGATGAGCTCTTAGATGCACCGGCATTTTACAATCGGGGCATTTACATAACTTCCACTCAATTCATATGTTTATATATATATATATATATATATATATATATATATATATATATATATATATATATATATATATATATATATGTATATATATAACACCTAATGTTGATGGTCCAGTTTTTTCAATAATAATGTGTAAATTTTGTTGATGGTCCAGTTTTTTCAGAGTGACGATGGGTTACAAAGAGATGCTTATCAGATTGCTTTGGTATTAGCCGTCTTCTATTTTGTTGTGCAGTTTCTAAGGGCAACTCTTTGAGATACATTTACCTTTAGGCTCTCTCAACTCTGCATTATTGCTCCATGTAAAATCATAATGTATTGAAGCTGTTTCATGAGCCATGAAACGTGTAAATTTGTAGAGAATCATTCGTAAGTTTTGTATGTTTATATTCATTTTTATTTATTTCTTTCGGAGCATTTACATACATACCACCCACTTTTTCTGTGTATTTACATATATAATACCAAAAAATTACTTTTTTTTTTTCATTTTACTAAATAATATATATATATATATATATATATATATATATATATATATATATATATATATAATATTAAATGTTATTACTCTCCATAATTTAGAAGCCTGTGTTTTATATTGCATATAGCTATACTTTATAAGATTTGAATTGAACAATGCTCTCTTCCTCGATAAAAAAATGAGTTTAATTTTGAAACATTAAAGTAAAAAAGTCGGCTGATATTGTTTTTCTTTAGTCATTAAATACATAACATTTAAATTAATTCAAGTACTTGAATGATGAGAAAGAAAATTACTTTAAATTAATTTTTGTATGGTTGAAAAAGAATTTATAAGAATTAAAATATGTTGGGGGGTGTAACATTAAATTTTGTAAAATTGTTTTTGGGAGAAGCGGCTTTTCACGAGCTGGTAGACAGCTGTCGATAAGGAAGCAGGAGCATATTTGGTAGATCTGTTGTTTTGTTGCTATATATGATGAGGAAGATTGTTTTGGCCTATACATGTAATATATTAAGATAAGTGCACTTTTTATAATAATAAAAACTAAATAACAAAAGAAATCGTACCACAAAAAAAAAATATTGAGTACAAAACCATCTAATAGATAAAAAAATGATTAAGTTATTTGAAGCAAATGATTATAATAATAAGGACAACCACAATATTCGACAAGCCTAGAATGATGTTTGTTTTGAAGTCCTGATGATCAAGTCTTCCAGACAATCTCCTCTCTACGTCTGCATCTCTTCTCGACTGATCACATGTTGAAGGGAAATCATTGGTGCAATCAAATCAATATAAGAAGCAGCAATTTGCAGGGAGTCCTGCTTTTGGGATAAGAATAAATTCTTTTCATGTAGCTATCTTTCCTTCTATACTGGTATTGAATTGTTCAATAAACAAACAAAGTTATTAGAAGAATCTATAGCTTCACCTTTTTTTTCTTAATTTTCTTCTCAACTTTTCCTTAAATCTTGGATTTAAACTGTTCAATAAACAAATAAAGTTATTGTAAGGATCTATAGCTCTACAATCCCAGCTAAACACTTGTGGTCTTCTTCTTCGCCAGTCCTAAACCCTAATTTTACCAACCAATAATACATATCTCCAGCTTCACCTTTCTTGCAATCTGTTTCACATCAGAATATTATCACACTCTTGTTTTAAATCTAGGGTTTTCACTGATACAAAGAAAACTCACTTCTTTTTACATTTTTTCCCTAATCTCGCATCTCATGCTTCACTGTTTGCCATTCAATCTTCTGGTTAATCTGCGCTCTCAAAAAAAATCAAATTTCATCTAAAAAAAATATCTTTGATATGGAATTTATTACTTCCCCCTTCTAGTAGTAGAGATATAACATCTACTAGATCGCCTTCCTCATCAACCCATTCAAAATGTATAATGAATTATAACCTCGTTTACGAGCTCATTATTGAGTTCCAGTACGAGGGCACTGAGCCGACTCTCCAAGCTATGATCAATGGTATAATTGGAGATAATGGTTTCATAAACTTGATCTGATATGGAAGCTGGCGCATTTTTCACAACAAATTTTTGAGAAATGCAGAGAATAGATTGAGAAGATGATGAACATAAGTACTTGACAGAAAAGAGGTAAAAGGGCAAATTTACTGTACATTTTGAATGGGTTGATGAAAAAGGCGATTCAGTAGATATTATCGCTCTACTACTAGAACATGGAAGTTATAAATTCCATATAGAAGAAATTTTTTAGATAAAATCTAAATTATTTGAGAGTGTAGATTAATCAGAAGATTGAATGGTGGATAGTGGAGCATGAGACTTGGGATTAGGGGAAAAATGTAAAAAGAAGAGAGCTTTCTTTGTTTCAGTAAAAACCCTAGAATTAAAGTTAAGTGTGTGATGGTATTCTTATACGAAAATGATTGGGTGCGAGAAAGGTGAAGCTGGAGAAATGTATTGTTGGTTGGTAAAATTAGGGTTAGGGCTGGCGGAGAAGAAGACCACAAGCGTTTAGCTGGGATTGTAGAGCTGTGGATTCTTACAACAACTTTATTTGTCTATTGAATAGTTTTAATTCGGGATTTAAGTAAGCTAAAGAATAAATAGAAGGAAAAAATTGATTTATAGAATTCAGATTTATGGTCCGTTTGGGAGCCCAGTTTTTCGGCTTCTCGATTTCGAAACGAGAATAGTGATATTTGGGAGACTTGTTTACATCAATTTTTGATGTCTTTCATGTTTGATGTTTGTTTTTGCCTCATGGGACTATATCTCATTGACACATGTTCTAGTGACGCAGACCATCAACAAATCCACTTCGCATTCGAATTGGGCGCAAACTGGCTCGATCAACAACGAATTTCTCTAGAAACCTCAAATCACAAAACAGACTGAGTGAGGTGTCCGGAACATCAATTTTCCCTATGTAAGATACCCGTGTGTTATAAGTATTTTGTGTGCGGGCTAAGAACACATAAATCAAGAAATTTTAAAATTTTAAAAATATAATAATTATTATTATTTAAAAAAAAGAAGAGGAAAAAAAGACTCCCTCCTTTCCATTTTCAAGCACAGCCAGCCCTAGCCGCTCATCCCCAGCTCGCGCGACCGCACCCCGATCCCGCCGCCGGCCTCCTCTCCCTAACCGACGCCGCCTCGACTCGCCGGTGTCGCATCCTAGCAGCCGGACCGAAACCTTCGGATTCCACGCGATGCCCTAGGTGCTCCGGGCCCCTCACGCTGAATTTCTGCCCGGATCCACCCTGGCACTCCCGCCGGTATCCCTGATGCCAACTCCCGCCTCCCTTCCTCCCTCACGCTGGAAGCCCCTAAGTCCGGCAGATATCCCTCTCGCCAAGCTGCCATCCTTTTTTCTTAATTTTCTTCTCAATTTTACCTCAAAGCCTTAATTTAAACTGGTCAATAAACAAATAAAATTATTGTAAGACTCTACAGCTCTACAATCCCAGCTAAACACCTGTGGTCTTCTTCTCCGCCATCCTTAAACCCTAATTTACCCACCAACAATACATTTCTCCAGCTTCACCTTTCTCGAGCCCAATTGGTTTAGCATAAGCATACTATCACACTCTCGCTTTAATTCTAGGGTTTTCACTGATAGGAACAAAGCTCTCTTCTTTTTACATTTTTTTCCCTTAATCTCGCATCTCATGCTCCGCTATCCGCCATTCAATCTTCTGACTAATCAGCGCTCTCAAATAATTCAGATGTCATCTCAGAAGATCTCTTTGATATGGAATTTATTACTTCCACATTCTAGTATTAGAGAGATAACATCTACTGCATCACCTTCCTCATCAACCCATTCAAAAAGTACAGTAAATTTGCCTTTTTACCTCTTTTCTGTCAAGTACTTGTGTTCATCATCTTCTCAATCTAATCCTCACATTTTCTCAAGATATATTTGTGAAAATGCGTCAGTTTCCATATCAGATCAGGTTTATGAAGCCATTATCTCTAATTATACCTCCGATCAAAGCTTGGAGAGCCGCCTTGATGCCCTCAGGCTGGAACTCACTACTGAGCTCGTAAACGAGGTTATACACAAGCTTCGTTATGAAGAGAAACTAGCTTTCAAGTTCTTCACCTGGGCCGGGCATCAGGATGGGTACACCCACGATCCCCAAACCTTCAACGACATGATTGAGATCTTATCGAGCACAGGGTTTAAAGCGAAGCAATTTGGTGTAATCTGTGACATTTTGGACTATATGAAGCGGAAGAGAAAGAATTCAGTTCCAGTTGATGCTCTGATCTCAATCTTGAAGACATATAGCGAGAAGAAGCTAACACACATTGATAAGTTCGCTCGAAAGAAGAGACTCAAACCAAAGATTCAGCCAGAACTCCATTCCTTAAACCTTTTGCTTGATTCACTCTGCAAATGCAGCTTGGTTATCGAAGCCGAATCAATCTTTCATCGACTAAACCATAAGATCATCCCCACCGCTGAAACTTACAATATTCTGTTCTTCGGGTGGTGCAGAGTTCGAGATCCCAACAAAGCCATGAAGATTCTTTCACAAATGATCGACAAAGGTCATAATCCTGAAAGCTTTACCTACAATGCTGCAATCACATCCTTTTGCAGCTCCGGTATGATCAACGAGGCGAGGGAACTGTTCGAGTTCATGAGAACCAAAGGTTCGACGATATCATCGCCGACGGCCAAGACTTACTCCGTCATGATCATCGCCCTTGCAAAGTACGATATGATGGATGAATGCTTCAATCTTCTAAGCGACATGAGAGGCTCCGGTTGTCTTCCCGACGTGTCGACATACACAGATTTGATCGAAGGAATGTGTCTCGCCGGAAAGATCGAAGCTTGTTATAAGATATTGGAGGAGATGGGTGAGAAAGGTTACCCACCCGACATTCTTACTTATAATTGTTTTCTTAAGGTGTTATGCGCCATGAAGAAGCATGAGGAAGCAATGGAGCTGTGTGAGAAGATGATGGAGGGGGGGTGTGAGCCGAGTGTTCATACTTACAATATGTTGATGGCATTGTTCTTTGAGATTGGGGATTCAGAGCGGGCTTTGGGATTGTGGCATGAAATGGAGGAAAGAGGGTGCTCGCGCACTGTGGATTGTTATGGGGTGATGATTGATGGATTGTTTGGTTGTGGTAGAGCGGAAGAAGCGTGCTTTCTTGTGGAGGAGGTGATCGATCGAGGGATGAAGTTGTCCTATAAGAAATTTGATTCTTTCATGTCGAGATTGGCGGAGATTGGGAATCTGCAGGCGATTCATCGTCTTTCGGAGCATATGAGGAGGTTCTACAGTGTGGCAATGGCTAGACGTTTTGCGATGAGGGAGAAGAAGAAAAGCATGAGCTTGAGGAGGACATGAGTTGTGCATGCAATATGTATGTGAACTGCTTCCAGTTTAGGCATGCTGGTTCTTATTGGCTTCCTCTGAGCAGCTTTGCATGCGAGAAAATATTACGTGCAGTTATCCATATCAGTATCAATGTGCATCCCTAATTTGCTATGAAAAAAATTATTATGTGAAATCAACCATATGATATTGATCATCGTCCCGTAATACGTGATCCAATGGATTTGATTTTGTAGTATTATTGATGAATAATTGTTATTTTTATGCAAAAAATACAAGTCTCTGAGGGAGAACCAGACTTTTTATTTTCTGGTAAAATTTTCATAATGTTATTTATAGAAATTTGAAATTTTTAAGCAATTTAAGATGAGTTAATAGATGTTTCAAGATATTGTGCAAGTAAGAGTTTAAGACAACCTGATATGGAATTTTAGATGGATGATATGATACAAATTCTAATGACTAAACGGATCTTCTTCGAGCTTAATTAGCTCATCATTACCTGTATGGGAAATGAGTTCATTACACCAATTGCTAAATATGAACAAAACATATCCAATTATCAATAATGCCGTTAAAAAATGCATCTGGAAAAACATAGAGCGTTACTCTGAAAATAAAACTAATTACATTTTTTCATAAATATTATATTAAAAAAAATCTAATTCTGCACATCACAAGATAAGTAAAGATACAAATGAGCTGGTAAAGATAAGATGAATGTATCTCTGAGTTCTCTACAGATTTGAACTTGGGAGAGAACACCTTCCCATAAAAACTGCAAAATCAGTGGCCTTATGTGGGTCCAAAAGGATCATACAAAAAACAAAGCACATAAGAAAAGTACCCATTACAAATAGAGCAGGGTATCTCCCAGTGATTGGAGTTGAGAACATATTGATTACCCAATAGTTGGAAGCCAAACAGGAATTCAAGCGCAGGAAGTTAATCTTACTGCAACTTATATCTTTGGGTGCAAGAGAACTGTTTTCATCACTGTCTACAGAAAGCACAGTTGTAGTTGCAACCAGAGCATGTGAATTTCTTCTTCCATCCTCAAACTGGAAGAACATAAATTCTGTCAAATTCTTCATCAAGTAAAATCCATTCTAGTCTGTATCTAATATCTATAGATAAGATTGCTAGAAAGGGAGAACGACCCAGTAGCATAGTTTGTTGAAGCGTGAGAAAAAAAAAGGGGGGGAATATATGTTTGTATACCACTCAATTCCTATGTATTTGTATATCTAACACCAAAACTTCAATTTTTACCTATATACCATCTTAACTACGCATGAAAAAGTCGTGTTTCACATTTTTGAGTTAAAATAGTGGTATTTTTTATGTGATATGAAAGATTTGGGTGGTATAAATGTAAGAAGTTTTGCATAAAGACCATGACCAGAAAAACAAATTTCATGGTAGCATTACACGAGCAAGAGCACAGCTACTGTGTTTTCTCACAACTGATTTCTGAATAAACTGTATTTCTTGATCATGATAAAAATAGCAAGGAAAAAAAAAATCAAAATCAAGTCATGAGTGAATATACTTTTAACTTTAAATAAAAAAATTAATGAGACAGGAGTTGTGCCCTAACCAGATTTGTAGGAGGCATTATAACCATTGCATTTTCAACAAGGTTTATTGGCATTGTTTCCATAAAATTTGAGTGCCCATGATCCAATTTTGATCTTTCCTTGTGCTGAATTCTCTGATTAAGAAACTCTTCCGCGGCTTTCATGAATTCTAAAAGCTCATCAAAATCAGCACTAACGGTGAAATTTTCAGAATTCTGAAAACCAGCCTCATGAATCATAATACCAACATACTTTAGTATTGCTTTTAGCACAGTGATTAACTCGTTCTGCATTGAAAACTGTAATATATATTTTAATCTCTGAACATTCAATGAACCCAGTAATGATTCATTATAATCTTTACAAGGCTCCTTAAGCAGCCAAGCTATATCCACCAGTAGATCTGATATGGTCATATTAATCTCACTGATTGCTGCATTGGCTAAAACTGCATTTGATATATTGTTATGTTCATGAACATTTGGATAGAAAGTTAATGCACCTTGCATTTTGCCGAGTTCAGAACATACTTGCTTGTCCCCAATAAGAATCGGAATAAAGTTGGATATTCCTGATTCGTTCTCAACCTACAACATGAAATGTTGATCAAATAAAATCTAATGGAGAAAACAGTTAAAAGAAAGCATTGGCCCTAATAAATAAAAAGATGGAAGTTTACAAATAAGTTTTATCATAGTTTCCAAAACGGTAAATGAAGCTCAAATTCATCATAATCAAGCATGTCAGAAATTTATAAATTTAGCATGATGATAAAAACTACAAATTACGAAGGGAAAAAGAAGGTTTTGAAAACAAACCTCAATAAATGCAGGTCCAAAAATGTTTGGGGTTGTCTGTTTTATATTTATCCTAAAGACTTCATGCTCTATATTACTGCTAGACAACAACGAATTTACACCATAACATCTGAGTTTCTCATTAGATATGACACGGTATGCATCACAGACCAGATACTTTCCAGCAAAAGAGACAAGAAACCTGTCATGGAAGACAATATTCATGTAAGAAGTTATGCTCTATAAAATAAAATGATGTAGCATGTGAAACAGCAATAACTTTGATATCTTAAATAAGCTATACAAGATATTCCTCTTACAATAGAGAATTTTATGTCCTCACTCATAAATATTGACATTAGTTCTAACAAAGGAATCATATCTCATATACGATCACCAAGATTTAAGGTATATAAATACACATGAGAAGAGCAATAACCACATCACGTGGATTAATCCTCGAAGATTATAAATTTGTCTTAAAACATATACCTGTCATTCACAATAAGCCCTAACTCAACTTCTCAAACTTAACTTCTTTGCATATTAATGTGCCTAGTTTCGAATTTGAGAAGGATATTTAATGTGTTTTGACTTCCACTTGATTTGCCATTAGTGCAGTTTGATAGGGACACTATTAGATTTCTTAATCAGAGTATGCATGTTAAATAAACATAACCATTAAACAACTTCTTGGCATATATAACACTCATTCTATAGTTTAGATAAGCTTATCTGTCTTTTATAATAAGATTAACTAGGACTTCATAAGACTATAAAAATCTACTGGTTGCTATGAAAACTTCTAAAAAATGGTCCACTTATTTCATGTTCAGGACTACCAATATTCTTTATGTATTGAAGCCTTACTTGAGAAACTGTAATCGTACATTAGTTGTCTAAGGCTATTATATTCAAGTAGCTATTAGACTGATGTCATCTTTTTAGAAATCCATATGAAAATTAAAGAGTACCACCCTTAAATTTTTATCAGCCTTCCACCCCCAAATTGATGCAAAAAATAAATAATAAATAAGAAAATCTACTAAGATGTCTGGTAGAAAAGATATTAGGAAATTAGAATTTTCAACACCTATTTTGAGTTTATATGAACTGCATTAAATCAACGGGCAAGACATTGTCTGAGATTATTTAGGGATTCAACCTAATACCACCATATGATTATTTTATTTTAGCTACATAATTTGCACATCTACATTATTAATACAGTGAAGTTAAACAGAATGAATTCTATAATGAAAAATATTCTAATACCTAACATTTTAGAAGAAATGCTTGAGGGGTATAAAAAGGTGACTTGTATGATTCATATACAAAATAAACACTTAAACGAAGCTAGTTAAGAAGTAGCACAGAAGGTCTTGCAATCCTTTTCGAGTAAGATTAGTTCTAACAGAAGTAGCACACAAGGTCTTGCAATCCTTTTCGAGTAAGATTAGTTCTAACGCTTATGTTTCTCAATCTTCCTCCAAAAAGGTTTAGAAATCCAAACCTCAACATATAAAATATTATGCCGTAACAAGGCATTTTCGAATTATAAATATTACCCATTGATTCTTGGCCAAGAGGGATATCTACTATCGTCGTTAACATTAAGTCTACTTTTCCCATCATGCAGGACTACTTTGATGCCAATATTACTATTTCTGATGAGGTTACCTTTGGAAGAGATAAAGAGCATAAGGTCTCGATTGGATGAAGAGATTAACCTCCATCAAATGACTCATGGCTAACTAAAGAACTTGAAAAGCTTGCATCAAATGTAATGAATCATTGCAAACTCTCCAAGGGAGGAGGGTTCAGTGCCATTAATGATGGACCATAATTCAACCAAGTCAGCTCAGTTAAATTTGGTATTTAAGGCTAGCATAATAAGTGATTAGGCAATAGAAATCATGAATCACACATTCACTTGACCATTTTTCATGTCAATTTCATGCATGGTTAAATTTAGCACTTAAGGAGTTCATTCGAGACAAAGAAGCTAAAGATAAATTTAGCCATGTTAAGGAGTTCATTCGTAAGCACGATTCAACATATTGGTTTATCCGCATCATTTGGATTAGTTGTTTTAGCCCCCTTGAATATTCGATAATACTCGTGGCTATGGAACATAAACATGTTGTGACAAGTTTGGTCTCATCGGTTCCTAAGATTACGAATAAAAACATAATGTCAATTATTTTTATTAGAATAAAACCGTGAGACTCTACTTAAGAAGTATTTCCAAAGAGTCACCTCATTGATAATGCTCTAGTTGTGACTGATTTGAATTATTTGGAGGGGATAAGAATTGTTGCCCAAATTTTTGATACAAATACGAAACTCTATCGAACATAATAAATTCAGTCATATTACTAATTATTGTGCTATGTTAAAGATCTAATGGAGGAACTAACGTTTTTTGTTTTCTAGGAGAGAACATTTCTTGAACATGTGATATATTCAAAGAGTTTTATTGAGCTGAACAACATGATCAGTCACTTAACACGTACACATGCACTTTAAACATATTTATGATGAATTGAATACATTATTGCCCTTTAGTACTGATTTCTGGTCTCAGCGGGCTCAAAAAGGACAAATGGCTATTATGAGTTTTCTAGCTGGCCTCAACTCACAGTATGAAGGTATCAAATCACAAATCCTATATGAAATAGGAGTTACTACTTTGAGGGAAGCTGATACTAAAGTGTCGTGAACTATTATGAGTTCTCAGGCTTCTGTACAACCTAGTGCCTTGCTAGTCAGAAACATACAAACAACAGTAAATCTCAATTTCAAGGCAATTATGGAAGTGAAACTCCAACAACAACAAACCTTTATCCCACTAAGTGGGGTCGACTTCATGAATCCTTTCCATCCACTGCATTCTATTGAATGCTATATTTTCATTTAATTCTAATAAGTTAATATCATTTTTTATACAATATCCCCAACTCTTTCTAGGTCTGCATCTGTCTTTCTTAACATAACTCGAATCTAAAACATTTACTCTCCTAATTGGATCATCAGATGGTCGACGTTTAATGTGATCCAACCATCTAAGATGACTCTCTCTAATTTTGTTTGCCACTAGAGCTACACTAGCGCTATCACAGATATATTCATTTCACATTTTGTCTCTAAGTGTAAAGTCACTCATCAAACTAAGCATTCCGAATTTTGGTAGATTGCTACTACTGTCATGAACCGATCCATACAAAGAAAATGTGTCATGACTTGCTACAAAAGAATCAGAAAGGTTGTAGATCACAGACAAATCACATGGCACTACTATTGAGGCCTCCAAAGTTACTCCCTCGATTTATAAAAATGAATATGCTAAATTCATCAAATTTTAGGAAGCATGCAAGAAATCTCCTTATCACTGCCCTTACTGAATCAGGCAACAATGATACTTGTTTTCTCTCCTCTTCCATACAGTGGATCAAAAATTCTGATGCCACAGATTGTATGACGGGTAATCTAAAATGGTTTTTCACCTTTCATAAACATATGTTTTCTGTCATCTTAGCAGATGGATCTTTCTTTAACTTTCTTGGTTCTGACACCATTAATGTTACACCTACACTACTTTAACTTATGTTCTTAGTTTACCTCAAACCTTTTTTCATCTTGTCTCTGTTAGCATGATTACATGTGCTCTTTGGTTTTGTATTTTATTCTCCCATGACCATGTCATTTTTTAGGATCTTATCACAAAATAGATTATTAGTAAAGAACAAGAATCATGCGGTATATACATTTTTTATAACAAGCTATCTCGCACCATAGCTTATTTCATCACCTTATCTACTTTTGAGATCTATTATCGATTAAGACATCCATCACTACCAATGTTTACAAAATTGAACCCTCAAATTCAGCAATTATCATCTTTAGATTATGAATCGTGTCAATTTGCTCAACACTATTATTTGTCTTTTGTTCCAAAAATTACTAAAAGAGTTAATCACAATTTTGAGTCAATTCATTCTAATATATGGGGACCTTGTCTTGTAATCTAGTTTTATCTAATAGATTTCGATATTTTGTCACTTTTGTGGATGAATTTTCTCGACTGCTTTGGCTTTACTTCATGAAATCTCATTCTGAGTCACTATCACATTTTCAATCATTTTGTGTTGAGATTAAAAATTAATTCAATATTTCTAATAAGATTCTGAGAAATGACAATGCCAAAGAATATTTTCCTGCACCTTCTCAGACATACATGACAAAATAAATGACACAAAACAGGATGTTTCACCAGTCATCCTGTGCCAACACCATCCCAAAATGAAGTAGCTAAAAAGAAAAATAGACATCTTCTTAAGACAACTAGAGCTCTTCTGTATCAAACTAATATCCTCAAACAGTTCTGGGTTGATGCAGTTTCTACTGAATGTTTTTTTATCAATAGGACGCATTCTCTATTGATATATATAACTAGATACCATACCAAGTTCTATTTCCAACCAACTTTCTTTTTCCTTTGAACAACATATATTTGGGTGTATGTGACCACTGGTTTCTAAACTGCACCCTAAACCACTAAGATGTGACTTTTTAGGATACTCCCGTTGGCAAAGAAGGTATCAATGTTCTTCTCCTCCCTTAAATAAGTAAATGGTCTATGTTGCTGACTTTTCATGAACAAATCCCATTCTTCGGTGACTCATTGCTAGCTAAAACCTCACAAGATTCTGATGAGTTAATGTATCACATCATCAGTTCAACTCCACTTCCACTACCAGTGCCTTAGCACCTATCACCAATGTTTACTCGAGAATATCTCCTCCCCTGATCCAACACCAATATCCTCTTCTTCAATTGATCCTTTTTCCAGTGACCTTGATTTATATGTTTCTCGAAAGATGTAAACATCAATGCACATCTCATTTTCCTCGTGTTAACAATGATCAATTACCTTCTACTTCTTGTTCGTTTATTACTCTCATTGACTTTGTTGAAATCCCAGGATCTGTTCAGCAAGCTGTATCCCATTCTGGGTGGCGGGTAACGATGTTTGATGAAATCAATGTCATAACTGAAAATGAAACTTGAGAACTAGTTTAATTGATCTTTGGCAAGAAGGTTGTTGGATGTAAATAGATCTTTATAGTTTAAGTTTTATTCTGATGAATTTGTAGCACGTCTTAAAGCTCAGTTTGTTGTTAAGAACTATACTCAAATTTATGGGATCAACAACTTGGGCACATTCTCTCCGGTGGTTAAGTTAACTTTGGTTCGTCTCTTCCTATCCATGACTGCGTTGAATAATTGGTCCTTGCATCAACTTAATGTAAAGAATGTCTCTTTGCATGGTGATCTTTTAGGAGAGATATACATAGAGCAACCTCCTGGGATTGTTGCTCAGAAGAAGTCTGCGAAAGTATGTTGTCTTCGGAAGTCACTATATGGATTGAAGCAAAACTCTCGAGCATGATTTGGAAGATTTAGCAGAGCTGTAGAAAAATTTGGGATGCAGAAGAGTGAAACTGATCACATTGGATCCCTACAAGCAATTTGCTTATGGGATCATTATGTTGGTGGTGTATGTTGATGACATTATTATTACTGGAAGTGATATGTAAGAATCTTATCATTAAAATCATTTATTAAATATCAGTTCAACATTAAAGATTTGGGTTCCTTGAAGTACTTCTTAATGATTGAGGCATCAAGGAGCAAGAAAGATATATTTTTATCTCAACGGAAGTATGTAATGGATTTGTTAGCAAAAATGACAAAATTAAGGATCAAAGCATGTAGTAGTCTAATACCTTCCTAATCAACAGATTGCAAATGTTGTAGTTGATTGCTACGAAGGCAGTAACCCACCATAAATATCGAAGAAGGTGGTTGTAATAGCATCAATTAGCCATAGATGTCTTAGTTAGAAATTGTGGTGGCATCGGTTGACCACCGTGGCTGGTTGTAGTTAGAGAGTATAATAACAGTAGTTGGGCAAGTAGGTCATAATGGGGAGCTACAATAGCTTTAGTTAGCCAACAAGGCCGTAGTTGGAAGCTGCATGAGCAACGAGCCACATAGGTCGTAGTTGGTCGTGTAAGCCGTAGTGGGGAGCTCCAATAACATCAGTTGACCACCAAAGCCATAGTTGGAGGTTATAATGATAATCTTTGGTCGTGCAGGCCGTACTAGGGAGCTGGAATAGCATCAATTGGCCATCGAGACAGTAGATGAAAGCTACATGAGTAGTGAACCACATAGGTCATAGCTTGTTACGTAGGCTGTAGTGAGTTGTAATAGCACCCATTCACCACTGAGGTCGTAGTTGGAAATTGCATGAGTAGCAAGTCACATAAGTCATTGTTAGTTGTGCTGGCCATAGTGGTGAATTGCAATAGTATCAGTTAGCCACCAGGACTGTAGTTTAAAGCTGCACTAGCTGGTCGTATAGGTCGAGAGCCGCAATAGCATTAGTTAGTTACCGAGGTCGTAGTTGGAAGTTGCATGAGTAGCGAGCCAAATAAGTCGTCGTTAGTCACGTAGATTGTAGTGGGGAGCTACAATAGAATCAGTTGGCCACCAAGGTCATAGTTAAAAATTGCACGAGCAGTGAGCTACATAGGTTATAGTTGATCACGTAGGCCGTAGTGGATAGTTGCAATAACATCACTTGGCCACCAAGATTGTAGTTGGTACTGCATTGATACGCCGTTGCAACAAAAACATCAATTGTCGACATTCAACGTAAAAAAGAGAATTTCAAGAATTCGGATAAAGTCGTGTTTTAAATACAAAATTTATAAGCAGTTGATGCAGGGAGTTATCGTCAGATCTTAGATACGGTGTTATTCGTTGTCTTATATTGGGGGTATGTCATTTCACTGTATTCAAAGTGTGTCATTACACTGTATCCAGGGGGCACGTTATATCGTATTCATGGTGTGGCATTATACCAAATACAAGATGCTTCGTTATATTGGATTCTGTGTAAGTCGTTACACCGTAAGATTCACCGACGGTGGTAAACAAGGGACGGCTAATGAGTGATGGCGATGATGGTCAACGACTATGGAAGGCGAAATTTACTCTTTGAATCAAAAACAGCTCTCGGATTGCAGTCTGACAAGTCATGATCTTCCCAGGTTTTTGTCCCCCTTTCATGAAGCTAGTGGGTCTCTATATATAGAGTATGGGAGTCATATCACTTTGTAAATAAGGCAGGAATCCGGACTACTACAACAGACAACCCCAGAATGATTCCCTTGATTGGATGAAGTTTTAGGAAAATTTAAGTATTTTAATAATGTCAAAATAGAGTGTTAGGCTCGGATTTGTCTCATCGAGACGCTCGATTTGACTATAACGTTGTCATATTTTGAATCTATTTAACTCCAAAGCTTTCAAAAGCGGTTTAATGGCTTAATCTGAGTCTGATTTGACTCAGATTAGATCAATTTTGGTATCATGGGTTCGTCTAGCTGAGTTGGTCAGCTTGACTGTAAACTTACTGAAATCAGAGTTCTGGATTGATTTTAATCTGAGATTAGATGTTTTTTGCTTAAAAAAATGCCTCAAGATTCATGCCAAATGGCGAAATTTATTGATGATATCATTGTTAATTTATATTTATGGGTTCTTTCCTCTCATTTTTTTTAAAAATGTATCTAGCACAGGGCTAGCACAGACCCACATAACCATACAACCCAAAGCTTTTTCACTTCACTACAGCTGTTAGCCAAAGGAAGAACTCAAAAAAAACACTGGAATCACAGATACGTAAAGTTGCAAAGAAAAAAAAAATAGAAAAAATAAAAAATAAATTAAAATAAAGTTGCAAAGAATAAAGCCCTGATATATTGACTTCAATTTCCAAATCGGTCAATGCACTAAATCATGTCTGCCAATGATAGTCCGTGGTATAAATACTATTAAAGAGATTAGACGATGCAAATTGTTAAAAAACTTTCTATAGCAGTAAAGGGAATAATGGGCAACACTAGTTGCTAGTTGCGGAAATTGAAATTGCCTAGTTAGAGAAACAGCTCAATCTTATCCGCTTAATTACCGTAATTTAGGCTGATCAAGGTTACTTCCACAAGCAAAGAACTCCACCGCTTTCCCAGCTTCAAAATAAGTAGGATGAACGTAATGAAGTCTAGGAGCATTCACCTCCATCTTTATATGTGATGTCCCATCTAGTTCACAAAAATGCAGGTCTTATAATTTCCTTTTTCTACTTTTAAGACAAACAATGACCTCTTGGACAAAGAAAAATAAAAATAAATTAGCAAATGATCTAAAATGTTCAACATATTATCATATGCTAACCATATTTGAAATATAAATAACGAAATTTCTGATACCACTATACAATCAATTACGATGACAAACATTTTTAATCAAAGTTATATAAAACAAAGTAAAGCCATTTTTTTTATGAAATCTTCATATAGATAAACCGCCTACAGAAATAGCAGCATTTGGCTTGCCTAATCAAATCAGGCCACATGGATGAACAAAGTGGTGCACCAATTGATCCAATAGGGTCTCAATTCTCTCTCGATTTTGACCCCAAGCTAGCACCCATTCTATCCCGTATTCAATATATTGCATACTTGAAGGTTGAAGATCTAATTAGGGTACAGAAGAAGGATTATTATTCTACATCATCTTTATATTTCATCTGCTCCATAAATCTTTACGCGAAATCAACGCCCAAGGGAAACCTAAGCTCAAATTATAAAACAATTGCTTAATTAATTTACTGATTACAGACTAAAAAAGCCTTCCGCATCCATAATCCTGAGACAACAATTGGCAGAGCACACATTGTGAGGGATCATCCCTGCATTTAACTATCAAAGCATATTTCTAAGTTTGCTCAGATATCAATTGATACCGGAGCTAATCTCACTTTGATGCCAATGGATACCGAGGTTAATCCAAATCACAATCGAAATGCAAATATTATTGTTGAAATTCATACGGTCTAAAATCAAGACTCAAAAACCAGAAAAAAAAATACAACACAACACGAATCTCCAGCTAGAGCTAGGCGGGACAGCCGGTGGACAGTCGTGAGAGGTGGCTATGAGATGTAATATTGGGCTGGAAGAGGGTAGTTAGGTTTGCGGTTGGGCAGAAAAAAGGAAGAAAGGGCGTGGTTCAGCAGGGAGCAGGTTTGAGGGTGTATGATTCAGCAGAGGGACAGGTCTGCGGGTGAGGTTTGCCGGGATTGTGCAGGTAACAGCTAGAAGTGGTTGTGGACAGCAAGGAGATGGGGGGCAGACTAGCGGCACCAGGATTTGCTGCCGGTGGAATTGCTTGATGGAGCAGTAGGGTGCAGGGGAGAGCGCAACATCAATGGAGGAAGGGCGGCGCGACAGGGCAGCCAAAGAATGATTGACGGTCAACAAGAAGGGTAGGGGAGGTTGTGGAGGGGAGTTAGAAAGGATAATTATCCCTACTGGATCGAGCTAAAACTGGAGCACCACTCAGACACTTGAAGATGGTCACCACCTCGGACGAGTTACACTCGGAGCACCTTCTCGCTTTTGGATACAGCCCTATAGAGAAAAACAGCTGACGACGACTAACCGGACAAAATTCTTATACACAAAAAACTAAACCCTAACTCAATAAACAACATATTTATAATAAAATAAGATAACTAGAAGGGGGGTAGAGGCGGCAGCAACTCCCAAACCTAACTAGGGTCGGTCGGTTCAGCCTCCTTGCTAAACCGGCAGTCCCCTCGCTGAACTGCTGGCCGGTTTAGCCCTTGCCCTTGCGTCAAATCTCTCGGGGTTGGAGGAGCTTCGATTTCATTCGTCAAAGCTTTTGATTCTTTGTTTGCGGTCTAAGCTACGTCTGGATCCCCCTATCAGCTACACTGTCTCCCAAAATAATCCAAGGACGGCTTAACCTGATCTAAAGTGGGGGTAAATTATGCCTCCCCGAATGTGGTGGTGGCCGCGGTGGTAAGATATTGAACATGTTGTCTTGAAACTCTCTCTGTTGTGGTTGCCTCATGTTTGAATCAGTGTCTAGGTCCTATCATCATTTAACTTCACTAAAATTTCTCACTAACGCTTCTCTGCTGGTAAGGCCAGATATGCACTTGAACTCCGCGGAAGGTAGAATGATGATGCGCTCCCCTTTCTAGGCGAAGGAGTAGGTGCTTCTGAATCGAACATGTTGAGTCCTACGATTGAATTGCTACGGCCTCCCCAACAACATGTGGCAAGCTTCAATGGGTACCACGTCACACCACACATGATCCTGCAACTGGCTTCCGATCGAGAACTTCACTAAACACCTTCCTATCAATGTTGACCCTGTTATCCTTCTTTAAACATGCCAAAGATAGAACTTGGAATGCATCTGAGTAACGAGTTTCAATTTTTCATCATTTCCGTAGACAACACATTTTTGTTGTGCTCTCCATTGATCATGAGACTGCATGCCTTCCCGTTCATGGTGCAACGGGAGTAGATTAGATTATGGAGGAACCACTATGGATCCCTCGTATCCTCGGTCTGTAGGACCCGCCAAACCACAACATCCCGCCCTAATCTGGTGGAAAATGATACACCTCACTCTGTTCTTCAGCTGCCTCCTTGCCGCTAACCTGCTTCATTGTGCCCTACTCGGTAGAGGACAACTCGACTCGTCGCGCAACTGAAGGTTATATGCCCAAATCCATGGCATCTGAAGTAATTTCGACAGGAACTGTAGTAGGTGTGCTATTCTTCTCAAACTTCTTTTCACTCAGGGTGGCTCTGTCCTTATCCGATCTAGTTTTCTCAACTCCATGGGTTGTGGTTTTGCCGGTGTCTCCAACTGTGCGTGGTTGCCGGATTGGTGGTGGTTGTCTGCTTTGTTTCTACTGCTCTCCACCTTCAAGGCTAAGGTCTAGACATCTCTCAGTGACCGATAAGGTTGCAGCTGTGCAACATTGCTAATAGCGAGCTTCGGTTCCCCTTCCCCCTCCTCCAAATAGCGGGCTTCAGGCTATGGTATGTTTCTTTGGCTCGACCAACTGATCAAACAGCTGCAGGTGGTGGAGTCTCAAAAACATATCCTGACAGTAGCGACGAGGTAGATATTTTCTCTACATCGTCTTCCTCATCTTCTGTCATTTGATGATCTTATCATTGCCTTCTCTCTTCATCTATATCTGCAAGTTTCCCCCCACAGAGAAGAGCACTTTCTCATTTTTTTGGCCACTAGTTTTACCCTTTTATCTTTTGGCACATGAGCAAAACTTTGTACTTGAATATTCTCTCAACTAACTGCAGTCATTCAATGAAGTCGTCAGGATCCATACCTCCATCAAACTCTAGTAGATACACCTTTATTCTGAAATTCATGTGTTCTTCATATATTCTCTTCTCTCGGCCTCCTCTGATATTGAAATTCTTCTCCCTTTCGCCCCTTCAACATTCCCTAAGGGTAATTTCCCCTGAGGTTAATCCTCAATATTCGCAAGCCTCTGCTGAAGTCGACAAATCTCTCGCAGCATCTCTTCCCGGGTAGGCTCGGGCATGTATCTCCTTGGTGTTAAGGCTAGGGTTTAGAGTTGGGAGGTGAATGAGCGTGTATGAGACCAATTGAAGGTGTAGGAAAATTAATGTGGGGTTGCTGATTTTGAAAACCAACAAGGAAAAATTAGGGTTATGTCAAAATTTTTCTATAGTTTAAGACTATAAAAGAAAAGTTTTTATGGAAATGGTTTGGGTAAGGTTGGATGCTAGCAAATCTTAGGATATGACTAGGGTTAGACTAGTTATGATACTACTTGATATCGTAGTTAACTCAAACCACAATCAAAATGTAGAAATAATTGTTGATATTCAAACAAGCTACAATCAAGATGAGTCAACATGAATTTCTGACAAGGGCTAGGCAAGACAGTTTGTGTGTGGTTGTGAGAGGTGGCTACGAGAGGCGGTATCTGGTTGGAAGAGGGTGGTTAGGTTTGTGGTTGGGGCAAAAAAGTGGAATAGGGGGTGCATTTCAACAGGAGCAGGTTTGAGGGAGTACGGTTCTACAGGAGGAGTAGCTATGCGAGTAAGATTTGCGGGGATTGTGCGGGTAGCAACTAGAAGTGGTTGTGGACATCAATGAGAAGGTTGGGCAAACTAGCGACAACAGAATTTGCTGCAGGTGAAATCGTTGGTTGGAGTAGTAGGTGCAAGGGGGAGTGTCATGGCAAGGGAGGAAGGGTGGCCGAGGAAAGGATGGCGGTCAGTAGAAAGGGCAGGGAAGGTTGTGGAGGGGAGTTGGGAAGGATAAATATCCCCGCGAGCTACAGCTGAAGTAGCACTCGGACCCTTGAAGACGGTCATCACCTAGAACGAGTTACAGCCATAGCACCCTTTCTCCTTCGAATACAGCGCTCGAGGGAAAACAGCCGCTGACGATAAGTTGGACAGAATTCGTAAACACCTAAACTAAACCCTAACACAATAAACAATATATTTGTAATAATAAAAGATAAATAGTAGAGAGGAGGTTAAGGGGGTGGGGGCGCAGCAGCTCCTTGCATTAATAAAAATTGATCGATTCAGCCTCCCTGCTGAACCGGAAGCCCTGTTGTTGAATTGTTGGCCGGTTCAGCTCTAGCTCCCGCGTCACTTGTAGATAAGCATAGAACTAGGAGGGATACACTTAATGATATTAAAGCATTAAATCAAGTAGGCCTAGGGAGGTTAATTCAGAAGTTGGAATGGTTTTTTTTTTTTTCTTGTTTTTTTTCTTACCTCTCCAATCTCTAAAAATAGTTGTCAACTCAAACGATCGAGAACATGACATCCCTGACAACCTTCACTCCCAAAACACCTCCAACACAGACTCCATTTTTTTGCACCAAACCAACGGAAGGGAATCCACCAGGATACTCAACAACCAGCCAAAGAGAATGCAACAATAAGGGAGGGCTTAAAAGAGCGCATAGGAGTGGAAAAGAGCTACTATTTAAAGATGATGCAGAATTGGAATTGTCATAATTGGTGGCAGCATGAAAGCTAAAGCAATTGGAAACTGGTTTATGCATCTTCATTGATCTTTCATGGTGTACAATTAATTTGATAGAAGAAAGATTGCAATAAAATTACCAATCTAAGAATTACAATCTATCAAAATTGGTATCTTATTCATTAGAGATCCCTCATATATATCATAAGGGACACGAGTATAATGTTCTAGATGCACTCAAATAACATAAACCACTCTATAAATATAAAGAGCTTCCTATTTTCATCTTATCCAATACAGCACCCTTAAGCTTCCAATTCTTAGTTATCATATTTTCTCATGTGTAACAGCTAACTTCATCTACAACAAAAGTGGATTGAGATCGTGAATATTGCAAGTCAAATCTACTTTTTATAATAAATAATTTTATTTGATATTTTAGTTTTCTGGATTCAATGTCATTTATAACGTAATAAATAGAGTTTAATTTTCTGATACAATGATATCAAAATAACAAAATTATCAAATAAAATCGTTTGATTACAAAAAATCAATTAGCTCTACAATTTGCCGAATCTCAATACATTTCTATTGTATGAAAATTTAGTTTTAATAAGCAAGGAAATAATAGAAGAGAGAAATTAAATTAATTTAAAATAAGAGCACATTTTTTAAAACACCTTCATTTTAAATACCATTAACTTTGAATTATGTTACTTTAAATGACAATATTGTTTTGATCTCTATTTAAAGAATCTAGAAACTACATCATGCCATGACTTTAGGATTAAAGTGACCCACATGAATAATCGACAGACTATTTTGATCATTTCCTCTTTCACATATAGAACAGTGTTTTAAGATTTGATTCTAAGTTTTTTATAGACAAAATCTCCTAAGGCTAATCACCCATTCAAATAATGAGAGAATTTTCAATCAAAATTAGTCACTAAGTGCTTAAAACATATTAGCGGCAGTTTATTTTTAGATTTTAAAAATTTTACCTCCATTAGCATAGAGAGGATAATGGGGAAAATGATGATAAACTCAATCCTATCCTATAGCTCCATCATTCTGGATTATCATGGATTCTAATCTACTTGATAAAAAAAATAAAAAAAAATCAACCCAACTTGATCAAATGATTGTTATTAGAAATCATAGGTTATGTCGTCCATGTGGACTTTATAAACCTAAGGTGAATGTTTGTCTAAGAGGATAATTTTAAGTCAACCTTAGGTGATGGAGAGTTTTATGCCCTATCAAATATTATATAATTCAGAACTCAAGGGATTGAGTCATCAAAAAATACAAAGGCTTCGATCGTGGGCTCTAGTCATAACTACTATTTATGATATCATATAGAGGCAAAATTATGTGGACAAAGCACACAAATCATGCCCCGTACAATCTTTCGAGGGAAATTATAGAAGTACAATTGTTAATACATTGACTTTTTATCATATTAAGCTAATCTTAAATTTATTAACCTTGACAAACTTGGTGCAAATGGTTGATGAATCATTACCCTTAAATTTGAAAGTAAAATTACACTTGAATAATTCTATAATTCGTTATTTTCATAAATTTTAATATTTCATTGAAATTTATACCCGAAATGATGTGCTTTAGGATTTGTGGTGTATTTTTTAAAATAAAATTCCCTCTAGTTAAGATTTTCTATTAGCAAGGTATCATTGGGTATTTGAATTATTTCATTTTGCCATTTCAGACATTATTAATAACTTATTTGATTCTAGAGAATCAATTTCACAGGATTTGTATTGATTACGTTCATTAAATGTTACTTACATGAAAGACCTTATCAACTCTAGTCTCAAATGTAGAGAATCGAGTCTATAATTTACATCACTTGATTTTACTAAAGCATTCATTGTGCTGCAGACCTCGTCAACTCTACCGCAAACATAAAGGATCGGGTGTGTAAGTGGAATGTATCATGATACTTTATTAATGTAACAACGATGGGCTTTTCCATTTTGAAAATAAATTTTCTTTAACAAAGGCTTCAAGGTCGTTTTTAAATAGAAATTTAAATGTTCTTTGTAAGGTTTGCAAAAGAGCATTTTGCTCTCAATGCAAAATGACAGCTTCGTTATAAGAGACTGAGAATTTAAATTTATATATCGAACTTCGTTTATAATTTGGTTGAAAATCATTACTTGAATATTGTCAAAAACATCAAATCTCATCAATTTCAATTTTTGCAAGAAAAATGATCAAAATCAAGAAAGATTTTCGACCCTACTTTGTAGACAAGGTAGCCCATTTGAGAGTGTGTGTAGCTTGATGGATCCGTAATTGAATTAAGAAAAAAAAGAAGTTTGCATTTTTAAAATAGTTGCAAGTATTTTAAAATATTTGCACGGTTCTCAAAAAGAGACAGGTTTTGGGTTGATCTCACTTTTAATACGCACAACATTTTCAGATTGTATGTTCAATCAATTAGCATGTTGTTTTGAGAACATGTGAATATTCAAGTTCATATATTTTGACAATATTTTGGAGAATTTTGCATGTTTTTCAGGGCAACTTGTATGACTTTTGAGACATGATGTTTGAATTCAAAATTATAGCATGAAGCCCATATAAGACTTTGTAAGTCTTAAAATTATGCCCACAACAACAACAAGCTTTTATCCCACTAAGTGGGGTCGCTACATGAATCCTTTTTCTCCATTGTGTCCTATTGAGTGTCATATTTTCATTCAATTTTAATAGATTAAGATTATTTTTTATACAATATGCCCAAGTCTTTTTAGGTTTACTTCTGTCTTTGTTAACATAAGTCGAATCTAAAACTTCTGCTCTCCTAATGAATCATCAGATGGTTGATGTTTATTGTAACCAAACCATCTAAAATGAATCTCTCTAATCTTGTCCTCCAATGGAGCTACACCAACCCTATCACGGATATATTCATTTCGCATTTTGTCTCTAAGTGTCAAGCCACTCATCCACCTAAGCATTCTCATCTTCGCAACACTTAAATTTGTTTGATGCTTCACTTTTAAAGGCCAACATTCTGCGCCATAAAGCATTGCAGGTTTCACCACATCTCATAAAATTTTCATTTCAAGTCTAAGTGGTGCTTTTCTGTCACACAATAGGTCTGATGCATTCCTCCACTTCAATTAAACAACTTGAATTCTACTAATAACATCCCCCTCTATATTACCACCACTTTGAACAATAAACCCGCAATATCTAAAATGTTCACATTTTTTAATGATTAGACCACACACAGTTGCAACTCAGCCACTAGAGCTATGACTAATAAAATACATCCAATGTCTTCAGTTTTAGATATTACTCAAGCGAAAGCCTTTAGACTCCAATGTAGACATCCAAAATTCAAGTTTTTCCTGAAATCTTTCTCTATTCTTATCAACAAGAAGGATATCATCAACAAAAAGCATACACCAAGGTAAATCCTCCTTTAAATGTCTAGTAAAAGCAATCATAACTAAAGCAAAAAGATATAGCTTAAAGCTGATCCCTGATGTAATCCAACTCAAATACGAAAAATGCTTGGTCAATCCTCCTTCTACTCAAATACAATTAACAGCTCTAGTATACATATCTTTAATGACTTGGATATAAGTCATATCAATACATTTCTTCTCTAGACTCTCCAAAGAACTTCTCTTGGAACCTTAGTGTAACTTTTTCTAAATCAATAATAATCATATGCAGATCCCCCTTACTCGCTTTGCACTTCTCTATCAAACCTCTCAATAAACGTATAGCTTCCATAGTAGACCTAAAAGACATAAGTCCAAAGTGATTATGAGAAATCTTTGTATTACGTCTTGACCTATGTTTAATTACCTCTCCCATAATTTTAAAATATGACACATCAGCTTAATTCATCTATAATTTGCACAATTGTGCATTCCCTTTATTCTTATAAATGGGGACCAAATACTCTTCCTCTAATCCTTAGGCATATTTTTAGTTTTTAAAATAATGTTAACGAGTTTATTAAGTCAAGAACCTCTAAAATCTCATAAATATTTGCACACTTTAATTGGGATATCATCAAGTCCTACTGATTTTTCACCCTCGATTTTTTTTAAAACTTCCTCTTCTCTTTTACTAATGCAACGGTAAAAATAAAATGTTTTATTATTATTAACTATATTAAGATCACTAAAATTGATCATATTTTCAGCAACTTTATTGAAAAGTTTATCAAAATAGCTCACCCCCTATGTTGAATATATTCATTGAAGAAAAACAACTTTGATTTTCATCTTTAATATACTTTACTTAAATTAAATCTTTACTTTTCTTTTCTTTTTGTTTGGCTATTTTATACATATATTTTTCATCATCTTTTAATATCTAAGCTATTATAAAAATCATTAAAAGCAGAATTTTTAGTGTCACAAATTTTTCTCTTAGACTCCCTACGGGTCACAATATATTTTTCTGAGTTCTCTAAGCGCTTAAATTTAAATCAATTTTTGTATCACAACTTATTATATTTTATCTTTTTTGCACACTATTATTCTATCACCAACTATTTTTATCTATAAAAATTTTTCCTTTTGATTCACCAAGTAAACTTTTATCACTTTTTTAATAGAGTGTTATTTTATCCCACATAAAAATAATTTCTTCATAAACATCCTAAATCTTGAAATCTTCAAGTTTACTCAGAAAAAATAATTTCATTTGTGTCTTTTAGGTGCTCTCATCTAATTCTATGACAATGTTTCATTATATTTTTTTTATCTTATAACTCCTTATCCTAAAATCTAGAACTAATATTCAGTGTAAGTACTTAACTTTTCACTTAGAATGACCTTAAAATCTTTACGTTCTCGATTACATCTTTTTAGAAAAGAATAATCAAATTGTGTTTTATTGGATCCATTATTTTAAGTAATAATATGTTTATCCTTTTTTTAAAGTAAAGTTTTAGCAATAAAAAATTCATACACTAAAGAAAAATCTAATATGATTTTACCTTCTTCATTAATTACTCCAAAACCGTAGCCACCATGAATATTTCTAAAATCTTTTATCACTCTACCAAAATATTAATCTAAATCTCCTACAATAAAAATTAATTCTTTGAGGGGTATCATTTGTATTAATTCTTCTAAATCATTCCAAGATTTTTTTTTTAAATCTATATCAAAATCTATTTGAGGAGCATAAACACTTATAACATTAAAAATCTTAGTATCAACAACAATCTTTAGGGTTATAATTATCTCTAATTCTATTAATTTTCACAATATTATATTTCAAACCCTTATCTATAATTACACCTACATCATTTCTAGTGCGACTCATACCTCAATACCAAAGTTTAAAATTTAAGCTGTCAATCTCCTTAGTTTCTTGAATATATAACTTCTTATGAATCATACTATCTACTAATTCATTAATTTACTTAAGAGAGTATTTATATTCCATGATTATATCATGATATTAATTTCATGAACTAACTTCTTTGCCCGCATCCATTCATAATTTGAGAACTCTTGTTTATTTGACGTTACAATCAGGCGCGGTGTAGTGGCCCTTGCAAACTTTTCACTATATTCAAGCTAACAGCGCGTCGCATCCAGGGGACGGCCCAGCATTTACTTAAAATTATGCCTGTTTTCGATTTATTTGTGTAGACACTAATACAAGCAAAGATTCATTTATGATTTCTAAAGAGTTCAATTGCATATGTGTTACAGATTTGGTTGTGTATCACGAATTAGAGTGTTTATTTTTGTTGGCATATATAGTTGGACTTTACCCTAGTGGTAAACATGGGGAACTAATTTTTTCATTATAAATAAAGGGCTATGCAGCTAATTTCTACATTTAGCTCGTTTGCCACAAAATTATAAGAGTTGCAAGTGTTTGCCTAAAGTTGGGAGATTTTGCTCGCATTCTTAACAAGTCATCAAGTTTTTTGTAAGTTACCTAGAAGTCATGTAAATGTTTAATTTATGTTCAATGTTTATGAAGTACCAAAGTTTGACCATCACGGTCAATTAAAATTTATTTTAAATCACACCCTTTTTTCACACCTATCAGAAATCAACAAAATTATTTTACAAAATTCAGCACTTTATTCTAGTCAATTTGATGTATATAAGTATCTATATTATAAGTGTAATACATATGGCGTCGTCTTCTCCCACGCTCAGCTCTGCTAGGGTTTCGCCTCATGGAGAACCCTAGCGACTGTTACAGTGATTTATCGCATCTAATCCTGTCTTCGTCGTGCGTAGCTTTGTCTTCCTCGTCTGTTCCGTCTGGAGTTTGCGTTACCTTCAGCGGTGCTTCGTTGCATGCTGAATGACGTCTCTGATCTCGACGGCTCGCGTCGCTTGCTTCTTGCGTAGCATCGTCTTCTTATATTTCATCTGAAGTTTGCGTTTTTTGCAGTGCTTTGCTACAGACAGAACGGTTTCAGTCTTCTCGCGATCTCGATGCAGGTTGACCCAGTTGCCCGTCTGCTGCACTGCCTACAGCTCCTCTCTGTTCCACACGCATTCAAACCATCAATCCATAACTCCACCAGATGTAGCGAAGTTATGCGGCTACTGTGTCTGCGGGTTCGGAGCCTGATTTTGCTATCGGAAAGTCCTGCATTTTTCACAATCTTTCCACGAGGCTCTTAAAGTTGGCGGTGATAAATATACTTTCATCAAAAAACTTGAAAAAAAATGGGAAACCTACTCTTTTTCTCTACGAAATTTGAAACAAGTATTCGTATGTCCAGCATCGTTTTGCTTACAGTGGGGAAATTCATTTATGGTCGCCCAAAACTTGAAATCATCCGGAAAGATTTTGAAGCTATAAAGCTATCGGGCAGTTGCAAAATTGGCTTACTTGATGACCGACATATACTCATTTAGTTATCTAATTATGAGGATTACACATATTTTTTCTCGAAAGATAATCAAGATTGATAACCATTTTATGAAAATTATGAAGTGGATTGTCGATTTTAATCCTAAAGCGGAGTCCCCCATCATTTCCATCATTTCTGTTTGGATAAAGTTCTCAGGGTTAAAAGTACGACACTTCAACTATAAAATTCTCTACTCCTTAGCAATTGTTTACGGTAAGTCTCTAAATGTTGATAATCCATGACTTGCTACATTCTGGAGCCTTTGTGGATGCATATGTTAGTTAAAAGAGATATCACTGTCAGACTCAGGATGAGGTACGGATTAGATCCAATAACATCGGGTACTGGCAAAAAGTTGAAATAGATTCACATCCTCCTTTTTGCTCTCATTGCAGTATGTTTAGTCACAGTTCTTCTACTTGTTATCACTTCCATCCTCATCTAAGGTCAGATACTGCTAAAGTTCAACAACCTGCTCAGAAATCTATTCATACTAAATTGGGAGTGGAAGTTTTACCGTCTACCATTACTGCTGAGGAGGTGCAACTCGATCCTATTTCCAACGCCGCACATACCTCTGCTTATTTGTTTAACGCTTCTCCATATGGGAACATTTATGATGATTCTCCTACTCAAATCTTGGTTGTCTCAGATGAAGAACTTCATACCCAAGCTGTTGCCCAAAAACCTACTACTGATGTTACAGATGACAATATTTCTATTGTTTCTCTACCGCCTTAAGTCGAGTAAGAGGTTAATGTTACTCAGGTACATGGGGATCTTGATGTGCAACACCCTACACCTGTCCGGCCACCTTTGGACCGATCACGCGATCGAGTTAAGTCGATCATCGAATGAGGAATGACGAGTTCTACATCCAGGGATAAAAAGAAGAATGGTGACTCTCACTGCTCAGGGATTTGATGGATGATACTTTGGTCACTTCGGGTAATGGTTTGCACATCACCAATTTGTTAGTCGGCTCCCGTCTGAGAACTAGAGGCAAAGGCAAGACTGCGAGTCCCTAGCTTTTTGTGCGCTTTGGTGGTTTTGGCTTTTTGATGTTCTATGTATTCTTTTTTTTTTTTGGATTTTGTGTGTTGTATCGTATAAGTTGGGCTTTCTTTTAAGCCCACTCATACAACTTATATGTATGTTTTCATCTTTAATATATTAGTCCTTGGGTTTTTTCAAAAAAAAATCTATATTATAAGTGTAATTTTTTTATAAACTTATTTACATAATTAATAAAATTATTTAAAAAAATTTATTGTTCATCATATTGAGTATTGTAGCAATCTGAATTTTTGTCCACTTAAATTAGCATGCATCATTTGGAAGAATATTGAGGGCTTGCATGATGTGCTGAAGGAAATAAGATACACACACACACACAAAGGTAAGTTACGATTACTGTCTTTATTTCCCTCATTTCCTACACACGACTTCAATGCGAAGCAAGGCAAGGTGCTGGCGGCTGATCATAGGAGAAATGGGAAAAGAAAAATGAAAAAGAAAAGAATAAATAAGAAGAGAAAAAGGAGAGAATGGAAGAAGAAAAAGAAAGCAATATGAGAGAAAAGTTAGATTTTGAGGTATGATTTTGATTTCTAATTATCTTTCCAACAATTTAATTTATTGGGAAACTATAAATGTGAAAGGTTTTCAAAGAAAAAAGAAAAGGTTCTGGTGAGGAATTTCTGGATATTGTTTAAAACTCAGACAAAATGTGTTTGGATTAGGTTGAATGGTTGATTGCTATTATAAGTTTGAAAGCTAGCGGATCAATTTGATGTAAAACAAAAATTGAGATTATAAATGCCAAAATGTGTTAATTTAAGCTTAATTTTAAGAATTTTATAAATTTGAAGAAAAATTATGATTTAATTTGTTTATATGATTAGGCGAACCTTGTAGAGAGTCTCGCCAAGAGATTGGCCGAGAATTGAGGAGAGATATTTAATGGCTAAATTTAAAATTAAATGACCCATCGAGCTGACATTTGTTATTATTTATTAGTATATACTAATTGTTGTGTATTTGAATTTAAAAAATATTTCATATTGAGCATAGTATTATTAACGTTCCGATTTAGTTATGCAAATGGACACATACTTTCAATTTATATAATTGAAATATTGTAAATAAATCGTTGATTATTACCTATTATATTTTATTTATTGTGCATGCTAATAAAGTGATTAATTTAAGGTACATACAAATAAAGTGGTAAATATATATGAAAATGATTATAACAGGTGCAGATAATCGAGAAAATGTCATGTATGTAAAGATGGGTAGATAGATATGTTGATAACCTGGGCAGGGAAGGCAAGAGTTGTGATGAGATGAGCTTTGACAAAAAAAATGGTATGACTTTTTTATTCTTGATATTAAGATTGCAAACTGGAGTGGACCAGTTACTATGTGGTCGTTGAAAAAGCAAGATGTTGGGATAATCAACATTCATCAGCATTGATTATCAATCAAATGAAATAAAATAAGTCAAAATCTATATAAATAAAATGCGATTCTTTCAAGACAAAATAATGATGAATAGGATTGAAAATAAAAATCAAGTAAATTTACATATGACCTTGCATGGTATAATGAATGAAGAAATTGCCAGTAACAATTTTCATTATTTATAACCGCTGTATCATACACTGCTGTTAAATTATAATATCCATACCTCAAATATTTAAGCATATTTATTTATCAATACTATTGTTACTTATATCAGCCATTGGCCAACATACATGATATTTCTTTCTTGTACATTGAAGCTAACTTTAGCATTAACTATCTCACTAAGTTATGTAGCTTACTAGATACTATATTGTTAATTTCAGAAGTACGGAGGCAGATTGTTATGAAATCAACAAAATGTCTAGAATCGGTTAGCAATAACAGAGATAAAAACACTTGAATTTAATAAACTGTTTTCACTTGTATAACAATGCATATGATAGACAGAATGCAAGCACACTGAGTATTCTACTTTATTTCAAATAAAGTTTTTCCCTTTTTTGACAACTTTCTGCCGCAAATATGTAAGAGATTCACGATATTAGCGTTAGGATAAAATCGCCGAAGAAAATCAAAACAAAAAAAGGCATTGGATCCATAAGGAAAAGAAGATATAAAAAGCCATTTGATAAAGCTACGGACCTTTCAAAACGTGAACAATCATGCTACTAAGATATATAAGAATGTTGCCTCTTCCAGAAAGCAAGCTTTCGGATGTACTGATCAACTGCTTCACATAGAGAGCCCCATCTTGAGATAACTGTTTACAGCAAGTACAAGAATCAGTTCTTTGATACAGGTCAGTCAAAGCAGTGAAATACATAGCAGCATCAATCAGGCAAAACAAAAGAAAACACTACTATGATATGGTCTTATCTGCCTTAAGGCTTTAACAGATTTCTACGGTAAATTGATTCAATGTTTAGTCTAACCTTAATCACATAGTTCCTCCATTGATTATGAAGATGCTCACGTCCCCTCAACCAATTTCACACCTAAAAAAAAAAATCTAAAAAATCTTTTCATCACAACTTCCAAAGCAATAACAAAATATTTTAGGTTGCACTTTAGAACCCTATCATTAACTAGTTTAAACCACAACATCATGTTGACTATTAACTAGTTTAAACAACAACATCATGTTGACTATAACCCAAATGGTGTGTAACTTCCAATGTAAGACCTGAAATTCTTTTATTTTTCTCCCGCTATTGAGCCGCACAGCCCACCTTCCCCTTTTCATCACACAAATCACTCGATCGCACAAATCTCATGATCTGATTCGATGCCACCTTGCCGATCCGGGCTCTCACGATATTTTCTGTGTTTTCATTTCCTTTCGCACTTAGCACACCTCTGCAATCGTTATAAGGAGGGTCTAAGCTAGAGCACAGTAGCCCTCCACTTCGCAACCATCAAAAGCTCTCTTCTCCTCCCAAACTGTAGCTGCAGCCCATTCTCCCCCTTGCGTCGCCCGCTAACATCTGTCAAGAGCCAAACCCTTCTCCTCCTTCGTCGACCAACAAAGTGTTGTAAACTCCCACTTTCCCCTTACTTCACGCATCACTCACACACACACACACACACATGTATCTATAAATGTATTTTTATTATGATAAACTAAATTCAAGTTAGAATTAATTAGTTTCCTACTTTCATTCAAAATTATAATAATAGTAATTTAAATAATAATAATAATGACTCATTAGTTAAATGTCAACACTTGTATAATTATTAATATTTAGAAGTCTAATTGGTATAGGATCTACTAGTTGACACTAGTTGAGTCGCTAAGACTTTTAAGAGTTTTATTATCCGTCTTGAGATAAACGTCTATTATTTTTTATGTGATAACCGTACCATTCATTGTTAAAGGTGTCATCATTGCTACTTTATTAGATTCTTAGCTAGTTGTAGATTTATCAACTATATCTAAATGTGTCAATTCAACGCAAGTTTAAGTTACTCATATTCATGATCATAAGCATGGGATACTTCTTTAAAAAATTGTTATACATATAATAAATCACTTTCTTTATTGCTCATACCGTATGCCCCAAATCCTTGTCGTTTATGTTTTAATAAATAATAATCATATATCATTTTTTATCTGTCAAACTCACCCATTGAATTTTTAAATAACTGGTTACACTCAGCCGCTCAGAGGACTGTCTCCACCGGATCAAACTATCCAGTTTTAGACTTTAATTTTGGGTATTTTTAGTTTTTCTCATTAGTTATTTTATTTCTTTTTTGGGTATGGATGGTTATCTGTCGGTTGTCATTTCAGTTTCTTATTGTTCTTCAGTTGTATCAATTATTGTTATGAAATGAAATAAAACTTTCTTTCCTTGCTTATTATAGTCATTGCTTGTGTATGCTTTTTCCTTTTAAGAATACAAAACAGGTTAACATTCTTTCATCACACCCTACGTTGTCGGGGTGTATCGTCTTCCTTACTCGAGACCCAGGGTGTGACACAAACTCTCTAGAAAACTAAAAATAACATAGCGCATGAATTCGGGACGTAGAATTTCACTCAACAAAATACTCGTAAAGAAATATTTTGAAACTGTAATAAAGTATTTGTAAGTTTAAATATCATTCAAGCTCTACAGACTTCTCATCTGCCGTCACAAAAAGTATAAGTTTCAAATCGAACCAAAATGGTTGTAGCAAATATCCTCAAGACAGCTGATGCTAATTTATCCAAAATAATAGTACCTTTTCCCACATATGTTGAGGCATTGCAATAAATACAGTCAAGATTGTACATCCAGGACGAATATATCCCTCGAGCTCAACCGGCATGCTTGCCAACCACTGAAATATCTGCATGTTTGAAAATGGCACAGATTAAATGGTTAAAACCAATGAAAAAAAGAAAAAAATGTCAAAACTACAATGCCTACTTGAAGTCGTAGTCGTCTAGGAAACTCCGCAGGGTTCCAATCATAAAGCTTAAATGATATGCGGCCTGTAGGACACTACAAACAAAAAATGTGTCAGTATGTTCAAACCGTTGACAATGAATATGGCATGTATATTTTAACAACTGAAATGTAAATATTTGCCACGAATGTTAAACATGAAGGAAGGGTAAAAGGACATATTTAAACCACCATTGAAGAATAGGAAGCCTTTTTATCACAGATTGTGGACGAAAAGGCGGATTTTGGACGGTCTTCTCTGTTATCTACACGAGCTTCTGCAGAAGCTGCAAATGATAGAGGACTTTTGGTTTGAGCCTGTTCAAGTCCAGTAGATGAACATCCAGGGAAACCATTGCCATTTTCACAATCCAAAAACATCTCCCCATCTACTAAACTGTTGCTTTCACCATTATCAACAGCTTTGCATGCATAACCTTCTGGCGTTTCTGCACGGATTACATAAGTGAATGATACTTTCAAGGAATATACTCCAAGTAGCACAAAAAGAGTAATTCATACTCAAACCGTATAGCCAAATGAATTTCTATATAATTTTAGAAATAATAGCTCTAGTGGCAGAGTTGTAACTATAGATGATCAAATCATTAAAAGGTGTAATCGTTTCATATATCTCGGATCTATAGTTCAAAGTGATGGTGAGATAGATGGAGATGTTATTGGTAGAATTCAAGTTGTTTGGTTAAAGTGGAGGAATGCATCGGGCCTATTATGTGATAGAAAAGTACCCCTAAGGCCGAAAGGAAAATTTATAGGATGGTGGTGAGACCTGCAATACTCTATGGTGCAAAATATTGCCCTTTAAAAGAGAAGCATAAAACAAAGTTAGCTGTTGTTGAGACGGGAATGCTTAGATGGATGAGTGCCGTGACACTAAAAAATGAGAATGAATATATCCGTCATAAGGTTGGTGTTATCTCCAGTGGCGGACAAGATTAGAGAGGGTCGTCTTAGATGGTTGCTCACATTAAACACCAACCATCTGATGATCCTATTAGGAGAGTAAATATTTTATATTCGACTTATGTTAAGAAAGACAGAGGCAGACCAAAAAAAAAAACTTGGACAAATTGTATATCTATTAGAATTAAAAAAAAAATATGACACTCAATAGGATGCAATAGAAAAAAAAGAATCATATAGCCGACCCCACTTAGTGGGATAAAGGCTTGTTGCGGTCGTTGTATTTTGAATGATATGCAAACCAAAGTTATGATAATTTGAGCATTTGAAGGAAATAGAAAAAGGAACCAACAACACAGGAAATACAATTTATATGAATGGAATTGGAAGAAAACAGTTGGACTGAGCGTAATGCGACCAGAAATTCTGCAGAAGGCGGGCATTAGCTACAGTTACTTAATAAAACATTCGATAGAAATTACGAGAGGGGGGTTCTTAAAGCCAAAGATAAATAAATGGGACAAGGCTAATGATGCTAAACAAAGCTTATTACACCAGTATCCTTATGTTTACCCAAACTTCCAAAACTAAGAAAAGTGCAAAAATTAGATTATCAATAGAAAAAAAGAAATTAGAAGATTATTCAATAAAAAAATACCATGTATTTGATCTGAATCACGAAAGGCATTTTCTGGTAGTTCTGCCTGAGATAGATTTCCTTTCTCCATTACATTATTTGAATCGGCAGGCTTTCTCCGACGCCTTCTGTTGTGTTTCTCTAATTTCCGCCTACAACTTCGCTTACCTTCATCAAAGTCAAGCAGTACATGAAACCTGGACAGAAAAGCAACAAAATTCATCAAAACTTGGAAATCAGAACCACGACCAAATCAACTGCAATCAACTGTCGTAGACCAATACAACTAAGCAATAAAAAAACAAAAAACATCCCAATAAATTATATCCCATTGACAGTAAGAAGTCACAGTGTTACATCAAAGTTGTGTCTAGTAACTAATGGCATTAAGGAAAAATATTCTACAGCTTGCATAGATCTATTTTCTTACAAACCCAAGAAGGATTTTCGCACCTTGAAGAGGCCATAGATTGCCAAAGTAACCTCTAAAACTGCTAACAATCCATAAGGTATCTATCTAGTCCAGCAGATATTTTTCATTCATAACTTAGAAGTGATCCTCAAATTTAGAGCTTGGCAATCCTTTTGGTACCAACTAGTTGTGTATTAGGACATTTGAGATGCATATGATTACACTACTTTCATATGATGAAATGTCGATAGATTTTTGTATATACATTGGTCATATTGGGTTGGATTGTCTACGAAGTTGATGGATAATTTATCACCATAATATAACTACATAGTATAGTCCATTTTATTCTTAAGTCCAAGATAATTTGATCCATAAAAATAAATAGATCCCTCAAGATATTGCCTAAAACTTGGCTTCAATGCTAGATCTAGAGATTACAGATTGCTTCGTGCTTCTCCAGTGAATATAATCCCACCTAAATTGCAGTAAGCAGTATTAATACCTTTTATTTGTAAATCATCTTGCCCAATCAACATCTTTGTATATGTTTCTACACTGCTTCTATTATTTTTTAATAAAAATTATTTTTCTTACATTGCTTTGAGATAATGAAGAGTTGTCTTATGTCTAAAGAAGCATTTTTAATGCATAAATTAACAGAAAACACTTTCAACATAAGTTATGTCAAGTCTTGTATGGACAAGCTAGATAAGCTTACTAATCAATCTTCAATGTCTTTGTCAGAGTTGTCATATGCCTTTCTAAATTTGGGGCAGAAGTTAATTGAAACTTTGTAAGAATTGCATCCCATCGTACAAGTATTGTTCAGTAGATCTATGATGTATTTTTTTTTTGAGAGGTTAATATTTCAACTTTTGAGCGGACCACTTCATTGCAAAAGATTATTTGAGCCTTAACAGATCATTTACATGAAATTCCTTACATTGTTGATCGTTCACATTTTTTATTCCTCTGAGATCATCTCCTATTACAATCACGTCTTCCGCATACACTACGAAAATTGTGATTGGCCTTTGTTGGATTTCTTTATGAATGAAATGTGATGTACAAGGTCATGTTTAAAGTTTATCCATTCCATGGCTTTCGTAAGCTTCCTAAACCATACACATGAAGATTTTTTTGAACTCATATGGACTTTTGTTCAACCTGTATGCATCACTAGTATTAAAATCTTGATTAAAATGTGGTGTTAATTCTGCATACATTTCTCCAAGTTTGTTATGTAGGAATGCATTTTTTACATTCAACAGTGGTAAGGGCTAGTTGAGGCTATTTGTCGAGATTATAAGTATCCTAGAGGTGTCTAGCTTAGTGATTGGTGTAAAGATTTTCCCGTAATCAACTCCATAAGTCTAATATAACTATTTGGCACGAGTATTGATTTATCCCTTTTAAATGTCACACTTACATTGGGTTTGACAATGCATGCACACTTAATTTCAATTAATTTTTCTTTTTTTGCAATTTTATTATCTCCCACATTTGATTTTCTTTTAGGACACTTCTTCGATCATGGCTTTCTTTTCTCAAATGCTTCCAATATAGTTATTGGAACACTGAGATTATTTATCTAAATATAAAAGGTTTTCTGGCAAGAGGAAATATTGGCAAGCAAAATAAAGTCGGCAATATAATGTTGGGTGTATGATTGGATTTTTTACTAATGTAATAGGCATGTGGATATCATGATAGATTTCAAGGATCTGCCTGAATGCAGATGGTTGTGCAAGCTTTCGTTTAGTGTTAAAACTCTTCTTTCTTTTCTTCACTATAACTAATGGTAATGGTTTATGTTCATCATATAGAATTTTGCTTGAATTGACATCTAGAAGCTTACTTCTATTTAAAGGGATCTCCGGATTTGCTTGAGACTCTGTAAGTCAATTGGATTGTTGGGAGATTGAGTTTGAGAAAATAAAAAATATTTTCGTTCATAGGCTTCCCCTGAAGACAAATACGGTCATACAATCCTTGACTTTTAGCAAAGGTAATATATATGAAGCTGAATTTTTTGGAACTAGTACGGTAAGACTTATACCCTTTTTTAGTCTAAGGTTATCCTATAAGATGCATTTCAAATAAATTGTGTATTTCAAAGGTGTGAGATAATGGAAAGTTTTCATAGGAAGCCTGAATGTTCAATGTATCGAAAAAAATTGGTGAGGGTTACAATTGATGTTTTGCTTCGTAATATTCCCCTAGAAAGAAAAATTCAGTAGGAATGTGGCAGTTGAGGGTCGCTTCTACCTAATAAAGTTTAGAAACTTCATTTTCAAACAATCAAGTGGTTTAAGGAGATGAGGATTCTTTCTTTCTACAATACCATTTTACTGTGATGTGTTAGCACAAGAGGAACCATTAATGATATAATTAGGAAGAAAAAGAGTGTAAGGTTTAATTAAAACATTCTTTTACCATTATAAGGACTAATACATTTAATTTTAGAAAAGTCGATTTGTGTGTGAGTAATTAATCATCTACAATAGTAAAAAAATCATTTAGCCCAATTAATATTAAGAATGTAAGATGACCCACACATTGGTGTGGATTAAGGAAATAGGTAATGAGGCTTTTGGATAGCTTTGGAGATGGGAAACTGCATCGTTTTTTGCCATTTTACAAACCAGAACACTTCAACTTTTATTTTATTTAATAATTTGGGAAACAAAAATTATAGTGCACAAATAGGTGGACGACGCGTCAAAATTTGATATAGCTAAATCTACGCAATTCTAGTATTTAATTTTTTAGATAAATAAAAGGAAGAATGTGTTTATTACTGCTTGTGTTAAAATAGTAGAGTCCTTATTTCTTAGCATGTCTAATCATAATTTTCGTAGTTTGATCCAAAAATAAACAGTAATTAGCAAAAAATGTTCCAATACAATTTAGATTAATTATCAGTTTTAAATATAAATAATAGGTTCGATAATAATTTCATCGAGTGAACATATTATACTGGAAGAAAAGATGTGAGCTTATAAATCCATTTCCTGCAATAATGACAAGGATTCCATCAGTTACTTCTATTTCAAGATTTCCTAAGAATGGTACATAAGAAGTAAGCTTGAGAAGAGTTGGTCAAATGACATCAATAAGGTGCGGATTTTTTCTATTCGTTCATACTTTGGAAAGTCTGTCTGCGACAGTTATTACTTCCAAGGATGTAGTGTTTGCCTGCCAATTTATAGACTGATTTTAATATGAAAACTTGTTCTGGTTGTTTGGAGGCTTTCCTTTGAATTTCCAACAGATGATTGTTGTATGTGTTAACTTTTTACAATAATTATAAAAAATAGCTTCTCAATTATCGGATCTTTATGATCCCCATTTAGGCTTCTATGATTTAATTAAACTTACATTTGATGTAGGGACAACAAGGCAACATTCTCACCAATAAATAGTATTTCTAAAATAACATCATGTCTCCCATATCTCACTTCTGCCTTTAACTTTATTTTTCTTAAAGCCAAATATAATAATTAGATAATGATAGGAGTACAACAAGAGAATTAAATTAAAAAAAATCATAGCAAAAAGAGAAGTACAACAACGCAAAAAAATGTACAAGAATTTCTTTGGGATCATCAAATTTGAAGCCTGGTAAAGATAGGATAATGATGATAAATTTTCTTTTGATTTCAGGCTTTCAGCCCCTTCTGGCATAAAAAAATGCAATATTTTATCCACTAGAAAGTTGACGCTCTAAATGGTGTGATCAGAGTAAAAAACATGTGATAGTGTTCATTATTTTGCTAGCCAAAGACAGGATATTGAGGCGGTTCAAAAACTTGCATAAAATTATCAGTGATAATTTTGATGGTAGATGGAGTGGTCAATACCAAATGACTAGAAGTAACAGAAGCATCAACCACTTCTATTGAAGAGAAACCAAACCCAAGTCTAGGTTTTGAGAAGAAATTTGGACAATAAAAGGTTGATCTTCCACCAAAGAGTCCATAGTTGTAATGTCCTTTGACTTGAATAAAAGACTTCTAAACTCAGAATAAGGCTTGAAACATTCAAAGATTTGTCCAAAATTTTGGCAAGAAGAGCAGTAGGATGTAAGATTTAAAATTAAGCTATTGAGTATTGAGCTGCTTTCGTCTGTGAGATAATACATAAGGCCTTAAAGTATTTCGAAGTGTAAATTTCAAATTTAAAAATTGTGTACATTAATAAATATCTGAACTATAAAGTGTGAAGTAAGAGATAACATATAAACATTCTAACTTATTAATTCAATTAAAAGTAATATAAAAACACTCCCCAAAGTAAAAAAGAAATAACTTATGTACAATTAGACGTAATATACTAACATTAAATTATGAAATAAGATGGTTATACAAACATTAACAATCAAAGCAAACTAAGATATTAAAATAGAATACAAAATATCAAAATATAATAAACAAAATAAGTTAAACATGAGTATTTTTCTCCCACTCATATTACCCCTCACTTAAAACAAAAATATAACAAATCATTAAAATTTTAATTTTCAAATTTTAAAGTTAATATTACCCTCATCACCATATTAATTTTCATTTTAATCATCCGCATAAGGAATTGTTTACTCGCATTTTATCTTTAAACGTATCCATATTCTCTCATCCTTCATTATTTTTAATATCAATAAAATTCTATCTTTTAATAAATAATCATCAATAAAATTAATAAATAAAATAAAAATTACGTTGATATTTAGAACAACTGCATAATTTTTTATGGACACATCATCGTTTTTACTTTTTGTTATTGAGTGTGTGCGGCGTGAAGAAAAATAGGTGAGGTATACTAATACTATTTTTAATTTTAAAAAATTTGATGATAAACTAAAAAAACAGAGATGTTTTTTTAGGCAAGATGGCTCACCCTACAGTAAGCCTCGTTGAGATTTTTTTTTTTTTTTTTTTAAGAAAGTGTTGATGTGAGCCTCAAAACATGCTCATATTGCACAATTTTAAATAACTATGATAGTATGTTATCAAACTATACTTTATGTCGATTATTGTACGACAAAAAATCTAATCCATACCTTATGAAAAAGTTCAATGACATTCAATTCCACAAAAAACTCTTAGGGCATGTTTGTAATCACTTTTTGTTTTCTATGTTTGTTTATTTTTTTAGTCTGTTTGTTTTTGTTTTCTTTTATGTTTTATGTTTTAGAAAACGCGTTTGGTACTGTTATAATTCATATATTTTTAAAAATAAAAAATATAAAACATGTTTTTTTTAGTATTTTTTTTAAAGAAAAAACTATACTTTTTTACAAAATGGTTGAGTCTACGAGCACTCCATTATTAAGCTTTACCGCCCATGACGTATACGACATCTTCTTTGTTCCACTCAGCACGGAGCATAACCCATAGAGGGACAAGCGGCGGGTGGCGGGCGGCGGGTGCAACGGGCGGGCGGTTGCATATGGCGAGGGTCGGCAACGGCAGGCGGGGGCTGGAGGGGGCATGCAACTGTGGAAAGCGGCGGCCTGGGGAGGCCGGTGGCAGTGAGGGTCGGCGGCCAAGGGTGTGCGGCAACGGCCGCTGGCAGGTAGCGAGCAGCCGGCGTGTAGTGCCGACGGAGGTAATGCTTCGAAAAATATGTTTTTAAAACAATAAAAACACAATTTATGCATTTTTTTATATTTTGAAAACAAGTCTTATGTGTTTTATAAACAAAATTAAAAAAAAATGAATAAACAAACACGATTTTTTTGGATTTATTTTCTCTTTTTCTTTTCAAAAATAAAAAACAAAATAAAAAACAGAAAACAGAAAGCGATCTCAAATAAGTACTTAGTTATAGAATGCCTAACGAAAAGAGCAATTGCAACATCTACTTATAAAGCTATTTGAAGGATTGAAGCCAAAAATAAATAGTGTAGATTTGTTGAAGTAGTGTAGATGAAGTCGTGCAAAATAAACCCAAACTGGAGTGATAGAAATCTGCACGGAATAATTAAAATAGAGAGAGAATTTCATCACACTTATGCGTGAGTTTGCACTCTAATTTGTCAAACACATTTTCCTTGGGACACATCTGCATTATTGAATGCATAGGGATTGCATCTCGCCTGCAATTGAAACAACTAACATAGGATTCAATCTGAACTAAATTTCCAAACCTAGCCTGATACTACAACAACAACAAGCCTTTATCCTACTAAGTGGGGTTGGCAACATGAATTCTTTTTCTGCATTGTGTCCTCTTGAGTGTCATATTATCAGTTAATTCTAATAAATTAAGATTATTTTTCATACAATATGCCCAAGTATTTTTAGGTCTCCCAATACCTTTCTTAACATAAGTTAAATCTAAAACATATACTATCTTAACTGGGTCATCGGATGGTAGATGTTTAATGTGATCAAACCATCTAAGGCGACTATTTAATCTTGTCTGCCACTGCGGAGCTACTCCAAACCTTTCACTGATATATTCATTTTTCATTTTGTCTCTAAATGTAAAGCCGCTAATCCACCTGAGCATTCTCATCTCAGCAACATTTAACTTAATTTTATGCTTCTATTTCCCAGGCCAACATTTTGCATGCTTCTCTTTCACAAGCCAATATTTTGCACCATAAAGCATTCATGTTTCACAACTATCTTATAAAATTTTCCTACAAGTCTAAGCGGTATATTTTCTATCACGTGCTAGGCTTGATGCGTTCACCCACTTCAACCATCCAACTTGAATTCTACTAATAGCATCTTCATATATATCATTGCACTTTAAACAATAGACCCAAGATATCTAAAATGTTCACGCCATTTAATGTCTTGATCACCCAATATTACAATCCTGTCACTTGATCTGCTACTACTTAAATTACAACAAAGATAAAATTTTAGTATATTACTTTCATATTGCTTATGAGATGCACAAAAGGTTAGCTTCAATCAACTAACACTTTAATTATGTTGAATAAATCTAGCATAACTTTAGCCACAAGGACGAAACTTCCAATCTTTTAAAAATACCTTTACAAAGTTGTAGTAATAATCTTGAGGATTGAAGAGGAGTTTTTTTTGCCAATATTGCTGATGTTGATGATGTTCTTCTTCATCACTTCAACCACGGAATAAATTTTGGCATTATCACTTCTCCTTCAAGATATGATTTGATTAACTCTATAATACAACTAAAGACCAATTCTTTCTCCAACAACATTTAAAACTCTCCAGAGTCATGTTTTTAATAATACAAAGGAATTCATCTAGCGCAAGCCTATCGTAGCCCTTAGCCATAAACAATTATTTTCAATCACCGTAAGTTGTATTTATGTTGTTTATTAATGATTTAAATGACATTTATTATTAAAAACTAATTTGATTTTTTACATTTATTTATGGATACTTTTGTCATTTTCAATAAAGCTTATTTCTATAAATAATGTCATTCATGTATTTCTAATAATGAATGGTGAAATGACAAATGGTTTTTAATTTGACATTTTTATTTTGACTAATCCTCCTCCCATTCTGAACCATAAGATTATTCAGTTTTTCTCTCTTTACCTCTTGCATCCCTTCCAATGCTTTCATTCACCTAATATTTTCAATCAATGTTTCTCTTCATCGCCCTTATTCTTCCACTACGTTGAATTCTTCTCATTTCAACAATTTAAATAATTTAAAAAATGTACACAATTTTTGTTTTCACTGCTATACTTATTGACACGATTTAAAAAATGTACACAATCTTAAGCCATAAAGATGGATGTCTATGAAGCACTGATAATTTTGGATATTCATTACGTCTTGTGGGACCATACGACAACAAATAACTTCACATTTCTGAGCTAAATGATGTCCCTCCAAAATAACTAGTCTAGTCTTACAAGGACAACATTATGCTGAGCATTGCTCAGTTAAACGGTACTCATCCAAATGTCACAGGAAAGATGAAAAGAAATTAATTCAACATAGAGAAGCCTCATTCAAGTTAGAAACAAGGAAACCTGATAGACCTACAGTCGCTTTTGCTAGAATGGCTACAGCCGAGCAAAACGGTAACCCACATTAGGGAGTCAACAGCAGTGTCTAGGAATAGAATAACCAATCCTAAAATCAAGAACACAACCTTTCAGCATAAACATTCAAAGAATCCAGTTTTCTATGCAACCCTACTATGATATCTCCAAGCTAGTCCCGCTTGTAGAAATCCTTATATTGTCATTGCAAGGGACTAAACACTGCAAAAAATTTCTGGTTCCCACTGTATCGTTATTCTATATTGAGTTCTCAACAATTAAAAAGCAAATACGCAATAATTCAAACTGCTTGAAGTCAATTATTGTGTGCATCAATTTTGTCAACTAAACCAAACCACACAAGCAACAATGCAGCCTCATTTTCAATCAGCTAATTTCCCCATGGAAAAACCAAAAGGAACCTGCAGAGATCAAGAACCAAACTCACATACTTGCCACACTGCTGGCAATACCGCTTCTCCTCGCCATCAAGCATCACTGACGAAGCATTAGCACACCGGAGACAGACCCGATGGCGCCGGTGATAGCCCTTGAGCTCTTTAATATCCGCCTCACATCCCGGGACCTGGCAACGCACCCCCACATTCACCACCCCCGCTCTCGCCCTCTTCCTCCCTCCGAACACCTGCTCCTGCTCATCCCCCTCCAACTCCTTCTCATCCATCTCCGGACAAGCGCACGGCACCCGCCCCGCCAGGTAGTTTGCACACACCAGCCTCGGGTCTCGCTTCCGCACCCGATTGGAGCTCCCCGCCACCGGCGCAATAACAGGCGGCGGATCGGCGGGGGTTTCCACCTCGGACAGCGGCAACCGGGGAAGATCGGCCGCATCCCATGGAAGACTCAAGGTATCTTCCGTCTCAAGCGCGAAATCAAGAAGGTTGCCCCAGTCCCAGACTGTCGAGGCGGATAGATCCTCGGAAATCTCCACCGCTGGAACCGAAACGGAAGAATCCACCGGCGATGCCTGTGGTAACTCCATCTCGGAATCCCAAACCCTCGGTAGAATGGGGGGAGAGAAAATGGAAGGAAGAGATGGTCGTCGGGTGGTAAGTCTTCCGTTTTGGTGGCGTGGGGTACGATCCGGTGGAAAATGGAATCTCCGGTGGGGGGGACACTATGTCGACACGGCTCCAAATAATATGGGGGGAAATATTGTATTCGGAATTTTTATTGTTTGTATTTCCTCGATATCTTAAACGTACCCCGGTAAGTCACCGCCGTGATGCTCTTTCCGTCTTCGGGTTGGCGACCGTTTGATTTATAAAAAAGTACAATTGGATATTTATGTAAATAAATATTATTTATAATGTCAATATGCAAATCTTTCATATATCACATAAAAAAATATCGATATTCTAACTTAAAAACCCAAATATAACTTTTCAAGGAAAAAGAATGCGGCATGTATGTCAAAAATTGAATGTTTAGGTGTTAGATATGCGAATGTAGAGGAATTGAGGGGCTTGTATGTAAATCTTCCTATTTATTATTATTTTGAAATTTTAATAAAACAACTTTAGCTTTAGTGTGAGAGGTGAAGATGACATAATGCATTAAAATGAAAATGCAAATCACAAGTTAAAATACACAACACTAGAGCATGCTATAAATAGATAAATTTATATGTTGAATGCTGATATGGCATCCTTAAGGTATAGAGAGTGAGAATCGAGAGAGAGAGTGAAAGAAGGTGACATTGCGACTGCCCCCAACAGAGCAAAGTGAGGGTGTTCTCTGTGCTCTCATACACGTCGTATAGGATGTTCTATATGCCCTCAAACACGTCACATGTCAAGAGAGTATTTATAGGATGAGTAGAAAACCAAATGGCATGAGTACATAAAAGACTCTCATTTTTATAAATTATAGAATCACAAATATAGAAATACAAATTTGATCCTGAGAGTTATTTTCGTTGGCACCCTTTTGGTGTGGGGGTGGCATTTGTTTGCATATTTGAGTTTGTCCAAAGAGACGGTATGATGGCGGCTCCATTGGTGTTAGGAGGGTTGTGATGAAATATTTATTGCGTTGTGACCAAAGAAGTTAGACTTAGATTGACTGGCGTTTTGGTTGGTCAACACGGGCTTCCCAGCGATGAAATAGATGTGGTACGTCGACTATGGTGTTTGAGCGATGGAGGATGTCGGTCGATGCTGGTTCCTGAGCGATGGGGAGATGCGATCGCGATTGGAATGACAAATGAACTTTGAGGTTTATGAAGCAGCTCATTTATGGGGGTATTCAAATGAGAGGTGACCTGGTGTGCCACACTCATAACAAGTTTGTCGCTTCTTCTTCTTCGATTTTCTAGCATTAGAGTCACCATTTCGCATCTCGTTACCTTCACGCTTCTTCTAATGCAATCTCAAATCAGATTCGTCTGTCGGTTCTTCCTCAACACGGCATATCGCACTTTGACCGTCGGATCGCTCACCAACTTCTGATGAAGCTTCTAAACTATGTTGAGCGAGACTGAATCGGTGAATTCAACGTGAGCATAGCCTTTGAAGTCACCAGTCTCTTTGCCTATACCGAATATGATTAATGATATCCTACAATCTGAGAAGAATTACTTCAAGCCATCGGTCGGCCGACGTTGATGTCAGAGCGATGGAGGAGGCTGGTCGACAATGGCTTGCGAACGACGGGGAGATGGGGTTGTTTGACACTGTTGTGAGGCTTCCGATCAACGAACGAATAGGTCAATCGCCTATAGCTTATGAGCGACGGAGGTCAACCGAGAGGGGCTTTCGAGCAACGAGAGTGATCAGTCTGCAGTGTGACGTATCCGTCGGCGTATGGTCAGTTGGATATGTTTGTCGCGACACATGTGGCCATTTGAAATTCAGTGAGTAATAAAGGTGGCTAGCGGGACGAGAAAATATTTCGTCGGGATATTGCACATCCAAAAGGTCAATTATCGAACGTCACATACATGTGTGATTTTAAGTGTTGTGTATATAAATCATCTAATATCCAATGATTAAAAAAACAGGCAGGAGAAAATACAGGCAAAACATCATGGGAAGAAAAGTTTAATAAGAAGACGATGATTTTCAAGCATAAAATCGGGCCAGTCTTCTCCACTGTGCTTTGAATGCCTCGTAGTTCATCTAGGCTCTCGCTTCATAAAAATTATTCGGTCCGGAGTCCGGACCGTCCGGCCATCAATGGGAGATCGGTGACCGATAAAAAAAAAAAAAATTTTTTAATTTTCAGCGGCCCTACCGGTCGCTGATCTCCCTTGAATCCGGACGCAGCGCTGCGTCTAAACTCCAAACCGAATAATTTTCCTCACTTTAAGCCCAACTCAGCGCTTATTTTGGCCTTAGGCTCCCAAAATTACAATTATCAGTCAATAGATTAACTCGTGTAAACTGATCTACAGACTACAATGGGTCGAATTAAGGAATATAGTTTTAGAGACCCATTTAACTCTATAAATTGAGGGAGTTACAGACTGGTGACGACTAACCGACAATAAAAAATATTACGTGCATTACCGTTATCTTACAAATAATTATATTTTTCTATAAATACATGAATAGTAATGTAATAGGGAAGGATACCTAACACATATGAAGAGGGCTTATATTTTAACATATATTTTTCGTCCTCTTTAATGAATTTCAGTTCACCAACAAATTTAAGTTCAATATATCTCAAAAACTTTAATGACTAAATGAATGATGACCAATTATATAACATATAATAAATATTTATGCTTATGGATAACAACCATAGCTATTCGATCGTGCCATCAAGTTCAGAAGTTTGGCTAATAAATTATCTTTTAAAAGTCGCCATTATAATCTAAAAGCATGGCACCTAATCATCAAAGTTTTAATAATTCTATGGAACAAAAACAAAGGTTACAGATGGCCCAACCTCTGTTCATACTTACAACCACACGTCATTGTTAAAATTATCCCATTCTTTGTATCATATTAAGCCCATTTTCCCAAGCTTTCCCTTAACCTGAAACCCAAATCCCCATGGATCGTCTCGTCAGAGCGGGAGCTCCGCAGGTGGAGCTCAATTTCCGGCCGTCGGAGCGTTGCACGGCCGACTTCAAAATCGAAAGCTTGATCCACACCATGCCGGTCGCCGTCCATCTCACAACCACTCGGCCGTCTTTATACACCTTCTCTCCGGCGGCCGTAGCACTCATCCCACCCCTCTCCTCCATTTTCTTCAAAATTGTCCTCCTCCCCACCGCGGCGCCGCCAATAGCCTCCCCGCCTGAAGCCATCATCGTCCGTTCAGCTATCGTTCCCGCGCTCCACCGCGCCGACACGGCCGCACTCCTCCGTTTCTTTTCCCGCCCAACCCTCCCCATATTTCGCGACGCCTCCCTCCCCATCCATCTCGTCGGTCCCCACATCCTCAAAGATGTACTCCTCTCACCCAATCCCTCCTCTCTTCTTTCCCGCATCATCTCTTCGTGCACTCCCGACGAACTATCCGCAGAGCTGCCCCTCGCAGCCGGCGCCGCCGACGCCATTACCGTCGCCGCCCTACTCTCTGCCGGCGCAAACCCTAACACTCGCAGCGCTGAAAGAAAATCTCCCATTTACCTCGCCGTCTCCGCCGGAAAACTAGAATCCGTCAAAACCCTGATTGATGCCGGCGCCACCGACCGCCCCTTTCACAAAGCCGCCGCCGGGAACAGAACGGAGATAATCTTTCTCATGATCGGCAAATTAGGACCCGAAAACAAATACTGGGCAGATACAGTCGACGAACAGGGGAGGACGGCGGTCCACGCGGCGGCGGAGAATGGGGGCGTCGAAGCCCTCCACCTATGCCTCGCCATCGGAGGCGGCGACGCCGATCGAGCCGACACGCGTGGATGGACCCCGCTCCACTGCGCCGCCGCCGGCGGCCATCTCAAGGCTGCGGAACTGATCATCGGTAACTCGAGCTTCGATCCGCGCAGAGCTCTGACAAGGGAAGGGAAGGGAAAGAGAAGAACGCCGCTGGAGGTCGCTATGGAGATGGGGAACGATCATATGTACGAGCTGCTCAGACCGGAAGGTGGGATTACTAGGGCCGTCGGGAAGAGGGACCAGAACGGGTGGACGGCGTTACACGTGGCGGCATTTAAAGGGAAGATGGATGAGGTGAAGAAGCTTGTGGAGGGCGGCGCGGAGTTGGAGGCGGTGGACGACGCTGGATACACGCCGTTTAAGTGCGCCGTGGAGTCTGGAAATGTTGAGGTGGCGCTATGGCTGATTAGATGTGGGGCTCGCGGTGGTGTGAAGGGTTTCTTCATGGCTACAGGCGGCGACGGCAGCGGCGCTGGCGGCAGAAGGGCGTTGCCGTCCCGGTGGGGCTTTTCTGCGGCGCTGGTTTCCGCTGCTCTTTGTTAAAATTAAAAAGGAACCATTTTTGTGAGCTTAGAAGTTGGATTTTCTGCTCGAAATTTGAGAAATATCAGGCGGAATAATGCTCCACTGTAATTAAAGGAAGGGGCATTTAGATACATACCATCAAATTTCAATATATTTACATTTCTAGCATTTAAATTTTGCTCTTTATATCATACCACCCAAATATTTTCTATCACAAAAAAAAAAAAAAAAACCCTTCCAAATTATTGAAATCCGGGGAGAAGGGGTGAGTGAGAGAGAGATGACACAGTATTGAACATTAAAATTGGGTGACACTTATTTTTTAATGAGATGAACTCCTCATTTATAGAGGGATGTTATTTCATATTTACATCTTTATACCCTAAAGTAACTATGTATGATAAGGTACCAAGTGTGTTCATAAATTCGGCTTGTGGGGCCCTTCGGTAGATCTGGTGGCGTCTATTCGGACCGGGTGGCTGCAGTGTCGAACAGTTGGTTATTTGTTGAGAATCTAGTATATCAAGGGCCCACGTTAGTCGTCCTAGGGTTGAAGGTCTCGTTCCTCTTTTTCTGATTTGATGTGAAATGGGAGGCGATTAATCTATATGCACGAGTTTGACCCACCAAATTTCTGAGGAGTCATTCTTCTCTATCTATGAAAGAAGTCATTCCTTTATGATAAGGAAAACTAGCTGGCTAACAATACAATCTCGGGTCGTCCATGGTGAGTCATGTGAGCTCGCTCCACTTTCTTCGTTATTCATGAGGTGATGTCACGATTCATGTTGGCATATTTTGGATGCACATATTAACTTTCCCAATTTTATTGCTTCTCGATAGTGACAAATGCAAAGTTTAATAACAAGATTAACCATGAACATACACTCATTTATTTATAACATAAGTATGCTCCTTGAACTTGTTTGTTCTAGATTGTCATATATAAGACAACTTTTTTCACTGCAAATTTTTTCCTCATCCAAATCTCACTTGCAATTCTTGGCTTGGTTGTGGAAAAGGGATATGAATCCTTGTTGAAACATGATGATAATACCTGGATGTTGGTCACCCTGGGTATTAGATGTTGGCATCCATTTTTTATCCAACACGCTCACAGGACATCCACGTCGAGTGATCCGAGCCGGTATTGGTGTCTTCATCGTCATAGTCGGGCTCAAGTCGAGCATTGTCAAAACTAGCATCATTTCTGGAATCCTCCATGTTGACACGCGTTCATAAGGCAATGGGGTCATATATTTGGAGGGAGAAAGCATTCTCCTGTTGTAGCGACGCTTTCAGTGCGTACTGCGCGCTGCTTCTCTTTCTGTGCGGATCCCGTATTATCTTGGTATTTGGATTCATCAGCTTCCTTCGAGCTGGGGTTTACCTTCCAACCATTGTCCACAGGTGTTGCCGCATGAGGTCGCTCCTATTCTTATAAGTTTATATCTCCAACTAGGGCTACAACAACTCTCAGGATCTCTGCGATCTGACCCAACACATGCTCCATGATTTTGGTTCTTATATCTACTCCTTTGTTCATATGTTCCTCGATTTTGTCCCCTGAGGGTTCTATGTTAGCTAACATTCTTTAGCCACTCCCTTTTCTTAGGGATCTCTGTGCTCCTCTTCTTGTTGATGACATGAATCCTGCTGACCTCACATTTTAGGATCTTGAATCCAAATATTTCTGGGGAACACCAAAGAAATAAAGCACTTGAAATTCGTGGAGAGTGAGAGTGTGGGAGAGATAGCACAGTAATGAACAGTAACATATTTACTTATGAGAAGGACTTCTCAGTTTTGGAGGGTTGTTAATCCATATTTACATGTTTTACCTCTAAAATACTTAGGCATGTTGGGGTACCCTAATACATTAATAAATTTTTCTTGCAGGGCTGCAGGTAGATTCGACCAATGTTCTTTCAGACCGGGCAGCTGCAGGATAGGACAGTAGCGTGGTCAAGTGGTATTTGCCATGAATTCAATTTTTCGAGAGCCCGCGTCAGGTTCAAGGGATGAAAGACTCGTTCCCTTTTTTTTTATTTGATGTGAATTGAGAGGTGTTGAATCTATCTACATGGGCTTGGCCCACCGAGTTCCTCATGAGTGATTCTTCTCTATTCGTGAAAGACGCCCTGCCTTCACAATAAGGGAAATCAACTGGTTGAAGATACAATCTTAGCTCATCCACGTCAGGTCATGTGAGCCGCTCTGCGTCCTTTATTATTTGTGGGGTGACGTCGTGATTCGTGCTTGCCTGTTTTTTATCTGCACAAATATTAACCATTCAAAAAAAATTGAGATAGAGACACTCAAGCCAAACATTATGAAAAAGTTTATCCGAGGGAAGATTCAATTCCACAATGTTTAATCTTAAACTATCCGGGAGACACGTCTAAGGAATGCGACCTAAAAGAGAAGAGAAAAGCAAAGAGAGAGAGCATTGATGAACAATAAAATTACATAACCCTAATTCATGAAACGAGTCTCCTATTTATAAATAAGGGGATCATAAGATTACATCTATGCCCCTTGTAAAGTAAGGACAATAGGGGTATTTTAGATAATACCCATCAATAGGACTGGGAGGCTGAAAAGGTGTTTGACCCTACATATATCATGGGAGACCATCGATTTCGAGATAGCTTGAAGGATGTGGACCGCCCACCACACATTCGGGTGACTGTTAATATCTGTATGGCCTAAGTGAAGAACCTCGCTGAACAAGTCGTGAGGAGATTCATCCAGCATATCCATTTGAGCGGTCCATCAGTTATCGCTTTATATGAGGTTTCGCTGGCACCCGACCAATATGAGCCAGATTGTTGAAAGGTAGACCATTGGGTTACTCGTGGTGGGCCCCTAGTTGTCATGCCCATCCCTTGCAGCTTTTAGATTTCTTTAAGATTTGTGCGGCCACATTTTATACGTACACTTGGTATCTTCAATCATCTTAGTGACATCTAAAGGCTCCTTACCAGTTATCAAAGATCAACAATGAGACTAAATCAGTCGATCAACTTGTGCCGACCCGACTAAGTTGAGCGAGTTGATCCTGTTCACTTAGCTTAGTTAATGGAGTTTTTCCTACCGACTCAAAGTCAATTAGGCTTAGCTGGTCTAGCCAGAGAGCAGTAAGACGATAAGCTCATACACGTTAAATACAAAAAAAATATCATAGTATAAACTCTTTAAAGTGGGGGCTAAAATTAAATGTCATAATTATACCATATTCCCTATAAATAGAAAGAACATTTTGTGAATAAACACATATAAATTTCTATTTATTATTGCTCATCCCTCTCACCCTCTCTCTCCTTGATCTATATTTCTTGTCTCATTCACAAACATATCACTATTTGACATATTTATTTTATCTTCCTCTATTTTATTTTATTTAAGATTTATGAATGAATTAAGTAAGAATTTGACCAAAGATAATGCAAAGTTTAGTTTTTTTACTATTTCATATTAGATCAACCAACATTATTTACTTTGTTGGTGATGAATGACACAATCATAATTGATAGCAATAACAATATCCCCAATTAATAGCGTTGATGATGATATTAAACATAAGAGATTAGGCATATGTTAGGTTGCTATTGGATGTTTGAGAAATATTTATGATAACCACTCCTATAGATTAGATATTACAGATATTATATATATATATATATATATATATATATATATATATATATATATATATATATATATATATATATATATATATATATATATATATAGAGGTGTAAATTAATAAAAATCAAATGTGACCAAATCCTTTTATTTAATTAATATTAATTTGCAAATTTAACTAATGCCTATGATGTACAGATATTTTTGATTGATGCGTCTAACACAGCTCTAACATATGAGTCCTCTTATATTTAAATAATATTAAAATAAAAAAGAATATGTGTGTGAGATACACACGTACTAAACTTTTTTAAAAGATATTTTTTAAAAATCTAAGATATATCTTTAATAAGTAAAATAAAAAAACATATAATTTTATTTTTACTTAATGGTTAGATGTTACTCGATTGATTTTTTTTTTCTTACAAACTAGTTCGAGTGGTTTCCAATCGCTCTCATCGATAAATATTTCTCATTATAAACATCTTATTTTTTGAATTAATTTTAAAATATATTTATTTAATTTAATATTGGTATGTGTGTCTATATGTAAACACACACACACCCAACCAAAAAATTGATTTTTTGAGCAAGAAATATTCAAACTTCAATTAAGAAACATGTAGAGCTCCGATTTCAGTAAATCTATAGTCAAACTAACTGGCTTGATGAGACGAATCTAGTGATTTAAAATCTAGTTCAATCCGAGCCAAATCAAGCCCATATCAATCATTAAACCAATCTTGGAGGATTTTCAGACACATTTGGAAGGTCAAACGGAAGTCGAATCTAGCAAGTTCATAGTCGAATTGAGAGTCTCGACAAGAAAAATCCAACGATCCTAAGATTGCTCAATTTCAACATCATTAAGGCATTCAAATGTTCATCAAATGTCATCTGATCGAGGGAAGCACTCCGGACAGTCTGATCAAAATGATACGTATTGTTGTATTAATATGAAAAATATAGTTATAATTTTCTGTCCGTAGGAAAAGAGATTTTTGTAATCATAAATGAATAGTGGATTTTTACTGTAATTAAATACGCCTATGGTTTTATCACTATAGGTTTTGATGTAAAAGTTTATGGAGTCATCACTGCTTGTTTTTTTTTTTTTTTTCATTTGTATGTGTGTTGAATTCTCGTACAACAGTAAGACGATAATTTGTTACTCTACCACCACGGATTTTCTAGCATGCACGCACGCACGAACGCACGAACGCACGCGCACACACACATCATGTTCACATTCGTGCAATATTTACGCTTACATTTGAAAATTTAATTAGAATACTTTTATTTCTTTAATACATATTCAACATTTTTTTTTTCTTATGATTCCGTTCATATCAGTACAGCTCATTATGACTGCGTCCGGACTTGGAATTGGTTGGCTTTAGCTTTGTTACGTTCATGCAGTAAGTAGTTGGTGGATATTAATTACCACAACCCATCAAATTCATAATACCATTTTTCAATGCTAATTAAAGCAAATTAATTAACTAATTAATTATTCAATGAAAGCCTCTTAATTTAATCCCTTTCTGCAAGGGAAAAAGATGTTTGATCTCATAAAATAAATAGTTGTCTATAGGTGGACAGATAAATTATTGTTCGGATAACAATGAACTGTGTTGATTGCTTGTATCTATAAAGAGAAATTTTCTCGTTGTACGCACGCCGTGACTCTCGGTTGATAGCTGTGCTGATAGCTTTAAGTCCCATGATTCACAGGTTCGAACTCGTCTGAGTGCATCTATCTAGAGCGCTGGATCGAATGGTTAGACACACAAGCTTGGTTGGACGCTCGTATCATAACCTCCAGCAAATCTTATATAAAAAAAAGAGGGGGGAGAGAGAGAGATTTCCTCTCATTGAAGTGCTATTTTTTAAAGTGTATTGAATTTTTAAAATTATGGAGTTGAAAACTACGAAATTAGTAAGGTAGACGATTTGATGAGATATATAGTTACGTAATAATATTGATTAGGAGTTCCGCGAGGCATTTAAAAAATTTATGAATTGGAGGGAGTCAAGCTTAATGATTCATTGGATATATATCTGTGGTTGACAAAGTATTTGCCATATGTTCAATATATGGAATATATATATATATATATATATATATATATATATATATATATATATATATATATATATATATATATATATATATATATATATATATATATTACGTTGCCGAAGGAGAAAAACCTGAATTTTCTTTTTGTGGGCTTATGGGCATTTGAATCTATTGCTATTGTAAGCACATCTAACATGTACTGCATGTTAAAATGAGTTTCTTGGGCTAACAAGTGAGAACTCACGTATATGGGCTTCATGGGCCTATTGAAACGGGTCTCCACCAGCCCATTTTTCGTGAAATATAAACAACACCCGTCAAACTCTGCTTATATATGTCAAGTTTCATCGCTTAGTTTATTTATCAAATTTCAAAGTTATCTAGACGACAAGAGGAAAAGAAATACAAGTCAAGGACCCATCAATACCAGTGCCCATTTAGGAGCCGCCTAACACTCATGATGATATTTTTTCACGATAAATCTCAAATAGACCATGCTCAATACGACATTTAATATTGTATTTATTTATTTCCTACTGTTTTATGCAGCCTTGTGATGGTAATAACACCTTGTGAGACATAAATAGAAATAGATGGAATATCTATTTCCACCTTCTATACTCATCTAACAATATAAGGTCTCTCGTATATGAAAAGACCATTTTGGATCAAAGCTTAATAGTTTTATGTTGAATGATCGATAAGTATCATCTAATGGTATGAGAAGCTTCTCATATTCAGTCGACCATCCTTCTTCAGGAACATCAAGAATGTCCAGAGATTAAGCATAACTTGGCGAAAACTGAAGAGAATGTGAAGGCAACTATTGTAGAAGTGCTGTGATAGTTGGAGTTGCGTTCAACTGCCTAAGAGGAGGATCGAGTCAAGAAAGACCGAATGAAATGATGAAGACATATGATGGATTTTTGGTTGAGCTCCTCTTAAGGATGAGATTTCCTATGAAATTGGTTGCACGACGTGATTCCGGAGCATCTTTCTCACGTGATTCTGGTGGCTCTTTATATTGGGAAGTTCAAAGAAGAGATTTCCTATGAAATTGGTTGCACGATGAATACCTAATTGTTATCCCTTGGATGGACTGATATGAAGAAATTTTCTACAATGTCGTCAGATTAGAAGGAGGGGGCTGGGAGTGATGAGGACGATAGGGGGTTGTCGAATGTGTGACTCGCACTCGAATTTTTCCTGTAACTTAAGAGATTTTTTTTCTTCCTTTGTTTGAACACCTCTAAAAAGAAGTTATAATATTTTTAAAACTTTTAATTATGAATAAAAACATGATTTTTTTGTCACACATTTGCATTTTTCTTTTGCATATTTTTGTTGAATGATCTTTTAACGTGTGTCCAATTGAGATGTCTTTAAATATTACATATCTATATCCCGGTCATTCAATTAAGTCATTGCCTTGGACAAGCCACATCTTTCGTCAGAGTCCAAATGTATTAAGTAGATATTATTGCAATCCTCACGAGGGAAACCATCTAGATTTCTCGGTAGTATGATTTGTAAGCTACCAACCATGAATCTTATCACTAATAGACAGAGAATCTTACCTCTAGAGCTTGACTCATTCCAAGCTACGAGACAAGAGTTTTAATGATGTATGAGCATTATGAGTTGAATGTTATGTGATTTATCGATCATATATTTATTCGTCATTGTATGTTATCTAGAATTTTTTTTAGACCAAATATTACCCATCATTGTCGATTTCTTATGATCGCTATTAGTTTCTGAGGAAGTTGTATACATCATACATTACTTGTTACTGTTTATTTCATCATTTAGTGGAGCCACCATTGATATGTCGTTTTTAGTTCCTCGAGTATCAGTCATATTTTGATGATTTCATGTATGAATTTCTTTACTTTCTTGAGTGTCATACAAGCTTGAGATTATATGCATGATTAGAAAAAGTTTGCCAAATCATTTTTATGAAATCATTAATAAAATATATATGTAGGAATAATAACACTTTTTCATTTTCGGGATACCATATTTTTACTATGGATAATTTGACTTTAAATCAGACACACTCCATGTCAAGAGCACCTTTTTTTCTATGTAGGTGTTTAACGTATACGATCTGAGGGTGACCCGCTTATCAATGATGAATGACCCGTCCATATACAGTCAATCATTTCCACGACTTATCATCGCGTTGTTGGGTCATTTTTCTCTAGTAATAGATATAAAATGACAAAAGTGTTCTCTTAAACGTGCTTGATTTAGTGTTGAGTTGTATGCTCCTCGTTTCTTTCAGTATGAAAGCGGAATCAGCTTGTTTCTCCTCCGCAAGGTCAAGCACGAGTAGCACTCCATCATTTCTTTGTGCCACTCAACTAAATCTGCTTCATTGAATGTTGAAGTTGCTACCGCTCTTTAATTATGATGGCCATATTCGATAGGCAATGCCACCTTCATCCTGTGTGATAGAATGAAAGGACCTAGCCTGGTCACCGTGGAAGACATCGTTCAAACCTCCCAAATAACTAATAACAATTTCTCGCCCAATTTCCCTTACCACTTCAACATTTTCCCTTTGAAGGTTTATAATAATCATGTTGGCTGCTTCAACCTACCTATTTCTTTGAGGACAATCAATAGATGCAAACTTCAAACTGATTCCCGTGACTTTGGCGAAAATCATTTACCATCTATTTGACAAATTTTGTTCCATTGTCTGTGGAGATTATGAGTCGTAACCCATATTGATAGTTTATATCTGTCCAGATAAAACTCAAAACAAATTATGCGATGATTCATGCGAGTAGCTTGGCGTCATTCTACTTTGAATAATAATCCACGACAAGCATAAATTTTTGTTTACCTCGCAATAAGCGAAAGGAGTTGAGAATATCAAGGCTCAATCAAGCCCTGCAATTTGTATGCCCACTGATGTTACAGTGGTGCGTACTTCTCACATTGTTCATACATTCATAAGAATCCCTCAATATTCTATTGATTTGTCTGCCAAAAATATGATTATCGTTGTACTGGACATTCCAAAGCCTTTCTTTCGGAGTGAAGTCCACATTCCCCTCAATGTAACTCCCAGAGGACATCTTATGCCATTGTCTTATATTATTCACCGTAGATACAATGAGAAGATTGTTCTTTAGAAAAAAAATATTTTGATCATAAGGTATTGAGCTATATTAATCTTGAAGCGCTTTGAGTCAGTTGCCTCTTCAAAGACCCTCTCAGTCTCGAGATATAGGATATTTGGTCCACCAAACTGTATGACCCATTGGTTTCTGGTTCCATTAACTTGGCTTCTTCTATGGATGATCAATCAAGCCTCTGGGGCGTACCGTCCCCCAAGCATATGCACTTAGATGGGAGGTATGCCACCTAGTTGCCCGCTCGGAAGACATGTTCAATCTTGAAGGCTTCAAACTTCCTTATCTCTATTTTTTATTTGATGAGGTATTTGATCATCATCTTGTCTCCTAACTTCAAATTTCTCGATCACCTGATTGACTACCAATTGCGAGCCAGATTTTAACGGGAGGTACTACGTGCCAATCTCACGAGCAAAATGTAACCATATAATCATACTTCATACTCAGCTTGATTGTTAGTGACTTTCAATCCTACTTCTATTGAATGGTATAGATAATCCTCAGTCAAATTTGTAAGATCAATATGATGCCTCGTCCCAATTTGACTAGATACTTTGTTGATGGTGTAGGACCCATGTATGATTGCCAATCATCATTTTTTCACATGGTTTGCTTCGCTCAGAAAAATCGATGAAGAAGTAGGCTAAGGCTTGAGCCTTGTTGACGGTTCGACGCACGTAGAATAGATCTAACTCACTAGGTTATGCTGTCCATTTAAGAAGCTAACCATAGGGTTTTGACCCGGAGTGGATAGATTTGAGCAAGTGGTTGGTGATGATGTCAACCAGATGCATCTGTAAATATAGACAAAGCCCGCGAGTGGAGATAACGAGAGAAAACATTAATTTTTCTATTATTAGTTACATGAGCTTGATGTCACAAATGACTAAACTTACATAGGCTATTAGGAACTTCTTCCCCTGCTCCTCTCAATCTGATACTAAGCTCATGATTTAATATTCGATCCCCAGGTATAGGGAAAGTATTTCATTCAACTTTGGGCTTTGAAAGAGCTGTGGTGATGTAATGGAATCTTTTCAAATTTCTAAATACTTGTTCACATTCGTTAGACCAGATGAAATTTTTTCGTGCCTCAAAGTTTTGAAAATGAAGCGCACTTGTCGCCCAACTTTAAGAAGAAGCAGCTCATTCTTGTGATCAGTCCAAAAAAATTATGAACTTTCTTAGTGTTTTGGGCATATGACATGTTGATTGGCGCTTAAACCATTTCCAGGTTGACCTTTATTCCCTTTAGAGCTATAAGATAAAAAAAAAAGAGGGAAGTGGACACTAATGAACAATAATCCATCGTGCCTTATTCATAAATAATTTTCTTATTCATAGAGATCACCTAATATGATGATTTTACATTAGGGGTTCGTACTGTGATGTTTCTGGTGTGTTACACACATAAGTATGTGGTCATACTATTTTTCTGACTTGGTCGGCTATCTTTGATCGGTTTCCAGTTGGCAAGATCAGGTTGATCGGATGAGCTTGATCGATATGAGTTGGTCGGTTGATATGACTTGTTTGTCTATCTTTAACCCATGATAAGTAGCCTCTAGGCGACCTCGTGATAGTTTGAGATGCCATTAAACTATATCTTCCTTTGGATCAACTCTACTTTGTTGGTTTGCTTGGATACACTTTTGTGTTGTTTATGGCTGAGTGGCTCGTTCTTGCATGCTCCGACCATCTTTGGTCTATTTTATGGTTCAGTTGATTTTAGTCATGTTGGCTTGACTTGTATAGTTTCACTTGGTCAGACAAATATGCTTCATTATCTTCTATTAGCGGGACCTCGTTTGCTGTACTATTCTCATCTTAACCGTTAGATCTTTTAAGATCAATGCTAGTATATTTTTGATGTACAAATAACAATAATAATAACAATATCATATATTTTAATGATAAAACAAAATAATCACAAATGAATTTTTATATCACTAAATTATAAATTATCTTTTTTTAAATAACCATCAAATTTAATTTTTTTAAAAATTTATTTTTGATAATATCGAGTCTCATAAGAAAAAAAAAAAGAATTGTGGCATATATGTAAATTTTTCTAAAATAAATTTTAGAGACTTTCCACACGATTAACTCTTTATTTATGGGAAAAATATTACATCTGAACTATGCACGTTGAGCTACGTGCGAAGTTCATTTGGATCACGCCACGCCAGAAAAAATTAGAATAACACGGGGAATATTCCCCCTGTGTTATTTATGTGTTATTCATGTGTTACTGTGTTATTATAACACCGAGAATATTCTCGGAGCAGAATAACACATAAATAACACACAATAACAAATGAATAATACACAATAACATATCAATAACACATAAAAACACATGAATAACACGAGGGGAATATTCCCCGTGTTATTCTGCTTTTTTTCTTTTTTATTCTGGCGCGTGCCATGTGGTGCGATCCTAATAGACTCCACATGTAGCTCTATGTGTGTAATCCAGATGTAATATTTTTCCTTATTTCTAAGCCTAAATTATTTTTGACCTATATGATTTAAGTTTGTAGGATTTAGTAAATAATATACATACAAATTTTTTTAAATATTGTAAAGACAACGAATATAATAAATTCAATCAAAATTTTGAAACTCTTTCTTAACTTTTTTTTGAGAATTTTTAAATTTGTTACGATTTATAATAAAAAGTCACATTAAAATTTGATTATTTAATTATTAAGATCAAACTTAACCATTAAATTTTAAAACTTATTTATGAGAAACAAATTATAAAATAATTATTTCCTTAATTTTTAATTATTTCAAAAATTAGTAAAGTAGATACTTTTTAAATAATTATTAATATCAATCAATTATCAATTTAGTAACAATTAATTTTATTAATCAAAAACATATTTTAAATTCATGTGCTATTAAATAGTTTAAATTTTAAAATATATTTGTTAAAATAATTAAATGTACTTAATCATAACTAATTAATTTTTTTAAAAACTATTATCAATTAAATTAATTTAAATTAACTTAAATAGAAATAAATTAAAACAATAATCCCATCTTCCCTTCCTTCCCTGTATGCCCGAAACCCTCGCCGACATCGCTCCCCTTCTCCTGCTTGCGGTCGTCCAACGACCCTTCGCCTCTCCGCTGCCGGAAACGCTAGCCTAATTCCCTAACCCCTCTCCCGGTTTCCCAAAACCATCGCTTTCATGACCGAACCCACGCGATACAGTCGCATTTAGAGCTAACTTGGAAGGTAACGATGCAATCGCGGCGTTGAAAGATCCCAAACCCCCATCTTTCTTCTCCTTCCGCGCCGCTGCTACCCGAAACCATGGAGGCAGATGGAGGAAGGTAACTTCATATCTTCCTTTTAGCGCGTATCGCAGGATTTAGTAAATCCGGAATTTACGGCCGAAATTAGCAGGAGGGGCTTTATTTTGTTCAAACTGACCATCTAGCAGGACTTAGGACAAATCCAGGTCCTTATGGTTTTCTGGTTAAGGATGATGCTGGGCCCGTCGCCGTCATGCGGAACCTGAGACATCTCCAGATCCTCCGCAGGTGCTTCGTGCGAAACTCTTTCCCTCGTCCACATCCCGCACCACACCTCATCCGCCGCCCCAAAATTACAAACCCAGCCACCGTCAGAGACTACCGCCTCTACTCCTCCTGCTCCTCGGATGACATCACCGACCTACGTGAGCGCATTATTCTGCTCACAGAGAAGCCGACTACTGTCACGCAAGATGGAGATGTTGATGACATTCGCTCCCAGGTCTCCTCTCTCGCTGATGAACTCCTTGCCGCCGGTCAACTTGCAAATCTCGAAGATGATGATGATCTCCTTGCCGCCTTTCTTGACTCTCGCTCAGCTGTTTCCCTACTTCGCCATTCTCCCTCAGGGTTGGCCTTTGTTGAGTTGCTATTTCGTTTAAAAACTCGTCCCCGCCTTGGTGTCCAGGTAAAGGATCTTGACTTTTCCAGGTAGGGTTTATAGTTAACCCTTTTCTCGTCTGCTTATCGAGCTTTCTCTTTTTGGTCCACGATGATAGGTTTTTCTTTGGCGGCTGAAGCTGGCTGATACCGGTGTGCAACTTGTCCCAGAGGAGTACGCCAAGGCCATATCCCTTGCTGGTCGGTCCAAGAAGGCCGACCTTGCCCGTAAACTTTTCGACGATGCCGGCCGTCGAGGAATACGAAGCACAGGGATGTATAACTCTCTCATTGCATCTTATATGTACAATTGTCTCGCGTCCAAGGCCATTTCCGTCTTTGAGGAACTCAGGCGCGACCCGACATGCGAGCCTACTATTGTAACTTATAACATTCTTCTCTCAGTTTACGGTCGCTTGATGCTCATCGATAAATTGGAGAATCTCCTGAAACAAATCCACGAGCACCCCCATATCTCTCCTAATCTAACTACTTACAATATTCTCGTGGCCGCTTATCTCACCGCTTGGATGTGGGATCGTATGGAGAATACTTACAAGGGAATGATAAGAGGGCATGTTAAGCCCGACACTTTGACGCATTTTCTAATGCTTCGTGGCTATGCTCATGCTGGTAATATTGAGAAGATGGAGGAGACGTATGAATTGGTAAAGGATATGGTGAACAAGAGTGTTTCACCGCTTGTTAGAGCCATGATTTGTGCATATTGCAAGAGTTCAGATAAGAATAGGGTGAGCAAGATTGAGGAGCTGAACAAGCATATTCCAAAAGGTGAGTACAGGCCGTGGTTAAATGTTCTTATGATCAGGCTATATGCTCAGGAGGGATTACTAGATGCCATGGAGAAGCTCATCTCAGAGGCAGTTAACAGGGAAGTAAGAGTCATAGCAATAGGCGTCATGCGCTCCATCATTTCCAGTTATTTCAGATGTGATTCCATTGACCGGTTGATCAAATTCATCAGGCTGGCAGAATGTGCTGGGTGGAAACTATGCCGTTCGCTTTATCACTGTAAGATGGTTATGTATGGGCAGAAGAACCAGATAGATGGCATGCATGGAGCGTTGCAGGAGATGGAACATTTCAGGTTTGATCGTACAAAAAAGACTTTTTTGATCATGTATAAAGCATATTCAAAAGCTGGTAGGAGGTCTGAAGCAGAGATTGTAGTGGGAATGATGTGCAAGTATGGTTTTCTTGATCCTAAGGCTGCTTTGCTTTTCTAGTTGGCCTGGAGAAAGCCATTGGAACAGCATGAGCTAGCATTTAGCTGATTGATAATGGCAGCTCATCGTTATCAGCTCTTGGTGTAATTGTTGGGTGAGTTTCTCATTCTTAATTTCAGCGCACTGTTTTTATTTGATGTAGCCACTTTTTCATGCTTCTAACATGGTCAGATATATCTAAATCTCGGTCAATCTTTTAGCACACTTACTAAAGTAACTTTTTAATGCCCACTTAGAAGTACTGACTTTTATACTTAAGTTGACACTAGAACATGAACTGCTGACTGATTACAATGAGGGACAAGCATTTCAAATTTCTTTTAATGAAGATATATTTAAATTAAGTGCGATTTTAATTCATTCACTGTGGTTGATTTCATCATTTTCTCCCTTTCAATAAAAATGAGGGCTTATTTGTGTGCTTAAAGGATCCAATAGTGAATGAAGCATTAATGCTGATGGCTAAACGTTGATTGAACTTTCTGTATAATAGCTAATCGTGAGCTTTTTTTATTTTATTTTTTTTATACCTTATTATCACGTTCTTATTGTTTTTATATTGTATTCAATGGCAAACTTTCAATGAATTTAAGTTTGTTGTTTTTAAACTTTGTTCATGTATTTATTTAGTATTTGTTGTAATATCTTTTGTTTTTTTTTTAAAAATATTTATGTAAGATTGACAAACCGGAACCCACCATGTGAAAAAAAGACTTGCCCCTGAAGCTTGCAAATTATTCAAACCACTGAGTTAAAGCTCGTTCTTTTTCATGCATATACATTTGTGTTAAATATTGTGGAATTTTATGTATCACCTACTAGTTTTTTCCAATTTATCTACAAATTTCCAATTGTTACATAGGCCTTACAGGAATGCAACTGACTTTTGACCCGAGAACTGATTAATTTGAGCTTAGGCCTGGGCTCCACTCAACATTTACAGCTGCACGAAGAGTTGTGTGTGTGTGAGAGAGAGAGTGTGTGTGTGTGTGTGATATGATTGGAGTTTAGGTTAATTTAGCCATAGAAGTAAGATTAGCAAAAAGGCAGCGAAAGTATCAATTTGGCAATAGAGGCTTTGTTTGTGATCAAATGGTATTCTCTTCAGATTAATTATTAGATGTTGACAATGGTGATGATATCTATAACCATGAATCTTATGTTTGAAGTAGGATGCCATGATTAGAGGAGGGTGTTAGGGTGAGCATTATAAGGTAGAAAAGGCTCAGGTATTTTTAAACCTAATTAAAATTGTTGGGTATTTTAAAATAGAGCTAGTTTCCTTTGAATAAGATTTGTTTCGAATTGAGTTCAAGTGAAGATAAATTTAATAAATCTAAGTTAGCAAAGTTCGGAGTTGTAGTAGCCACTGATACACCATCAACAAATTCCCATAATCAGATGTAAATCTTAAGGCATGACACGGATCTCAGGGTGATTTTATTAGCGAGGAACATTCAAACTTTAATTAAAAGTCATCCATAACTTTAATTTCAACAAATTTATAGCCAAAATGACCGACTCAACGAGACGAACCCAATGATACCAAAATTGGTCCAATCGAGTCAAAATCAAACTTAGATCAAGACATAAACCGTTTTTGGAAGCTTTCCAACATATTTGGAACATTAAATAAACCCTGAATCGGGCGTTCCCATAGTTGAATTGAACGTCTTGACACCACGAATCCAACGACCCCAATATCACTTAATTTCGACATAATAAACACTCAAATATCCATCAAGCCGTCTGATCGAGGGAATTTCTCCGAGTCGTCCAATCAGAATTTGTTCATATTCTATCATTAATTGTGACCGAGATTCTATATTTTGAGTCTTAACTTTTTCTTAAAAGAGGAGAAATTTTGAAGCTTAAGCTTGGAGAAGGAGTTGAAGTCAAGCAGCATTCCTGCAATCGCCGTCAACCACCACTTTCTGGTCCACATCGATCACCATCTATCACCGCCCAGTGATGGAGAGAAGTTCATCCGTGCACCGACTCTGTAGCTTGAAAGATTGTGTAATCCATTTTCGCCTGTGAGAAGAGACTGTACTTTTAATATCCAATGTTGACCCAATAATTTTTTTCTTTACGGGTTTTTCACGTAAAAGATTATGGCGTTTCTATTAATTGTTTTATTTCATCTAAGTGTGTGCAGAATTTTCGTGCAATGCTAAGACAATAATGTATTACTCTACCACCGCGAATCTTCTTACTCATTAGTTTGATGTTGTCCGTGGGAAGAAAAATATCCCCACCACTGAAGTACTTCTGAGGCTTATTGTATGACCATTAGCCGCAACATCTGGGCTAACAAAACATCTCGCTCCAACACCCATCATTCCAAAGGACAGAATGGAGCTAAGGACGTCAAGCTTCCGCATCTTCCCACACTGTAAGGCGTTACTCTGCTGGCAAAGGCTCCTCGAGTACTTTCCTGGAAGATCGAGTATGCAGGATGGAAGAGTTCCAACTGGAGATTCTACAGCTCATACGTGGGGCTCGACAGCCACTCTGCGATGGAGCTCACCCGCCACTAGTTCAACATTCGACAGGAAATGCGTTCGAAAATACTAGTAATGGGCTCTGTCCCCATGAGGGAACCTTTCTCATGTCTAGTCAAGATGCTCACCTTTTGGATACTCCAAGTTATACTCATTCATCTTATGCATCTCATCTGACATCGCTTTGCCTTGATGTCGTTCCTAATGATGTCATTTGCGATGAGTTACGATGCCTGGTCTAGGAAGAGTTCTTCCTGGAGAATACAGATCATTTCCCCGCTCGCCACAATTTTCAAGAATCCTCTCCTTCAGCAGAGACCTTTTCTCTAACACCCCATTCTAGTGGGCTTCAAGCTGACATCTACGAAGGTGTAACTGACCGTTACGAAGGGGTAACTGACCCCTACGAAGGTGTAACTGATTCCTAAGAGTATGTTGACCACTAACGAACCATTATACAAATTCAACGTACAATTGATGTGCTTCTATGTCAAGTATTTCTGACCACTCTCAAGGAGCACTAGCTCCTGGTTCTCTTTTCCGAGGAGCACTAGCAGTTGATGGTGAACAGACGGTTCATCAATGATTTATCCCATCTCTCAGGTTGTCCATCAAAATGAGGGAGAGTCTCTAAAGGATTACTTTTGCAGGTTGTCCACCGAAGCCTGTCAGATTCTAGGAATGTCTTCTTTGGAGGACTCTGCCTAGGATCATTCTACTCGTCACAGTTGCAAGATACAATATGCTCTTATGCCGACCTTGTCAACCATGTCGAGGTATAAATCACTGCGAACAAGGCCGTCAACGCACACAAGGAGCAATTTGGGAGAAAGCTCAAAAATAATGTCGGAGATGCCAATCAATCCCTACAGAGGATAAAGTCCGAATAACAGGGGAATTGTGATCTCCCTCCTCAACATGCAAACCAACATAATGAGCATCAATACAAGAAAGAGTATGCACCGCTCAACACATTGCATATTAACATCTTGATGACCATCAACGACGAAAAAACTGTTAAGTGGCCTCACTCTCTAAAAGCTAACTCAGAGAATCAGGAGCAATACTACCATTTTCATCATAGTCGTGATCACACCAGCGAGGCATGTAAGTAGCTTAAGGAAGAGATTGAAAGGTTGATTTGATAGAGATATCTTGGTCGATTTGTGCATAACAAATCAACTAGTACCGATAATGCAATATCATGAGAGTCACCAATTTGTAGTTGAAACTCAGACAATTGTCGGAGGCCAATTGTTGTCTGGCAAAGTCCTTATCACCACACTTGGAGAACCAACGCAGAAGAAATCGTGCTTCGAGCCCATCATTTTTGATGATTCGGACCTGGAAGGAGTTCAAGTTCCTCAACAAGACCCTCTCGTCATTAGCACAAGAATTGACTAACCTTGCTACATTGTGAAGAGGATCCTGATCAACAATATCAGCTATGTCGACGTCTTGTTCAGCTCCTCTTTTCTCAGTATGGGACTGACAAGGGAAAGACTTCAACCCGCCTCTGGGCCATTGTTCACTTAATTCTGTCCTTATTTGCTGGGAAACCTCTCCCAGACTCTATAAATAGTGCCATATCCACTTCAAGAAGGGAGACCTAGACCATGAATCAAGGAGGAAGAGCGGGACTTAGAGCAAGACTGAGAAGGAGCTAAATTCTGATGTTGTTTTGGGATAAAAACCAATGAATGTTTTCTGCTCTAGCAACCGCTGATCACCATTGCTGGCGGGCCATCGTTAACAACCATCAGCCTCTTTCTGCTTGTTGCAAAGAAGCCCCTTGCGGAGTCACGATATACGTTGCAAAGGAAGTACCGTGTAGAGTAACAACCAACGTCGCAGAGTAACGACGCACCCCAAATATGATGTAACAATGATACACCCCAAATATGATGCAATGATGCGTCATACTGACTAAACAATGACACAACCCACATACGGTGCTAGGACGCACTTCAAAGATGGTGTAATAATACACCCAACGTACGAAGACCTTCTCAAGGCACTAAAGTTATCTCTTCGCAGCTCTCTGCTATAGTCAACATGATGCACAACTCTTGTTGCTTCCAACTCCGGCCTCCGCAACTTACAACCGTTCTCTCAACTTTGACCTCTAAGGCCTACGATATTCTCACATCTCATGCAACTCTGAACCTCCGGTCTTTGCGGCCTACAAAAGTTCTCACAGCGCATGCAATTCCCTACTCTGCCCTTTGCGGGCTATGAACTTTCTCACCGCTCATGCAACTACCAACTCTAACCTATGCGGCCCACAAACTTTTTCACAACCAATGCAACTCTTAACTCCATCTAGCATTCACGGCCTACAAATGTTCTCACAACTCTTGCAGTCCTCAACTCTAATCTTTGCAACCTACAAACATTCTGATAGCTCATGTAGTTTTTGAATTTTAATTAACTATGTTTTTTTCCATTTTTTGGTAATAAAAATCTTTAGAGGCTATCCTAAGAAACTTTTAGGTCTATTTAGTGCATCTCTTGATGTAGGATTTGTTCGTGATGCGACGTGACTTGAGAAGCTCAAGAAGGGTGGTTTTTGAAAATATTTGAGCTTGCAATATTGTAATTAATGATAGCAACATCAAATATTGTTCATTCACTAGTCTGCAAGTCCCTTACCAAATCATTTTAATTTGACCGTAATTGAGATTTTTTTGGAGTTTAGGATACATTAATGAAGGCATGTATTTGTCTGCATGAAGCGAAGAAATCGGTGCTGCCCTAAGGTGACAGATGAAGGAACAACAGATAGGAGCTAGTGTTGGATTTAAATCCTAAACTCTAACGGTTAAATTGAGATGAATGTACTTTAGTTCAACCTACCTAACACTCCAACCTTTATGGGCAATCCCCAGTCAAAACCTATGTGGGTTCGAGTTTAATTGACCAATCGGGTTCAAGTAATTTTAATTTTAATAAATTTGACTTCTGAAAGATTTGCGATGGTAGAGTAATAATTCAGCGTTTTTAAATTAGATGAAGATTCATCACACAGATAAAATATAAATAAATAAGAGGAGACACCTCGATTTTTATATGGAGAACTTTGGAAATAGAAAAAACCAGATCGTTGAACTAATTAATTATATAATTATAGGTACAAAAGCCCACTCTCCTCTTCAATTAGAGACGATGAAATTACAAGCTTGATGTACAATAGTAGTTCAACAATGATAGTCGTAACAGACCGCAAGTGACGTAGTCAATTCTGTATGAAGGCAGTAGTCTGCCATGAATATTATAGTTGATGACTGTAGCACCAACTTGTCGTGGATGTCGTAATTGTAAATGTGGTAGCAGTTTGTCATATAGGTTGTAAATGGTTGCTTTAGTAGTGTCGGTCGGGCACAGAGACCGTAGTAAGGAGCTGCAGAAGCTGTGGCCATTTCGGCGTAGTTGATCACATACGTCGTAATGGTGAGCTACGATAATTCCATAGACCATATAGGTAGGCGTTGGGGGCTGCTTGAGATGTGGAGTGTGTAGGCCATACTTGGTTACATATACCATAGTGGCGACCTGCAATAACGTTTGTAAGCCATTGAAGCCGAAGTTGGGAGGAGCATGAGCTGTGGATCATGTAGACTGTATGGTTGGTCATGTAGACTGTAGGGCTGAGCTGCAATAATATACGTATACCACAAAAGTTGGAGTTGAATGCTGCACGAGCTATGGATCACTTAGGATGTAGCTGGTCATGTAGGTCATTGTGGTGAACTGTGAAAACATCTGTAGGTCATAAGGGCCGGAGTTAGGAGCTACAATAATGTCGTAAACCATAAAGGCTGGAGTTGGGAGCTACACGAGTTATTAACAATGTAGGTCGTAGTGATGAGATGTGAGGAGAGAACTTCAGGAGTTTGAAGGTCACCGTATCTTGAGTACGGATGTGGTAAGCAATTATTCCAGTGAGCTAGACCGTATTGGGTTGGTACACTATCGTTGCGGGTGTATTGTTATCCTGTATTGTGGGTTCAATGTTACACTGTCTTTAGGATGCGTCTTTACTATATAATATTCATCGATGTCAGCGAGTTGGCGTCGATCAACAATTTATGGTTGACAGTCGTCAGCGGCTACAGGGGCATAAAATTTTCGCCAGCTGCCAATCTCTCCAAATCTTCAAAAACGGAATATTGTGGATGCTAGGATTTCAGGATTTTGAGAAGATGCTGTTTGAAGCGCAACCTATTTTTGAATTTGTGAATGAGGAGTCTTTGTTCAAGGCCAAACTTTCATTCTACTCTGAGCGATCTGTTACCATGCTGTTGAAGAAATCAAAGTAGGGACCCTCTGAGCCAACATCTGTGGTACCCGCGAAGCAGCCTTTACCAAGCATTGATTGTGAAGTACTTACTTAAAAACAATGCAAGAGTGGCGAAGAATCGAGGAAGCCTCTTCCCAGTCCTTCAACCATTCATATTCTTGAGAATGTGTTGTCTCATGCATGCATGGGGCTCCTAGAGGCCGAGGGTTTTGTTAGTCTTTTTTAATCTTTTACTACTGCATAATCATTTCATCAGACTGATCCTGATTTTTCCCTTTTTTTTCAAATGAATAAAATGATGGAGCTCCAAATAGAGCTTGGACTGGCCTAGAAAGATAGTAACTCTGAGTTTGTCAAGATCAAGTATCTTCAATGTGAGTACAAACGTCGATATGATTCTAGAGCCGAAGGAGTTGTGCCCCTTGGAGTCTCAATTAACATAGTGGAGGAAAGAATTGTCTATGATGTTGACTTCTTTCTCGTTGCAGCTTCAAGAACTTATGAGGGCTCGCGAGGCTTTGGTGGAGGCATGAGTCCATCTTAGTTTGAGTAATAGGAGTGTGAAGGCCCTACAATAGACAGTATCAACCCACGAAGAAGAGATCCGAGATTTGAGGTCTTTGAGGGGAGTTGATGTTGTCAGGGCAGAGCAAAGAGCAGTCGAGAACTTTAGAATTCGCTTAAGTTTAGGATCGTCATTCGGGATCACTTCCAAGAGGCTCGCAAGCACGTACTTAATGTTGAGGAAAATGAGCAATAAAAGTGGTTCACCAATGAGAGATTCATGAAAGGGAGTCAAGCAGTGCAACGCCGAACTATAGTTATTATGGAGGGGCTCATTTCCAGCCAAGCTTTAGATGATCCTCCCTCAGATTCTGATTGTGAGGATATCGAGGGTGAACTGAAGGTGTTCTCTAGCTACGATGAGAGGGCGGAAGAGACGTTTCCGATTAACACTATTATTCTTTCTCCATTTTCAGTGTCTTTGCTTGCTTTAGATGTAGCTATTTCTTTTTAGTTTTTGTTTTTTTATATATTTTTGATAGAGTAATGTTGTGCGAGTGATACTGATATCTTCTTTTTTGCGTCTTTATTGTGATAATGATGATTTTTTTTTCATGTCACATTGGATGCTAGATGTTGTTTAGAGTTTCTTGTCTGCGAGCAGGTCGCCGTGGGAAAAATTGCCACGACCTTCTACTTACCCGGGGCTGTGCATTAGAGTATTACTCAATGATGTTAGATTGTTTGGGAAAAAATAACGAAATACGTCAAAGATTTTTATCATGTCTGAGATTGTTAGATTATTGCTCCCTTGTGAACTTGTATGGATGAGTTTGGGTGCAGTCCACCATGTACTACTAACATATCTAAGATTGTTTATTAGAGTGAAAACTCGACGATGTTAACCCGTTTAGAAGGGGTTGGATCGAATCCATCTGGGATTGATCGGACTCTGACTAAGATGCAACCAAAGTTGCATTGGGTCAAGATCTTGAGTTGGTTCGTAAGTTAACCGTTACACTTTGTGGAGATGTCACTTATGTGGAGGAAAACAAGAGAATCACACGAAAAGTCTACAGTATATTGGCACAGATACGAAACACATTAATGCAATATGCGATAATATTAGAAAACAAACAATAATTCAAACTGACACAAAATGAAGACCACATAGATAAACTATTACTGATAGTATTTTGGGAAGTTTCTGCATTCCAAGTTTGAGGCAGGGTCTACCCTTCTGAGTCCCTCAGCTTGAAGGCTCCAGTTTTGATCTTGACGATGCGATGTAGGGGCCCTCCTCGAGGGAGGACAATGTGTTTCATTGCGAGCCATGACCAGTTGCTTCTTGACTTCACAGGATCATATCCCCAATAGAGATAGGTCGAGGCTTGACCTTTCGATTGAAGTTGCGGGCAACTCTCTAGCAGTAGGAAACAGTCATATGGTTGGCCAGATCGCTTATTTTGGGGAGGTTCAAGTGTTGCAAACCTTCTTGTTGTTGTTGAGTTGAAGGCCTAAACTCATGGGTTTGGAATTGCAATATCGGCTTGGATGATAGCTTTCGGTGCCAAAACACAAGTTATATGGAGTTTCTCCAATTGGACTTCTAGATGTGGTGCAGTAGGCTAGAGGAAGTTGTAGAGCTCTTCAACCCACTGTCTCTAGCCTTTTCGAGACGAGTCTTCAACCCTTTGAGCACGGTACAATTCGTCACTTCTATGTTGTCGTTCGTTTGAGGGTACACCACGCAGTGTGTAGGAGTTGAATATGGAGGTCCTTGCAAAAAGACGTGAATATCTTCCCGAAAAACTGAGTTTCGTTGTCATTGATAATCATCTCGGGGATATCGAATCGACAAATAATATTTTTTCAAACAAACTGTTTGGGGTTGGCTTCTGTGATTTTAGCTAGTGGCTCAACCTCAATCCATTTGGTGAAATAGTTTACAACTAGGATGATGAACTTTCGTTGTCCGGTATCTATTGGAAATAGTTCCATGATGTCCTCCCTCATTGGGCAAATGATCAGAGACTCAAAAAGGACGTGAGTTATACTGGCGGAAGACATGTGGTACATATTGACAATTTTTGCACTTTTGCACAAGGTCCAACGCATTTTGCTTGATTATGGGTCAGTATAATTCTTGTCTCATTATTTTAAGGGCGAAAGCTCTACCACCGAGGCACTCCCTACATATCCTAGAATGAACATCGCGCAGAGCGTAGTTAGCTTCAAAAGGGGAAAGACGTGGTACGGATTGACAAATGTGTTTTTATATAGTTTGTCCCAATAAGTATGAAGTTGGTGGCTATGTGTCAGAGTTGAAGCGACGCTGTAGAATATCGGGTTGCGTTCCATCTCAGAGGACGGAGATGATGGATTCCATCCAAGGTGGCTCATTCGGGTCATACCCAAGGGCTTTGGATGCTGTGAAAAAATATTTTTTTGATGCGCACTTTTAAAGAGAGATCTCCAGTTGTCGAGGTTGCGAGCTTGGAGAGGGCATCAACAGGGTGTTATGCTTCCGAAGTATGTGAACGATCTAATACATTTTGATTTGGGCGAAAAGTGTCTTCACTAGACTGAGATACTACACTAGTTGTGAGTTGTGGGCGTCAAAGAATCCATCTACTTGGGATGCGATGAGCTGATTTAGTGCGGACGATCAAATTTTGTACTTCACAGTCTATGACTAGTTTTAATCCGACGACAAAGACTTCTTACTCGGAGACATTATTGGTGGCTGAAAATTTCAATAGTGTCCTTTCTCCAATATATCCGGCTTTGGGGAGATGTGTAGTATTCCAACGCCAGTTTCAGAGTTTCCCAATGCTCTTTCCATGTACAGTGTTCATCGAGGTGAGTGTAGTAGATAAAATGATGACTCATCAGAAGCATACACCATGAACTCCACCACAAAATCGGTCAACACTTCCGACTTGATGTTTGGTTGTCCCAACTTTTGGCTTTTGTGGGTAGGTCTTTAGAGGAAGTTGTGTGTTGACGCTGATGTTGTGAGTGTGGAAGTACGAACGGAGTCTTTTTGCTGAGAATACTAGAGTTGGCGCAGTCTTTTCCACGGGCGGGCAACAACTTTTTGTGTCAGAGAGAATCGTGCGGGCATTGTAGACTAGCCGTTCAACCGAATTCTTCACTCAACTAGTACTGAGTTTGTCGCGTAAAGTAAAATAGGCAAGTAGATGCACACCGCTTTCGTTTGGACGGGCTTTGAAAGGAGGGCCGGCGAAGCCATATATGACTTGAGCTGCTGAAAGCATCCTGATATTCATCTGCCATTGAAAACCAGTATTCCGAGCACCTCTTAATATCTTAAAGAACGAGAGATACTTATTCTCAGAACGAGGCAATAAGCAGGATAAGACGGTTATTTTACCGTTCAAGCGCTGCGACAACTTGATTTTTTTAGGAGCACCATGTCTTTTAATGCCTTGATCTTTTATGGGGTTGCCTCAATTCCTCGATGAGTGATCATGAATTCTAAAAATTTCCATGATGTGACTCTAAAGGAGACACATATCGTACTGACGAAGAAGTTGAAACACTCATCTAGTTGATAGATGTGTTGAGATGCTTCTAAACTTTTTATTAACATATCATCGATGCACACCTCTAAGGAGGTCTTTGAAGACCTTGCTCATGAGGCATTCATATGTTGCACCAGAGTTCTCAACCCGAACGAGATAATCTGGTAGCGGTAAAATCCCTTGTCTAATTGAAAGCAGGCGGCCTTCTCGTCTCTCAGATTCATTCTTATAAGATTATTGCCCGAGTATGCATCTAAGAAATTTAGCATCTGATGTCTAGATGTGGCATCAACAAGTTGATATGTGCATGGGAAGGGAAAACTATACTTTTGACAAAGCCTTATTGAGGACAATGTAGTCGACGCGCATTCTCTAGACATCATTGACTTTCTTAACTGTGATGACATTGGCCACCCACACAAGGTGGTGCACCTCCTGAATGAAACTTGCCTCCAGAAACTTGTTGATTTCCTATTCGATAGATTGTAAGCAATATGAGTTAAAATTGCGCGTCTTCTAGATGACCGATTTGAAAGTTGGATCCATTTTTAAATAGTGCATGATTATTCCTGGGCAACTCCAGGTATGCATGTTAGGATGCATGCGAAGTTCTTTTGGTTTTTTAGGAGAAAGAATATATATTCCAACCTCCGCTCATCAAAAAGTAAGGAACCAAGCTGCATCGTCCGTGAAGGGTGGTCATCGGAGAGCGGGACGTGGACCAAGTCTTTCGTGTGATAAGCCCGTTGGGATACATCGTAATCCCTAAATTCAAAGTTCTCGATGCCAAGTATTACTGATGGAGATGGCTGGGTTTGTCTGAGGTAGCATTGTTGTGCTATCTGCTGATCTCCTTGCATGTCGTCGATCCCTGCCGGTGTTACGAACCTGAGCTTGAGATGTGGCCCGGAAGACATGATGCCGAAGATGGACTTTAAGGGCCTCCCAAAGATAAACTTGTATGCCGATTTTGACTTGACGACGATAAAGTGGATTGAGTGAGCTATTTGTCTAGTAAAGTTTCCCATAACAATAGGAAGATTTATCGTTCCTTCGACTCTTACTGATATATTATCAAAATTGTATAATGGCTTGGGTAAGGGTTGAAGCCTTTTCCTTGTCAGCCTCAGGCTCAGGAAAGTGGATTAGAACAAGATGTCGACAGAGCTGCCATTGTTGATCAGGGTCCTCTTCAAGTTGTGGCAGTGCTCGCCAATTTCTGCGCTGATCACGTGAGGGTCGTGGTGGGGGATTTTGACTCCTTCCAGGTTAGAATCATCGAAAGCGACGGGCTCAAAATGCAATTTTTTCTATGCTGGTTTTCGAGGTGTAGTGATAAGGATTTGGTCGGACATCAATGGGCCTCTGATGATTGTCTGAATTTCATCTACAACTTGGCGACTCCCATTGTGTTGCTTTTGTGTCTGTTGCCCCCCTCCTCCCCGGCCCAGTGGGAGCATTATCGACACCAGTTGGTTTGTTCAACACAAATTCATCAAGATATACTCGTACAAATCTTTCAATTTCTTTCTTGAACAGCTCACATGCCTTATAAATCAATGACAATATTGCTCTTGATTCCCTAAGTTAGCTTTTAGGGGGTGAGGTTACTTAACAGTTTCTTGTCCTTGATGACCATTAGGGTGTTAACACTCGATGTGTTGAATAGTGTATACTCTTTCTTGGGACGATGCACATTCTGCTGGTTTGCATGTCGGGAAGGGAGGTCACGCTTTCCCTGCTATTCAGACTTTCTCCTCTATGAGGATGGATTGGCATCTCCAACATTATTTTCTTGCTTCTCTCAAACTGCTCTTTTATGCGCCGATGGCCTTGTTCACAATCATTTGGGCATATACACGATGAACAAGGTTGGCATAATAGCAGACTGTATTTCGCGTCAGTGACGAGTAGAAAGGTCTTGGGAGGAGCCTTTTAAGGAAGACCCCCTTAGCAACTTCAGATCCACTTCTGGAATTTGACGGACTTTGGTGGAGAACCTGCGGAAGTAATCCTTAAGCGACTCTCTCATTTTGGCGAATTCGCGAAAGATGGGATTAATCATTGATGATCCACTTGTCGCAATGAACTGCTCCATGAATAGTCTGAGAAGCTCGTTAAAAGTGTTGATAGCGCCCTCCGTAAAAGAGTTGAACTAGATGCAAGCTTGGCCCCTAAGCGACTTGAAATATTTGACTTAGAAGTGCAACAGATGCACGCTGAATATGGATGATGGTTCGGTAGTGGTCAACATGCTCGTAGGGGTTAGTTACCCCTTCGTTGGTGTCGATGTTAGAGAGCTTAAAGCCTGCTAAGATGGGGCGTTGGAGAACCATCTCTACTAAAGGAGAAGATTCTTGAAAATTACGGCGAGCGCGGAAGCAATTCCTATTCTCCAGAGAGAACTCTTCTCGGAACAGACATCGTAGCTCATGGAGAATGACATCCTCAAGAACGACAGCAAGGTAGAGCAGTGTCAGGTGAGCTGCACGAGTCAAATGAGTAGAACTTGCAGTATCTCGAAGGTCAGCATCCCGAACTGACATGTGAAAGGTCCTCATAAGGAGTGGGTCCATTTCGAGTATTTTCGAACAACGCATTTCCTGTCGGCAGCTTAACTAGTGGCAGGTGAGCTCCATCACGCAGCGACTGTCAATCTCCGCGTAGGAGCTATAGAATCTTCATTTGAGACTCTTCCATCATGCGTACTCGTCTCTCAGGGAAGTACTTGAGGCTCCTTTGCGAGCAGGGTAACGTCTTACGAGGTGGGAAGATGCGGAAGCTTGACGCTCTTAGCTTCTTGACTACCCTCTGGAATGATGAGTGTTTTAGTGAGATGCTCTGTTATTGTGGATGTTGCGTCCGGTGGCCATGCAGTAAGCCTCATAGGTGTTTTAGTGGGGGAATAATATTTTCTATAGAAGACGTCAAAATGACGTATGCTAGAAGATTTGCGGTAGTTGGGTAATAGATTTTGTTTGTGTTGTACGAGAATTCAACACACACTTAAATGAAATAAAAAAAATTAATAGAAACACCAGAATTTTTACATGAAAAACTTGTAAAGTGAAAAACCACGTGATTTGACCCAACTGAAGATATCCACTATAAATTTGAGATTACATGTATAGTCCATTTTTTCTACAGGCGGGAAAATTGTTACGCAATCTTCCGATCTATAGAATCGGTGTACGGATGAACTTGTCGTAAGGAATAGATGACTAATGAATAAGTGGTGGTTGATGGTTGTTGGAGGCTGTTGATGGTTGTAGGAGTGATGCTGAACTATAACTTCTCCAAGCATCAAGCTATTCGTCAACCTTCAAATTTTGCTTCTCTTTCAAGAGAGTATTATGATTCTATTTCTAGAATCCCGGTCGCAATTAATGAAGAATTATGAACCACTCTGATCGGATGACCCGAAGAGATTCACTCTATCAGATAGCGTTTGATGGACATTTAAGTGCCTTAATGATGCCTGAATTGAGTGATCATATGCTTTTGCATTCGTTTTGTCAAGACGCTCGATTCGACTATGAGGACGCCCGATTCGATATCCGTTTGGCCTTTCAAATATGCTCTGAAAGTTTCTAAAAGTTGTTTGATGTCTTGCTCTGAGCTTGATTTGACTTTCATTTTACAAGTTTTTGTATCATTTGGCCCATCGTGTTGAGCTGGTCAGTTTAACTATGAGTTTGTTGAAATTGAAGTTTTGCATGACTTTTAATTAAAGTTTAAGTGCTCTTCATTTAAAAAATTACCCAGAGACTCGTGTCATGCCTCGAAATTCTTTATGATGATGGGAATTTGTTGATGGTGTATCAGTTGCCCCATATTTTCGGACGGAACCAAGTTCGTTATATGAAAATATCAAGATATGGACTTATATATATATTTATATATATTGAACACATAGTTATCATGAGGTGGAGTCAGAAGAGATGTTGAAATTCTAAATGTAAATGTTAATTATATATTGTACACATAGTTTGTTTTGAGAAAAAAATGATTTTTCATTACACTAAGTAGGCCTTTATGAGCACTGTGTACAATACACTATATTCCAAATTGCTATAAAAAAATTTAGCTGCCTTATCTGCTTTGAAATTAAATATGGAGCATAATTATCTGGCAACTGAAAACATTTGAAGTATTTGAAGTGTGTAGAGATAATGATATGATCGTATAATAAAAATAATTTTGACTATATCTTCCGTGGATCGAAAGGCTCAGAGCGGAACACACTCCTCCAGATATAGTTCGAAGGGAGTAAAAAAATGCATCTTGAGGAAGACTAACTAGCAGTAGTCAACTGGCTAAAAACTGATCAAACAATCGAGCAAGGGCCAATTGAACTAGTGGTCGGTTTATCGAGATGTTGACAGACTCGGAGACTGCTCAGGTAGAGGCCTACTGAACCCATCATATATTCATTGACTGCTTGGTATGAAGCCGGTCATTTCACATTAATCATACCCCTTATAAATAGAGGATTATTAAATGTAATAAAGTTTGTTGAAACCATATAGGAAAATATCTCATTTCTTATCTCTCTGGGTACATTTTTATCTTCTTCTCACGTTTTGGGTGTGATTTATGAACAAAATTGAGTTCAACAGTGACATAATATGCCCATGGCAAGTGTGATATTAAAATATGGAGTTGTATATATACATGTGTGTGTGTGTGTCTATATATATATATAGGGGTGTAAACTAATCGAATACGAACGAATAGAGCTTATGTTCGTGTTCGGTTTGTTTGAAATTTAGTTTGTTTTAAATAAACTCGTGTTCGAAATTGTTCGTGAAGTCACTGTTCGTGTTCGTTTTTTAACGAACGAGTCGAACACGAGCTGAGCACGAACGACGAGCTTGTTTGACAACCCTAATATTAATATATATAAATAATATATTATATTAATTATATAAGTTATATTATATAAATATATAATATCTATATTAGTATATTACTAATATAGTATATTAACATATTATTAATAATAATTTATTATATATTATAATTTATAAAATTTAATTTTTTAAAATATTATAAATTTTTTATATAAAATTATTTTAAATTATTTTATATTTTGAACAATAACAATTCGAACACGAACAAACGCATCACTGTTCGTGTTTGGTTCGTTTAACTAACCGAACGAAAAGAAATTGTTCATGTTTGTCTCGTTTACTTATCGAACAAATTGAACACGAACTACTTGACGAACCAAACACGAACTATTCGCGAACAATGAGCTTTTTTGACAACCTTATATATATATGTTATTAGTCAAAGGTTAAATACTTCATGATGAGAAGTTGCGGAGATAAGAAGAGAGATTACCCGGCTTATGTTTTTAAACTCTAGCATTTTGTTCTCAATCGTCTGCTTTTACTAATATATCCTAGAATCTCTTTTTAGGCAATGTCGAGTGGAGTGGAGTTGACAGACGGATTCATGATTATAAGATTTTCAAACGACTCATATTTGAATTTTTAGTTTGTTCTCTCGCTACTAGTCCAATGAGTAATTTAGCCAATTTTAAATAGTATTTATAAATTGTGCAAATACATAAAGCGTCCAAACTGCTCAGTCTTTTATATTATTATGATTGCATGATTTATGTCACTTAATTGAAGCTATCAGTCTAAAACATATGTAGCTGCATGATGCATCTGATGCTCATTAGCTTGCTTATTATTCATTTTCGGTTTGTATTTGTCTTGATAATAAATAATAATAAATCAGTCAAGTTGAACTTTTTTTGTGAACTCTGACGAACTTGACCTTGATTTATGCTTACTTTGTTGATTAGCGAATCTTTTCAAAAAATCTTGCTTATTCATGCTGGAATTTTTTACACTCTTTAATGGTAAGATAAACTTGTCTATTCATCCAATGAATAAGTTGAGCTTGAGTTAGTGTATGAATACTTGGTCGATATGCTCACTTACGCTTCTAGGCTCATCACTTTTATAGGGATTATGCTTAGCCATAACATGCTATATTATTAGAAATATATGTTTAAAATTTGTTTTTTAGTTTGAGATAATAATATGCAATGTTTATCATTTAGTTGATTTTATTTTTTTTTCATTTTTCTTGGAATCTTATGGCATCAACTATGCATAATTATCCTCTCAATTGCTCTAAAAATTCACTCCAAATGAAATGTTGTGGACTAACCTGGTGGATTTGGTTAATTGCAGCGACTTACACAATGTTGATTGTTGACGTATATTTGATCTTTCCACTGGGGCATATGAAGAATCTTTTATTATTTAAGGTATTATCTTACCAGAATTCAGGATAAATGGCCCTTTAAATGCAGATCTGATCAATGTTGCTTTTAGGAACTTGAATTATTAGGTTACCCTAAATCTCTTATTTCATGATCGAAAAAAAGGTATAGAAGTCTTCATAGTCCTGCATTCACTTATTATTTGTGTTCAAAATTGTAATCTTCCATGGCATGTAAGCTGTTACATTTTTTTTTTTAACTAAAATGAAATTGCCCTTGTTGGGTATATTTACGGGCTTATTTATGTCCTCATCATAAAGTATGTTATCTTTTGGTTTGATCCTTTGTGCTGGAAAGATATTATTTTTATTTGAGTAAATTAATTCTATACTTATTTTTTTTTAATGTAATAAATAAAGTTATGATATTGAATTATTTGGTCGGTCTGAACTTCATATTTGGGAAAAACAGTATAAATGTCTTTATGCTCTAGAAATTAATTAACTGGTTATGTTCTCAAACTTGTAATCTTCCCATGGCAAGTGAGCTATTAATCCATTTTATGTTACCTAAATGAATTTAGCCATGTTAGGTGTACTACGTGTTCATGCCCTCAAAATGTTCGTCATTTTCAGGTTTGATCCTTTATATAGGTAAGATATTGTTTCCATTGGTGTAATTAATTATATGTTGTGATCTATTTTGTCGCATTTACTATGGAGATTAAATTATTTCAAGTGAGTTTTTCATTCTTTATTTAAAAATTGGTGAAATGGAGAAGTGAGGAGAAAGAATAAAATAGCTTAAACTAATAGGTATTAAAGGGAAAAGTTTAGCACATACAACAAGGGACCTCCAGCATAATTTTAGCACTCAGAAGTGGTGAATTGAGTATTTTAAAAACTAATTTGCATAGCATAAAATTTAAACTGATGAAATATCAATATACCAAGTGCTGTGGTGGACTAGAGGTGCACATTTAAATGTTGCAAGAATGGATTAACACTCAAGTGAGTATGCTGTACTTGTTGAAGTCAAACTCACATTAAGTAAATAAAGTATAGCAATAATAGATCAGCACATCCAAGTGGATGCAGAGTGTAACTGTTTAAGAGCGCATATTTTATGTAAATAAAGAAAAATGTAAGATCAACACACAAATTTAGATGTGTACTATTGTACTAAAAAGGTTAGTTGTTCCAAAAAGTCAAAATATTAGCAATCTCAACACATCGGGAATGAGGGAATAAAAGTTAGACTGTTAAAGAGCAAACTGATGCTAATTAAGCATACAAAGATTTACAGCAATTAAATTTTTTCTCGTCCCAATGCAACTTCCTAATAGAATTCTACGACTACCTGCACCAGCACTGAAGGTAATGAAGCTTTACAAGCTGACTTCTCTTTTTTAGCCACTAGAAAAATTAATTTAAAAGCTGGCCTCTCTTTCTAGCCACTAGAGAAATCAGTTCTTTTCCATGCTCTTGACCAAACCTGCAGTTGTTCTTTTTGTGGACTCGTGGTCTCACCACTTTTCTTTTTTGTTTGTGCTAAGGAACTACCCGTAGTATCTTTTTCTTTCCCCGAGTGGTCAACCTCCCAAGGAACCACTCTTAATATCTATTTCAGGTTAAGGAGTTAACTTTCAAGCAACGATGGTTACTTATCATTGAAGAGCTAAATACCTCAAACAAGCAATTTATTAGTAAAATTTGAATATAGGTTTTACAATTGAGAAACAATCTCACCATTCCTTCTCAAGCTTAACAAAAATATATCAAAAACTCAAAAGACTAAATCTAAATTTGAGAAAGTTCTCTTGTGAAATGAATGATAGAGCTTTATAAAATAACTAATCCGTATCACATTAGGCCAAATTGCATAAATATTTTTCCAAGACTGATTATGCCAGTTAAGAGCCCGAGTGGCTAGACTCAGAAGAATTTTAGAAGAAGAAAAGGAATATAAAAGTTTTAGACTTTTAGGGTCTTAACGAGAGTTGTAGAATTTGTAGAAGTTTTTGGTAATCTTTAGAATGGGGTATTTGTTATTTATGGAGAGCTAAAACTTGCCTTAAAATTTAGAAATATATATAAAGTTTAGTTTTTAGGTATGCAAATACTTAACAATTGTATGGTATGCATGTAAATTTCCAGAACATTTTATGTGACAGCCTGAACTCTCACCCATCATGGTATTGTCTGCTTTGGTGTACTGGCCCCAGTTGGTATAACTTCTCTCACCCATTCTAGGAGTGCTCTCATATGAGCACCTTTTACTTTAGAGTTTCTAGTGAAATTTCATCGTTATACCAAAATGACGCCTTGATACGCAGAGTTTGACTTCAATCTACTCAAAAGATAACACAATTTAACAGCTGACTGTAGGCTTTCTTCTGTTTTGTTCATTGATTTGTGCAGATTTTGGTTACCGGATTTCTGTAGTTAGTGATCCACCATTTTATTGAAACTGCTATCGAGCAAAACATAATGATGGATGGGCCATTAAACTATTTGAATTTCCATTTTTTGTTTTGTTGATATTTTAGATAAATTTTTACGAGTAATTGTATAAAAATGTATTAATATTTTGCACTCATCTCAAAGCAAATCAAATGGTAGATGATTCATTGTGATCAAAAATAGTTCGCTATATCCCGACCTATTGGATTCCGGATTGCTTTTTGTGAACATACATTGAGGGTTATATCTTAGTGAAGGAGAGAATAAAGTAAACCAAGAGTTATTACGGAGAGAGCCGGGGAGTCCAAATGACCTACCTCCTTTTGATTGTTTTTTTCTTTTGTTCTCTTATTTATAATAAAGTTTTATGTACAATTACAGAAAAAAGGGAACAATCGTAGAAACAGTTCTTAATATAATTAATGTTCTGATTAATTGTATGAATTTTATTTCATATTTGTATGACAATTTGAATTTTGATATGATGGTAATTGGTTGATCGATTCGCTTGAATACAACCCAATGTGACGATTGACTGGTGGTGACTGTGCTTTGTGTTTGGTCAACCGAACCGTTCGGTCGAACGACTATCTCGTCCACGCGACAGAAGCAATTTTGTCGTCCAATCGCGATCAGGAAGTTTCGGACTGCGTTTGATTTGTCGGTTGGTCGATGAACAAGTTGATTTGTTTTTGGGTGATTGTGACTCACTTGTCGTTTTGGCTCAAGTCTTACGGGGCCTAAGTCTCCTCTATTTGGTTGGTTCGTCGTAGTCTTAGGCTAATTTTGTCATTGCCCGTGTGAGGTATCCAATGAGACGTGCCGTTAGAATGAATTACGTTTTGCCGTTGGGCGAGAGACCATCTCCATGGCTTTGACCTGTCCCGAGTTTAGAGACACGTTTTCACCCGCTTAGCGGTGACTTATCGATCAACTGTTTACACTTGGGGGTAGCTTTTTATTTTTGACCGTCCATTCTATTTGACATTAGTGTTTACATGACCTAAAGTTTCTCTCTTTTCGTAGTCATCCATAGCTATGGCCTATATATCCCAATTCTGTCATCACTGTGCTTATTTTTCCAACTGGTCCATATAAAACTTGAATATGATATCATATAACTAACCGCTTGGGCGCATTTCTCAAATTACCAATGATTTCATGTTATTTTTAGGACACAATGGTCAGAATTTTAAACAATTTCGAAATTTCAAGATGACTAATAAATTGATGAACTAACACTAAACAACTACATAACTTTTGAATTAATATCCGGCGACCATGCCATAGAGAAGTACTTGAATGCAAGACTATATCATTTTTTTAAACCAAGTTTATGTGATTTTAGGCGGTGATATTTAGGATTGCAAAAGAACAGACTCGAGCTGAGAAGGTGCTTGTCAGAACTTGTCTATTCGAGCCTAACTTGAGCTCTATTCGAGCTCTTAAGAATGTGTTCGAGCTTGAGCTTATTCATAAAAAAAATTATTTGAGTTTGATTTATATCCCGTCTTATTTAATAAAGTAAAAGAGCTTAATTAAGCATCATTGAAGTCTTGTATGAGTTGTTTCTTTGAAAAATAAACAGAGTCATATCAAATAAAATTTGTTTCGCTGTACAAAATAAACATTTAATTGACACTCTTCTTGAATGAGATCTAACCGTATCATAATTCAGAAGATTTTCTAATTTTCCTCATTTGAACAGAGAAGATTTTCTAATTTTCCAATTTGGTGGATGGGGGTGAAGTTAATGGTGAAGAATGGAGTGGTAAAGTTGATTTATTTAAGATTTTTTAGTGCTAATTGAGTAAATTAAGAATTTCTGGGATTAACAATGTTATTTATGAAATTTTGAGTGGCATGTATGTAAATCCCACGAAAATAAAAATGCTTGGGGAACAACATGTAATTGATCTATTTTTCAACAAAAGCGCGGTTATTTCCTTCACTTGTTGCTTTCTAAAGAAATAATATAAGCCCATGAAAGAAAGAATGAATGTAGTGCAGCAAGAGCGGCCGGCCCACTCAGCCCCGCCAATCGGGGCATTGCCACGCCGGCCGGGTCTTCACCGGCCCAGCTTTAAGCGGGCACTGCGTGTTCACCGGCGGCACCATGCAGTTATACTGCAGACACAATGAAGTTGTCACCGGAATGGTCGCCGCCGGTGAGATCTCCATCCCCGTCAAGAAGTTATGCTGCAGGTAAAGAACCTCCATTCCCGCCCTCTCCAGCCTCTCTGCGAAGCTCGCCGGAACCTCACCGATGAACCGGTTGTTGTTGAGGTATAATCTCCCCACCGCCGAAAGCAGCGGCGATACAAGCCCAGATAGCCGATTGTAACTCAAATCCACCTCCGCTATGTTAACATCCGCCGCCGGAGCCACCGGGCCGGAAAGCTGGTTACGTTGCAGCAACAGTGATGACAGGGGGAGGGAAAACACGCCGCTGGGGATTGGTCCGGTGAGGCGGTTCATACTGAGGTCGAGGTAATCGAGATTCGTGAGCGCCTGTAGGTTGGCATCGATTGGGCCTGAGATTTGGTTTCTGGACGCGGCGAAGTAACGAAGGGAGCGGGGCAGAGCGGGGAGGTCACCGGAGAGATTGTTGCGCTTGAGGTCTAGGCGGAGGAGCTCAGAGGACGCTGGGAAAGATGGAATCTTTCCGGAGAGGTGGTTATAGCAGAGGACGACGTTGGAAAGCGCGGGAATGGAGAAAATTGCCGGCGGAATATCGCCGGAAAGAAGATTAAAGCTTAAATCGATGGTGCGAAGTAGGCGGAGGGAGGAGAGCGAGGAGGGAATGGGACCGGAGAGGAAGTTTCCGCTGAGGGCGAGGAAGCGTAAGGAAGAGCAGGAGGATAGAGTGTCAGGGATACGGCCGATGACGCGGCCGGGAACGAGAGAGAGCTCGGAGAGAGCAGAGAGGCGGCCAATGGCGGGGTGGAGACGGCCGGCAAGACCCGTTGCGCCGGCACGGGGGTCACCAAGGGCCAGCGCGACGATGCGATCGTCGCGGCAGAAGACGCCGGGGAAACTGCATGGGTCGTCGGTGAAATCCCACCGTGAGAAGAAATCGGAGCCCGGCAAGTCCGATAAGGACTTGCGGATCGATTGGAGGGAAAGGAAATCGAGAGGGTGAAGGATTGATGCCTCCATCGACGCCGAGAGAGTGAAGATAGCCACTAGAAGGAGGAGAGCTGCGCTTGCCGCCGCCATTGGTTTTCCCCTGCTTTTCATCAATACAGCGATCCAACGAGGGCAGCGATTGTGTAGCAAGTAATGTAAATAATGAAAAAAAGGAGAATGGCAGTTAGCTACCGCCAATACGGCTTCGCTTTCTCGTGTGAAACAGCGTGAGCGCTTTAATGGCGGCGAGAGAGAGAGAAGAAGAAGAAGCTTCTTCTACTGCAATGTATCTTCTTTAGTTGGTGGCTACTGTGGGTACATATTTGAAGACCTGTGCGGTGTTGGGCCATTATTTTGTCTTAAAGCTGAAGCTAAGCTTCCTTCCTTTAAATTTTAAATGATAAACAATTGAGTACATGTTTTTTATTTAACAAAACACGGAATATATTTAACATATAGCTTCCCTTTGTCAGAATCTAATTATTTTTTTTTGTGTAAATATAATTATATACCCAATTTCTCAAGTTTGTCAGTCTGCAGTCAAAAAGCTCTCATCGCACCTAGGTGAGTGTGGTGTGAAAACGCTGTTTAACGTTTTGAAAACGCATAAGCTGCCAAAGTACAGTTTACCCAAATAGTTCAGGTGCATTTTTAAGACGCTGCCGCACCAAATAAGCTGTCCCAAACGGACCCCTTGATATCGGGTGCGTTTACAGTTTACGGATATGTAGCTGATGGGGGAGGCTAAACCCAGCTGGGGTAGGACCTGACATGAAATTGGATTCCCATTTTTTTCTCTAGGATTCTCTCTCTGCTAATTTTTATTTTTTATTTATTTAATTTTGGGTGGGAGTGGTTGGGATTCTATTATTGTAAGGGTTTATTTTAACATTTAAAGGAATCAGGATGCATAACATAAGTAGCCATGGATCTGATCTCTTATATGAATTAGAGCGGGTTATGCTAACAACGATTACACTTCTTTTTTTATCACGTGCGCTTCACGTGATAAAAGAGGGAAGTGGGCCTGGGAATGCGGGAAAAGGTGGTTTGACGCCATGGGCTGATCTGACTGAGTTCTTCTTCGGTGTCGGACCCCCGGCCCAGTTACAATTGCTTGTGGTTTTAAAAATACCGAAATGATGCTGATCTTCTCGTGTGATTAGGGCTGAAAATTGCTTTAAATTTTAGTTCGGATTGGGATTGAATCTAAATAAATGAGCTGAGTTTTGATTCAAAATTTTAGATCAATTTTTTTTCAAACCGTTTTCAAGTCATACAAGAATTTGATTGAACTAACTCAGTGATCAGCTATCAATGTAATGCTAAGTAAAATTGAAAAAAACGAGTCACGAGCTAATTTCAAGCTGATTTTGAGCCGGAACCAGTCCAAATAACTCAATTTGGGCGAGTTACTTTTATTTTTGAGCCGGATCGAACCGATTCTAAGTTAAAGCAAATCCAAATAACTCAATTTGAGCCGGGTCGTCTTGATTTTGAGTTGGATCCAACTTGATTCAATTTCGAGCAGGCTCAACTCAAAAATGAGTATAAAGTGTCACAAGCCAATTCTAAGCTGCACTAAATTTATTCGAGCCGACCTTAACTTAGCTCAATATTGGATCGTTAACAATACTACATGTGACAAGGAACAATAGTGCAAAGACTAGAGAGTGCCAATGGGCTCAAAACATTAATAAATAAATAAATAAAAAAAAGTGATTTTCATACATATCACATTTTTTATGTATTTAACAAAAATCTAAATTTTCATATTTATATTTCTAACATGATAATTTCATAAACCTACATATAAAAAATAAAAGTTGACTTTTGAAAAATTAATAATATAAGTACTTTTCAAATGATTAAATATTTGAGTTCCATACATGTAAATATAAATGTTTAGGTATAAGATATACAGATATATAAAAATAGTGCAGTATGCATGCAACTGCCCCAAATTTATATTAGGTGTGTATAAATCCCCTTATCTATATACATACTTACAATAAGTAGAAATATTGTTAACAGTAAGTTGTATTAGGTTCACGTTATGATATGAATTAAATATTACCAAATCCACTTCGTTAGCCTCTCTCTCCCTCCCTCTCTCTCTGTGTCTATCATTGGACCACAGAAAGAGTGAGGGAGGATAATAATCCATTGTATGATAAGGGGGTGGGTAGAAGAGACAACAACTATGAAGTAAAGAGGAGAAGGAAACAAACAGAAGGAATCAATAAGAGGAGGAAGAGACAACCGAGTCATCCATATGAGGATAATTCGTTTAAGTTAAAAAAACCTAATGCTTTAAAGTTTAAACGCATTATCTCTAACTTTGTTCTTGTCCCCAACCTAAATTTTTTTAGCCTTGGTCGTCCCTGTCAAGTTGATATTTATTTTAGTTATCTTACTTGCTAAGGGCATATTATGTCATTGTTGAACTCAAAGTTAATTCATAAATCACACCCAAACATGAGAAGGAGAGAAAAATGTACATGGAGAGATGAAAGAGATATGAGGTATATGGTTACTGTGAAATGACAATTATATCGTCGAACCTTTTCAATTAGTCGACCTCAAATCAATCAGCTTCAAACCAACCAGTTGATGAATATATGATGGGTAGTGTTCTTGCTGGGAGGCCTCTACCTGACCAGTCGTCGAGTGTCAACATTTGGGTAAGCCACCCACTAGGTCAGTTGGATCTTGGTTGGTTGTTTGATTAGTTTTTGCTCGATTGACTACTGTCACTTGTTCTTCCTCTACATGCATTTGTTTATTCCCATTGGAACTTTGTCTGGGAGACGCGTGTTCCGCTCTGAGCCATTCGATTCACGAAAGATACAATCAATAATATTGTTGTTGTACGATCATATCATCATCTCTATATACTTCAAAGACTTCAATGATTTGCAATTGCCAGATAATTATGCTCCAACTTTAATATTAAAACGGATATAGCAGCAAAAATTTTTCATAGCAATTTGGATTGCAGTTTGTTGTACACAGTGCTTATAAAAGGCCTACTTAGCGTAATGAAAAATCATTTTTTTTTTTCAGAACAAACTATGCCTACAACATATAATTAACATTTAGGGCTGTCAAAACGGCTCGTTGTTCGCGAGCGAATCTATGTTCGGCTCGTTTGCTGAGTTAACGAGTCGAACGAGAACAAAAATTTTTTCGTTCGTGTTCGACTTGTTTTAACTCGAAATAGTACTAAACTTTATATATATATATATATATATATATATATATATATATATATATATATATATATGATGAGTAATATTTAAAAAAAATTTAATTGACTAAAATGCTACAATAATTTATAATTAATTAACAGTATTAATTAAGAAAATAGAATAAAAATTATTAAATTAGATTCAAATGATATTTTAATAGAAACAATAATTTTTAAATCTTGTCTCAATCATTAACATCTTATGGGTACGTGATTAGGATTGTCAAAACAACTCTTTGTTCATTAAGGGCTCATGTCTGGCTCGTGTTCCGCTCGCTAAGAAAACGAGCCGAACACGACTACACTTTTTGAGCTCGAATTATAAACGAGCCCAACACGAGCTAAGCCTGACTCGCTCGTGTTCAGCTCGTTTACACCCCTCTTAACATTTACATAATGTTCCAGCATCTCTTCTACCTCCACCTTATGATAACCATGCATTATGTATGTATCTATGTATGCATGTATGTATGCATGTATGTATTTATGTGTTTATGTGTTTGCTTGTTAAATGTCATTTTTAATTTATGTAATTATTCTTATTTATGGCCTTGGTGCAGTTACGTGGATTAATGCAGAAATCAAATGGAATCTAGAGAGCATAAAGCGCATACCGAAGGCAGCGAAAAGGTGGTCAATGATACATGCATGTATATATATTGCTATTGGGCGTTCCCCAGTGCACAGCTAGCCCACGCAGCAAGCAGGCAATGCCCTCTTCTTCCTTTCCCAAAATGATGAGTCCAAAGGGCAAAATGTGGCTACTTGCGCTGGTGGGATTGCTCGGTTTAGGGGCGGCGAGGCCCCGTTCCATTCTTCTTGACACTGATGTTGACACCGACGATTTCTTCGCTCTATTTTATTTGCTAAAGCAGAACCGCTCTGAGTTCCATCTCAAGGTTCCGTTTTTTCTTTTTTTTTTTTAAGGCTGATTTATTTTCCCCATGAATAGGATATGCATGGGCGTGAAATATGGTTTGTTGACCTCTTCAGCGAGGTCGCCTCATGCAATTTGTTGCGTTTTGTTTCGCACTTTTGTTATGTTATGAGAAGTTTTACTTTTTATGCGTCATAATAGCAATAATTGATGAAGTATAGCCTCTTGTTTTTTTTGAGAAATATGGCTCAAAGTTCATTCTGAACCAAAATGCACGAACAATTCCTGTATGGTCGTTTTTTTAGTAGGATCGAATAGAATATTGTCATCATTTTTACTTCAGATTTGTTTATTTAGAACGCCAAGAAGATCAGGACGGTGTAGTTTATTTAAAGAAATCATTTTAAAACCAACTTGGGCAGTTATTGGCAAGTTTTCTTAATGTTTGAATAATGATTATGTATACTATTTATCATTTGATGCAAATGAACTAGGCCATATTCTTTGATTTCTAATGTAAAACTAAATAGTAGATGATATGTTTGAAGCGTGTTTGAATCATTTTCGACCTTGTTTGAACAAGTGTTTGAACCTGGCTTAATTAAACAAAAGTCAAACAAAGCTCAAATTTAATTCAAACATGACCTTTTGAACAATGCACTCATATTATGGCCAGTTGTTTTCTAGGGGCATTCACATACGTACTGCCCAATTTCTATCCATTTACATATCTAACACTGAAAATTGACTTTTTTTTTTTAATTTATACCACCCAAAATTTTCTTATCACATAAAAAATCACTATTTAACTTTTAAAAAGTGAAATACACCTTTCCATGCATAATTAAGATGACACATTTATTTATATATTTATAGTTTATTGTTGAATCCAAATTTGTCATGTGAGGCACACCTAAGGATAGGAGTGGTAGGGACCTCGAGAGAGAAGTGGAGAGAGAAATATTAAGAAATAAAAGAGCACACATAGACTTGCTTCATATGGGCAAACTAGGATATTCTCGAGCTCTATGCCCTATTTTATATATTGTAACTGAATGATTACAAGAAAGAAGGAAAGATATATCTTTAAAGAGTATAAGTCTAGAGAGAAGAACCAAAAGCCTCTTTTACATATTATGGACCCCAATTTATAAAGGATAGAAGGTCAAAAAGTGAAAAATTAGTTGTCTACCCCATTTTTAACAGGGGGATTACAAGACATTATTGTCTTTTATTGCATTTTTTGGTGTTTGTAACTGACTTTGACGTCTTTTAATATTCTTGGACATTTTGGATGGCAGGTCTTTGAGTCTATCGACCGCAATAGTGTCGATCAACTACTTTTTCTAGATACCAGTCTGTAATTGCTTTGGGAACCAGTCGCTTGGGGTGGTATCTGATCGACCCTAATATGGCCGGTAAATTCTAGTATGGTTGGTCGTTTTGCTTGTTCATTAGTGATCTTTGGGGGAAGTGTTGAGAGACTCTCACGTTGATACTTGTGAGATCGTTGGGAGTAGTAGACTTTTGCTCAGTCATTGGGATGAATCTTTATTTTTGGTCAACTTGGGCGGCCCCTTGGTTGTGAGCAGCCCTTCGGTCAGTAGGTTGTAGGTTGGCTGGAGGTTCTTCAGCCAAACTAGCTTTATGAGTACTTGTATCTTTTCGTTAAAGGAATATTCTTTGATTTCTTTCTTTTGATCTGGATTGTTTGATTGTGTCAAGATTCGTGCATGCCATTTTTGGGTGTACATATGTATAATTAAAGTTTAGGTGATAACTTGTAAAATACCATGGAATTGAATGATATGTATGCCAATCTTTTTATTTTCTAATGGTGAATCAAACATCAATATTTTTGCGCTTGCTGGATGAAAATAGAATGAATATAGTCAGGTTGTTCAGTCATTTACTAGAAAACAAAGTAAATGTTTATTGATTAAAAAAAAACATTTTCTTCAAAATTCCCGTGGATCCTATAAAGTTATATTGACTATAAAAACTGATTTAGTGTGAAATTAAAGGTGATTAATATATTAGTAGAGGTCAGTTCATAATATCAATTTTTTCAATAGAGATAGTAACACATTATGGTTTTGTTTTCTTCTTGAGTTAGATATTTATATCATTTGAATATGGATTAACAATATCTATGTCTACTGCTCCCAGAGAAATTTTAGCTAAGATTTATAATGTAAATTAGGATGATGATAAGTTATTCAGTTCATCATCTTTCATTAATATATATGATGTCATGGATATACGAGATGAAAAAGTAGATGATGCCTTAGTCATATAGGATGCAAATGATGGTGCGTCATTGATGCTTCGATACTAAAGTATCTAACATTTTGTGATATTGCTGAAATTAATGAGTGAGGTCCTGAAATTAATAAATGAGTGAGATCCTTTATTCTTTTTTAATTTTTGCGGTTGGGAGCAACTCAAGCTATTAAAAACATATGGATAACTCCTATCATGAATGTAACTTCAATTCAATGGTGACTGATATAATGATCTTATGTTCAAGTTTGTCTTAAATTCATTTAAAAGTTGAGCAACTTTTTAAGAGAAATGATGATTAAAAGAGGAACTTATCTCTATATATAATAATAAAAAAAAAGCTTTTCATACAAAATAAATAAAAAAAGGTAAAGAAGTTTATTATTTTCATTATACTTTCGAGAAATATTAATGGTGCTTGCAAGCTGCAAAGTTTGATAAAATTTGTATATTTGAGATCAAGAGTCATGATTTTTACACTTGCATTTTGGATATTAAATAGAAAGGCCGTCGGGGACGTCAACCATGGCCTATTTAACGTATAATCAAAGAGAAATTTTTGGATCAAATCATAATTTGAAGTAAAGGATGATTAAACTTGATGTGAAGAGGGACTTCAATATTAATTTGTCTTATGAGCATGCAGGGATGGTGCCGTGAATAAGCTATCACTTATGTAAGAGGAACCCCCGAAAAATTCTTTAAGCAATTACGGTTATATTTGATTATGATAAATAAAATTATTCTATAGGCAATTATTGATCTTCAGTCTGAGATTTGATGACATTTCAGGTATGTTTATTTTCTATTTTTAGGCTTTTTTATTCCATGTTTCAAAAGTGCATGTACCGAGTATTTTATATTACATATTATGAATATATTTTTCATGTTGCAATGTCGCAAGATTTAGTAGGTTTAATGCTTAGATTCATCCAATAATATTTGTAGTTGTCGAGTAATAAAAAAAATGCAGTTATATTTCATGATTAGAGTGAGACTCAATAAATTTAGTTGAAAGCGTTATATTTCTGTGACAAACAAAACAATATTATCAATATTTTTTTGTATTATTTTTAAATATAGATAATGAAGCCTCTATTCATCGCATTGCAATCAATATTACTTAGTTTAAAACAAGCAGTTGTCATGAGGATTATCTTTTGGCTTTCAAAACTTATAGAAGAGTTGAGTTTATTTGTATTCGATAAAATATGGCCGAATAACTCAACAATTGTTGTCTATCGAATGAAAGAAGTTGTCCTTAAGAGGTAGGGTGGATGCAATTTAATGACAACATATATTCAGAGAGCTTCAGCAATTACCAAGTGTGCATGCTCCTATCTTTTGATTAGGTTATTAGAGTATTTGAGACACACAATACAATGGTAATTATTTTATAAACTCATTCTTGTAAAAGATATAAAAACTATTTTGACTAAGAAAATTGAAATACCATTGGGGAGCTTTTGAATAAATCTCAAAATTTGATTTGCTATTTCATTAGCTACTTCGAACATCTATCCTTAATTGTGATATTAATGATGGTATTAATTTGCATGAGAGGATATGCACATTAAAAATTTGATGTGATGAGTCAGGTGCAAGAACTAGCATTAGTGGCAACTCGGGATTGGAGTGTTGTGTTTCAATTTATGCATATGGTTCCATACGCAGGACGCATATATGCTAAAAATTCACATTAGATTAGAAATAAAAACACTCAATTAGTTTCAGATGAAATAAATAACATTATCATGCTGTTCTGATTGGTGAAGCCAGATAATGGTTGCCTGAAGAACAAGAAATTACCTTTAAAGAGGGAGAATGATGTAATTCAATGTAAGTGAATTTATTTAAAGTAAAAGATTATAACGAAGTTCTTATTGTCTGAATCACGATTTTGAAAGAGGTTTGAACCAGGTTTGTAAAAATATTTCAATGTGAATCACTTCGGATCAATTTATTTGTAGTGAACAACAAATATGTAGGCCATATATGAAATTTTGAGCTTGAAAAACTTTTGGGCTTATTTCTCCAAATAATGAAATAGTGGACATATTTGGCCATTTACAACTATAACATCCTAAGTCTAAATAACATAAAACATAAGCATGAAAATATATGTTTAATTTGAGATAAGTTAATCTTAGTGATATTTTTTATGTCATTTAGAGATGTGGATGTTATTTAAATAAATATAAGTACTTTAGGTGTTAGATATGAAAGTATCTATAAATTCGGTGGTATACATATAAATTCCCCATTTTAGTTAGTGATGTTTTTAGAGTAACATGTTTTTGCAAGGTTGATGCAAATACTACTTAAAATATTAAAATAAAATATCTACTTTTGTAATTAATTCGGATCTACATTTGTAAGAGCTGTTGCCCATGCTTGATCAGAGTTGGCCAATTAAGCATTTCTATCACTTTTATGGATCATTTAATTTTATTCCAAAATTCTTTCATTTATTAGATAATTTTGTTAAAATGTTAATTCAGCTAATGTCCTTGAGTTGATCTTTTCTTCCAACTAATGCTTATTTTTTCGTTTCTTAGGCAATATATTTATTTTTATTTCTTTCTTATCCTCTTTTAATCTATTTTTTTTTTAGAACTGGTAATAGCTAATAAATTACTTTTTGCATGGTTTGAATGCCTTATATTTTTAGCTGCTTGCATGAGTTTAGCTTCCTAATCAATTATTTGAGTTCTGAATATTCAAGCTCTTCATGAAATGTGCCTGTTAGTTATGTTCATAAATGATGTCTTACTCTAGTTTAGGCTGTAACTATTAGTGCAAATGCATGGAGTGATGCGGGGCATGCCGTGAATCATATATACGACATTCTTTTTATGATGGATCGGGATGATGTGTCTGTTGGAGTTGGTGGCGATGGCGGGATATCTGATGAGGGTGCCATACTTTCCAACGTGGGTGGATATCTACCTTTAATTGAGCAGGTAAAGGAACCTTGCTTAGTTTTACTGAATTGATATCTCAACTTATTTTTGATTTCTTATGTATATTTTTCTCTTTGTAGTTAAGAAATTGAATTTGATAGTTTCCTAATTGAGAATAATAAGTTCTAAATTTTCTTGTTTCAGGGCCTAACAACAGTAGGCTACTGCCGTTATCGACAAGCTATACCGATAGGTGTTGGAGGAAGATTACATTCGGACGCTAATTTTGGAATGCGTAGGAGTTTTCTTCCTCAGGTTTGAGCTTAGATATGCATTTGTATGACCTGCTGATTTTTCTTCGTTCTTGTAGACCACATTCTGAAATCCGAGCAATCTCAGATTTCAGATTTCATAGGTTCATCTCTAGAAACTTTTCCTAATATTTTGTATAATGTGCCATAGTGAAAATTTGGAGTAATTGCTGTTTAGTTAGTTATTTCCCAAAGCGGAATTATTTAATATAGCTTATAATAGGATGTAAGGTTCTCAATGCAACGCATGACAATTTAAATGATCTCTTTCTTTCTATTTATGCTGTTAGAGACCTATTGGCCAACAAATGTTTTTGGACCAAACCAATCTCAATCTCTAATTTTTGAGTATCAAAACTCATCCTACGGTCATATTGAATAAAAGGAATGATCTTGCATGGTCACAATTATGAGAACTTATTCTTTCTTATGAAGTTTTAACTAGATATGCTATTTCAAGTAAAATGTGTTGTTATTTTCATCCTCATCATCATCATCATTATTATTTCCATAATTAACCAGCCCTTTTAATATTAATATCAAAATTTCAGATAAGAATTATTGAATCTCATTTTCTACTGTGCATTTTACAGCTTGCTTGCTTTTGTATTAATACAGGGTGACAGGAAATATAACCCTCTCAGTCAACCTACAGCACAACAAGTGATGATTGACACAATTTCGGCTGGGCCTACTACTGTCTTTTTGATCGGCTCACATACAAATTTTGCGCTGTTTCTAATGTCAAATCCACACCTGAAGAAAAATATTGAACATATATATATTATGGGTGGCGGAGTAAGGTCGAAAAATCCTACAGGTTGTTGCCCCAAGAATTTCAGTACCTCCTGCAAGCCTCAACAGTGTGGCAATGTCGGTAACCTGTTTACTGCATATGCCAGCAATCCATATGCGGAGTTTAATATATTTGCAGATCCATTTGCAGCATATCAGGTATTGTTGGATTTATAGGAAGATATTCTTTATTAGTATCATTTATTAGTAGTATTTTTTATTTTTAGAATTTAGATTGTTGGTATGTCATAATTATTGTTTCAATCTTTGATATCAGGGAGTTATAGCTGATATTTTTATTTTTCTAATGTGGGAGTCATCCCCGTCTATTTATCTTGTGATCGTTTTCTATGAAATTGAAAAGGAATAATTATTCTTCCCTCCTAAAACCTACATGGTATCTAAGCCGACTTTGGCCCTTGAAATTGCAATCTAATTCATTTGATCGTCTGTAGGCTGTCCTTTTGCTCCAGCCCCTTCTAGATTCGCCCAATACCATCGTCTATGTGACTGATCCCTCATGAGACAATCGTGATTAGAGCTGGCTAGTAAGGCAATGATTGGATCGTGATGTTCAGAGATCCCTCTCGATACAGTCGAGATTAGAACTTGCTAGAAAAGTAGCGAGTGGATCACGACGTTCCGATACCCCTCGTGATATAGTCACGATTAGAGCCAGTTGGGAAGGCAATGACTGGATCGTGAGGTTTAGAGAACTGATGCCAACTGATTTGGTGGAGTTTTTTGTCTTCCCTCAAGTAGGGTCAAAACTGTGCAGGCCGAGCCTGTATCCGAACTAGGTTGTGTTTTTTTTTTTCTCTTCTCTTGAGGCAACCACTACACTTTTGCTACACTTATCAGATTCTAAGGATGTTGTCTGAATGAAAAATGATGACACGATATCGGTTTGTTCCAGTAATTATGAAACCTCCTCACCTCACCCTACAGCTTCCTCATGGTTAACTTGGTTGAATATTTTTTTTCAAAAGTTACCACCTTACCTCACAGTATAAAAGTTAATGGACAAAAATTTTTTGAGTTGGTTCAATCTATAAAATAGTCAATCGACAAAAAGGCAAAATTAGTTATTTAATCGGAGAAATTTCAAAACTAACTGCTAGTGATCTGAATATAAAAAATGGCAGTTTGAAAATTTTATGGTGATGGCATGACTCATCAACTCTATGGAACCTACCACAGGTAAACCCCATCTATTCCTTCCCACTGCTCGAGATATTTGAGAGGCAGTTCAAGATCTCTAATCAGATTTGGAGAATTCATTACAAATTTTTTAGTTGAAAACTCAACTTTGAAAATCCATAGAAAATTATCGTGATGTTACTACGTATTACAATGAGTTGGTAACATTATTGCAGGAGTTTGATCAATGTTATGACGTTATTTATGGAAATTTGAATGTTATGCTCGCCACAAAAAATAGAGGAAAATGATTGTGCCTATATGTTCTTAGCCACCCTTAATTGGAGTATAAATGAAATCCAAGATTGAATCATTGGTAAGAAACCTCTAACCCCAATTGGAGAAGTTTTTTCTGAAGTTAGACTTGAAGATTCGAAAAGAAAATCATGTTGTGCAATATCGAATCGTCTTGTAACATTAAACAAGAAAACTCGGTCTTGTGCCAAATAGAATTAATACTGATAAAGAATGGTGTAAGAAACCATGATGCAAGCATTGCAAAAATCTATGAAAAACGAAGGAGATATGTTGGAAGCTTCTTGGTAAACCAATAAATTAGAATTCAAAATCCAAACGTGAAGGTTGAGCTTATTAAGCTATGTTGAAGAAACTCAGAAGCCACCTGCTAACTCAAATATAGTTATTTTCATCGATGAGTAATTAGAGCACTTGCTCAAATTATTTCAGTCTCCAAAAATTATTCCCGACTCCGTTATGCTTCTTAATACAAAAGGATAACTTTTTAGCTACTGCTTTGTTAGGTTTTATTCATAATTTTCTCATTCTTAGATAATTGATTCAAGCACAACTGATCATGACTAATTTTTAAAAATTATTTTCCTCCTATAGACCTTGTGTAATTAATAAAACTATCAAAATTATCAATGGTTTCCTCTTAGTAATTGTCATGATAGAAACTGTTAAACCCTTATTGTTAACCTGTTGCGATATCTCCATGTACCTAATATATTGTGTAACTTATTGTCCACTAGTAACATTGCTGTCGATCATCAATGTCAATCTAACTTCTATTCATTTTGTGAGTTTCAAGAATAGACGATGAGGAGGATGATTAACTATGTTAAGGAAAAATTTGGACTCTATTACTGTGATGATGGACTTGGCTCGAATAAATAATGTCAAAGCACTGAGTTAAATTTTGTTTCCATTTCTAAAAATAATGAAATTATGTTATGACATTATATGTTACTTCATTATAGTTTTCAGTATTTAAATACATATTTCTCAAATTATTTCGAAATAAAAATTTATTTTGTTTTAGTGTAAAGTTTGTCACTTTGTTAAATATCATTGTGCTTCTTTTTCTTCACAAATATACAAGCAAATTATGTCATTCACTCTTATTTATAGTGATATCTGTGGTTCTTGTAAAAACCTTACAGTTTCTTAGAAAGATGGTTCTTGACTTTCACTGATGGTCACACTAAGTTAAGGGGTTTATTTAATAAAATAAAAATATATTAAAATTTATTTTTACACCATGGTACACATAATTTTAAAAAATCATTCAAATATTGCGAAGTGATAATGGTCGAGAGCATTTCAATAATAATCTGGTCAAAATTTTCTCAAAAAAGAATAATTCATCAAAGCTCTTATGTCGATATTTCACAAAAAAATGTCATTGCTGAAAGGAAAAGCAAGCCCTTATGGGAGGCATCTTGGTCATTGATATTTACCGATCAGGTGTCTTAATATCTTTGGGGTGAAATCATCCTTATTGCTACTTTTTTCATAAATAAAATACACAGTAAGGTTTTAAGCTTTGAAATTTTTTTTGATGTTTTTTTTTTTAAAGATTCAAAGAATCATCTTCTCTACCGCTAATGATATTTGAATGTACTATTTTCATTCACAGCCATCATCAAAGAAAATGTGAACCTCAAGCTAAATAAAGTGTGTTTGTTGGTTATGCTCATAGCCAAAAGGGATATAAACACTTTGAGCCCAATTCTAATAAAAATATGTTACCTCGTATGGTATTTTACTCTTATTATAATATTTTTTCTTACCTCATCATCAAGAGAGAGAACAAAACAGATTTGTCACTGATTTTCAAGATTTCTTCAAACCTGAGACTCTCAAAATAATATATATCTAATCTTGATTGTTCAACTTGAAATACTCAAATGATATTTGATCAGAAGAGAGTGTATCGAGTCTTTTAGATATTGAAATTCCTACAATATTATCTCATGATGTTAATAACAAAGAAGAAATACGAAAAACACTACGACAATGGTATTGTTTGATAGTCTTCTCGCAGCAGAGACAACTCAAAAGAAATAGTCTACAAATTCTTTATACCTAAGAAACTGCAAACCCGCCAGGTAATGTCCTTACTAATCATTTATCCCATGTTTAGGTCACTCCATCTTCGAGTTCTAAGTTTTCTAATCCTAAATGTGAGCCTAGTTCGAATCCCGAGTCTAATGTGTCAACCCTTCTCATTCGAGAAAAGACTTGCACCAACATCGTTGTCTCATATTGGGTCATATGAAACCCTCTCACCCACTTTTCATGCTTTCATCTCACAATTGTTGTGTATCAAGATTCCGAGTATTGTGCAGGATGCTTTGAAAATCCCTAAGTGGAATGAGACTGTTATTGAGGAGATGAAGGCCCTTGAAAAAACAACACGTGAGATTTATCTGATCTACCTAAAGGAAATACAACTGTAAGGTGGGTTCTTACAATCAAGTATAATTTTGTTGGTTCTCTAGCAATACAAGGCTCGAGTGGTTGCTAAGGGATTCATTCAGACTTATGACAGATATTAACCCCAGCTATAAAACTAAACTATGTAAAAACCTTTTTTCAATTGCAGCTAATCTTAACTGGCCCTTGCAATAGTTGGATATAAAGAATGCCTTTCTCAATCGAGACTTAGAGGAAGTAGTGTATATGGATGCACCTTTAAGATTTAGTGAGAAATTTGATACAAATGTGTATACTAAAAAAAATCCTTATATGGGTTGAAGTAGTTACCAAAAGCGTGGTTTGAGAAATTTATATTATTTGTTAAAGGTCAAAGTGGCAGAGAGATCATACAATATTCTGCAGACATTTAAACAATGAGAAGATAACCTTATTGATTGTTTATGTGGATGATATTATTCTCACAATAGGAAATGATGCATATGAGATGAACTTTTTGAAGACTTTCCTATCATCTGTTTTTGAAGTTAAGGATTTGGATATCTTGGTATTTCCTTGACATGGAGGTTGCTCGATCTAAAAAAGGAATTATTGCCTAACAACGTAATTATGTTCATGTTATTCTCAAGAAAATTGAGATGATTGGGTGTAGTCTTGTAGACACTTCAATTAATCCAGTGAATACAATTAGGTATAAAAAATTGGTGGGGTATACTTATCACATACACAATCATATATCATCTTTGTTGTGAGTTTCGTAAGCCAATTTATGCATTCGTCTTATGCGAAACATCTTGAAGCACTCAATAGAATTTATTAGATATCTAAAACTTGCACTAGGTGAAGGCTTAGCCTTTCAGGAGATCATATAAAGAGTACAGAGGTGTACACTAAAGAAAATTGGGCGGGCTCAATTATTGACAAGAGATCAACTTCTGGGTACCTACATCTATGTGTGCGGAAACCTGGTCCATGGCGAAGTAGGAAACAACACGTGGTTGAGAAGTGGTGCCGAGGTTGAATATAGTGTTGCGGCTAATGGAGTACATTAGATGTTATGGTTGAAAAGGATATTGAAAAGATGCAGTTATACTGTAATAATAACATAGCCATAAGATTGTAGAAAATTTCGTGCAGTATGATTGCACAAAGCTTGTTGAGTTGACAAATACTTCATAAAAAATAAGATTGACTGTGGAACTATTTGCTTGCCATTTATCCCTACTGTTTAACAAATAGCAGATATCTTCACCAAAGAGTTGTTCAGGCTTAATATTGAGCTTCTTGTAAGCAAGTTAGGCATGATAGATATATATGCTCCAATTCGAGGGGGTTGTTGGACTTTAAGAAGGTTTTATTTTCAATATATTCAATTAGTAATATTTTCTATTTTTAGAATTTAAATTATTAACATATCATAATTCTTGTTCCTGTCAGTTATTATGTGGGGTTATGCTAAAATTATTTGAAACGCCATCCACCAATTCCTTCATCCGACACAAATCTTGAGGCATAACGTAGATGTCGAGACAACTTTTTAAGCAATAAGTATTCAAACTTTGATAAAAAGTAATATTGAGCTCCGATTTCAACAACTTTAGTCAAATTGACCGTCTCGATGAAACAAACCCAATGATACCAAAATCGATCTAGTTTGAGTCAAATCAGGCTCAAATCAACTCCTTACGCCACATTTGTGAGCTTTCTAAGTATATTTGGAAGGTCAAATTGATGTTGAATCTGATGAGCTTATAGTTGGATTGAGCTTCTCGGCGAGACGAGTCCAACGAGCCCAAGATTGCTTAATTCTGACATTGTTAAGACACTCAAATGTCTATTAAATGTCGTTTGATCGAGGGAAGCCCTCTAAGCTGTCCAATCAATGCGATTCATATTCATTCATTAATTACAATTGAGACTATATAAATAGAGCCCCACCCCTCTCATGGAGGGGAGGAGAGAACTTGAGGCTTGAGGAAGAGCTTGAAGCTTTGAAAAAAATTGAAGTCCAGCGTTACTCTTACCACCATCGACCACCACTTGCCGGCCACCGCCGATCTCCATTGATCGCTACGCATTCCTTATGAAAGTTTCTCTATGCATCGTTGATGTAACTCGTGAGACATTGTAACCCTTTCCCACCCTTGGAGAAAGGATTGTACTTATAATCTTTAGTTTATAATAGATCTCTTCAACTAAGCTAGATCCTGTGATTTTTGTTATATTTGGGCTTTCCCTTGAGGAAGAGCTTGAAACTTTGAAAAAAACTGAAGTCCAGCGTTACTCCTGCCACCATCGACCACCACTTGTCGGCCACCACCGATCTCCATTGATCGCTACGCATTCCTTATGAAAGTTTCTCTATGCATCGTTGATGTAACTCGTGAGACTTTGTAGCCCTTTCCCACCCATGGGACAAAGGATTGTATTTATAATCTTTAGTTTATCATAGATCTCTTCAACTAAGCTAAATCCTGTGATTTTTGTTATATTTGGGCTTTCCTCGTAAAAGCTTTTGGCGTCTCTACTGGTTTTTTCTTTCATATGAGTTTGTGCTAAATTCTCGTGCAATGCTAAGATGATAATCTATTACTCTACCACTGCGAATCTTTTTGCACACATCAGTTTGACGTCGTCTGTGGGAAATGAAGCACTATTGGACACTGTTTTCAAGACTGAGACGCCGAGACCGTACTTAAATTCCTAATGATTTACAGCATCTAACCAGCAAAGAAACTTTTGCATTCTGAAGATCATCTCTGGAGCATTCTTCGATGTGGGGGGCAAGCTTCATTGCAGTCTCAAAAGGTCGTGCATGTCAATTTCCCGGGCATGATTGTAGTGGAGTTATCTTCTCGCATCCTATTCGAGCACAATCTTTCACAACTTCTTCCAGGCCGGGGGGCAACCTTCACTACAGTTTGTAAAGGCCGTTCACATTAGTCTCTTGGGCATGACTTTGACGGGGGAGTCATCCCACATTTCATTCAGATTACAAGTCTTCGAGAAGTCAACTCATGAATCTCGAGGCAACTTGGAGCAATAAGTATTCAAAATTTGATAAATAGTCATATAAAGCTTTGATTTCAACATACTTATAGCCAAATTGACTGCCTCGATGAGACGGACCCAATGATACCAAAATCGATCCTATCTGAGTCAAATCAAGCTCAAATCAAGTCCTTACGCCACTTTTAGAAGCTTTTTAAGTATTTTTGGAACGTTAAACGATAGCGGAATCTGACGAGCTTATAGTCGAATCGAGCATCATGGAGAGACGAATCTAATGAGCCTAAAATCACTTAAATTATGGCATTATTAAGACACTCAAATGTTCATTAAATATCGTTTGATCGAGGGAAGCCTTATGTGAAGTGGTTCATATTCTTTCATTAATTTCCCACCTCTCTCATGAAGAGGATGAGAGAGCTTGAGGCTTAAGGAAGAGCTTGAAGCTTTGAGAAAAAACTGAAATCCAACTTCACTCTTGCCACTGTCGACCACCGTCGACCACCGTCGACCACCGTCGACCACTGTCAACTACCCCTTGTCAGCCATCACGATCACTTTTGATCGCCCATTTCTTGTGACAAATTTCTTCATGCATCGTTGTTGTAACTCGGGAGAATTTGTAACAATTTCCCGCCTATGAGATAAAGGGTTGTACTTGTATATTTCAGTTTATGGTGGATCTCTTCAATTGAGCTAGATCCCCTGATTTTTTTCTCTTTCTGGATTTTCCACAAAAATTTTTGGCGTCTCTACTGGTTGTTTCTTTTATCTGAGTGTGCTAAATTCTTATGTAATATTAAGACAATAATCCATTACTCTACCGTTGTGATCTTCTAGCATGCATAGTTTAACGTCATCTATGGGAAACAAAGCACTGTTCGACACTGTCTTCAACTCTGAGATGCCGAAACAATACTTAATTTCCTAATGATGTACATCATCCATCTGACAAAGGAACCTTCTTTGCATTTTGAAGAACATCTCTAGAGCATTCTTCGATGTGGGGGGCAAGCTTCACTTCAGTCGCAAAAGGTTGTTCACGTCAATTTCCTGAGCACGATTGTAGTGGAGTTGTCTTCTCGCATCCTATTTAGACACATAGTCTTTAAAAACTTCTTCCAGGCTGGGGGGTAACATTCGCTGCAGTCTCGAAAGTTCATTCATATTAATGTCCAAGGCACGACTGTGGTGGGAGAGTCATCTCACATTTCATTTAGATTAGAAGGAGAATTATTGCTAGACTAGGGGCAATCTTCATTGTAAACTACGCTTCCTCAGCGCCCCTCATTGTACTGGAGTTCCTCTTCAACCACATCAAGAAGTTGATTTCTTTAAGGCTTGATACATGAGCTACTTTACAAGCTCATGTGGAAAACCCTCACTGGGGGCCAAAGATTCAAAGCAGCTGCTAACGAGTTGTCAAACATTATTCTTGAGTATAGCTGCAATCACATTTCAAAAAAAAATACAGTCCACTGCGACTTACGCCCCAATCTCGAGAAACACAAAACATCTCTGACACCTTATTGTGGGCTTAAATCGATCCTAGTGGGACTCGATTTGACCTCTTCCATCACAGACTACAGTCATCAAGCAGAAGCTTCGACTAACAGTCTCAGATAGGACAAAAATCTTTGGTGGATTTCTTTCGACCTGCCCTATAGCAAGTTACAGTCATCAATTTGAAGCTTTGACTAACAACCTCGGATAAGCCAACTATCTTCAGTGGATTTAATATGACTTTGTTTATTACAGGTTAACAACATCGAGCATCTCTAGTTATACAACCCATAATAGGTCCTACATTCTTAATGAATTTTTCTTTCAATTATGTTCCAACACATGCTAGAGTTGTCAGACAGACGCACTTCAACTAACAGCCAAGAGAAAGTTGAGCATTCACAGTGGCAGATAAGGTCTTCACTCGGTACCTTTAGAAGTCGAGCCCAAGGGGCATGACTCAATGAGAAGCTACCATGACTCTTGAAGTTAAGCGCAATAGGCAAGACTAGATGTGAAGATACGGTACTCCTAGAAGTTAAGCCTAAGAGACACTGGAAGTTGAGCCTAAGAGGCAAGACTTGATGAAAAACTGCTATGCCCTTGGAAGATGAGCCCAAGAGTCAAGTCTTAATAGGAAACTAGTACTGGACATGGTTCTCACTATAAAGACTCTAAAAGAGCAAGTAGTTGAAAGAGTTTTTACTCAAAGACCTCAGAAGGCTAGAAGCCTCAGAAGACATAGATACATCAAAGACCTCAGAAGGCTGTAAGCCTCAAGAGCCACAGATATCAAATACCTTAAAAGGATACAAGCTTCAAGAGACATAGGTACATCAAATAACTAAGATCTCATAAGACTACAAGCCTCAATAGACACAGATATATCAAATTCCTTAGAAGGCTACAAGCCTTAGAAGACACAAAAACATCAAATATCTCAGAAGGCTACAAGCCTCAGAAGACACATTTACACCAAATACCTCATAAGACTTTAAGCTTCAGAAGACACGAGAACATCAATGATCTCACAAGGCTATGAACCTCAGAGAACACAGGCACATTTCAAGCTCCTAGTGGTATAAGCTTGATAAGGTACAAGTCTCAGAAGATATATGCCTAAGAAGATACAAATCTCAAAAAGTCACGAGTCTAAAAAGGGACATGATTCTTTTTATATATAAATTGGGCATGTTAACTTTGATTGTAGATTTCCGCATATTTGAGTAGTAAAAAAACTTCAGAATAAATAAGCCTCAGAAAAGGTCAGCACCAATATGCGACCCAGAAGTTGGGTAAAAAGATCCTAGAAGTGGGGCAAAAGCATCTCAGAAGGGGCAACTCCGACTCATAAGGAAAGACAAAAGCAACCTTATAAACGTCTAACTTTTTATTGCATTGAGATGGAGAAAAACGTAGACAGACACATCATCACAGTGTACAAATGTCACATTATGCAATTGAAAGTCTACAAAAAATAACATATACTCGTACAAGGGCTGCAATAAATTAGTCCATGTTCGAGTGGATTCGACATCGCCTCCTCGAAATTTCAGTAGTTTTGTTGATCTTTAGGGGGTCTTTAGATATCGCCGCCATAGAATCATAAAAATCTTCCCATCAAAGCGCGGCGAGAAAACTTCAGCATTTGGTCATCTCCACCGGAATGCACAACAACAAAAAACAAGAAGATCCCAAGCCACATGCTGAGCAAGGACATGGGTAACTTTCTTCATCTCAGCGACGCCAAAGAAGATCCTGTTGATCATATACTACACAGGACGGGGACGATTTTTCTTTGCACTTTCTTCAATAAAGAAGATCCTGTTGGTCGCCTTCTACGTTGGATAGGAACGACTTTATTTTGCCCCACAATGCGAAAGAAGATTCTATTGATCTCCTACTACGCAGGACGAAGATAATTTTTCTCTGCATCACAACACAAAAGATCTCATTGCTCCCCTGCTACTCAGGATGGAGACAAATATTTTCTGCGACACAACATGAAAGATGATCCCATTGGTCGCCTGCTATGCAGTTTGGAGGCGACTTTCTTCTTGTGTGAAATCTCAAATCACCTGCTGGGTATGGGTGGAGACTCTACCTCCTTCCTCATATCCTTTAACAATTTACAGGCTCAATAAGTCATTCACATTTATGACTAAAAATTAATGCAATTCATTTAAAAAGAACACACACACACACACAATGAAAATCAAAAGCTGTCTAAACTTACAATATACATATATATGTGTGTGTGTGCCACTAGCCATGATCTGTTGATAGAGTAGTCTCTTTGAAAGTCTTAAGTCTCACGGGTTTAAATCTCCCTCTAGCCAGTTCGTCGGTAGTGGGGGCGGTCCTCGAATAGTTAGGCACATGAGGATGGCTGAGCTCTCGTATAATAGCCTCCCACCATTCTTTATTAATATGTATATATGATAATACAATGACAAAATAAAATGATCTAGATTTTGATATTTTCGAACGACAAAGTTAGTCTTGCTCGAAAATAGGGGGCAACTGATATGTCATCAACAGATTCTTTCATCTGACATAATTCTCGAAGTATAACATGAATCTCGAGATAATATTTTGAGCAATAAATATATAACATTGATAAAAGTCATTTAGAACGCCGATTTCAACAAATTTTTAGTCAAATTGATCAGCTTGATGAGACGAACCCAATGATACCTATATCGATCCAATCCCAGTCAAATCAAGCTTAAATCAAGTCCTTATGCCACTTTTGGAAGCTTTTGAAGTATTTTTGGAAGGTCAGATAGATGCTAAATATGAAGATCTTATAGTCAGATCGAGCTTCTCGGCGAAACAAATTCAACAAGCCCAATATCGCATAATTCTAACATCATTAAGGCACCCAAATGTACATCAACTGATCGAGGGAAGTCCTCTGAATTGTCTGATCAAAGTGGTTCAATTTATTCATTAATTGTAACCGAAACTCTATTAATAAAGTCCAACCCCTCTCATGGAGGGGATGAAGGAGCTTGAAGCTTTAAGAAGAAACTGAAGTTCAGCATTACTCCTGTTATCATCAACCACCGCAGATCACCATCGACCATCACTTACTGGCCACTGTCAACGTTCTTTATGAAAAGTTCCTTCACGCATCGACATTGTAATTTAGGAGACTTTGTAACCATTTCCTGCATGTGGACAAGCAGTTGTACTTGTAATATTCAGTTTATAGTGGATCTCTTAAACTGGGCAGACCTCGTAGCTTTTTTCATTTCTAGATTTTCCACATAAAAATTTTCAGCGTCTCCACTGGTTGTTTCTTGCATCTAAGTGTCTGCTAATATCTCATGCATCAGACTATTATTATTTTCCATTACTCTACCGCCACAAATCTTCTAACACGCACCATTATTATTTTCCTAATGTGGGAGTCACGTAATTATTTTCAATAAAATTAAAAATGAATAATTATTTTTTCCTTCCCAAAACCTACATGTATGATTAGTGAGAATTATTAAGCATATTAGTAATTCAATAATTCAAATCTCATATTTCAAAATCCAACCTTTATGTATAATTATTTTGGCATCTATTTTAGGATTAGTGTACGAGTAAAGTCTCAAAATAGTTTTGTCTATTTATATGGTGTCATTTTAGTCCTAGAGTCTATAAAAATATCAAATTGATCCCCAAAATTTTTTAATATGGGCTAAAATGTCCCTTGTGAATACTATTTTAGCTCCCATTAAAAGGGTCTGGAAACTAAACTGACACTTTTAAGTCTTTTATAGCCTCTGAGAATAAAATCACTCTGTACAAAGAGTCAAATGTCTATTTTGACTTTTCGCATTATTATATGTTATTATTTTCAGGGGACTATTTTGGGACACGTTAAAAGAGTTTGTAGATTAAATTGACACTTTTATAGACTCTTAAACTAAAATGATTCCCTAAAAAAAGTCAGATGACTATTTAGGCACTTTTCTCATTAGTGTATGTTATTATCCGATCTTCACACAAATCATTTCATATTTGGAATCTTGTGTAATTTTTGCTTATTGATGTTTGTTATAAACATTATTGCAACTTGTGTTTGAAGAAATTTCTTCTTTATTTGCGTACCTCTTCTTTTAGATTGAACTACGATTGATGCTAATTTTTTTTTTGCCATTTTAGGTTGTTCATTCTGGGGTTCCACTCACTCTCGTCCCATTAGATGCGACAAATACCATTCCTATAGATCGTCAGTTCTTCAAGGCATTTTCTCAGCATCTGACCACTTATGAGGCACAATATTGCTTCCAATCTTTGAAGATGGCCCGTGATACTTGGTTTGATAATATGTTTTACTCAGTAAGTACAAATTTCGTCCGTTTTTAGTGATTGAGTTTAGTTGCATTAATGTAAACTATTTTAGACCCAATCTAATAATCCAAGAGCCATAATATTGATGTTTATACAGAGTTATTGCATGTGGGATTCCTTTACATCAGGCATTGCTTTATCGGATATGCGTAACGCCCACAACCCAAATGGTCAAAATGAGTTTGCTGAGCTTGAATATCTAAACATAACCGTAATTACTTCCAATAAACCCTATGGTATAATGGACGGTTCAAATCCATTCTTTGATGGTCGTGACATTCCAAAGTTCAGACTGAGGAAAGGTGGCGTGCACAGTGGTCATGTTCAGATGGGACCTAGTGATCCATTTTGCTTTCTGAAAAAGAAAGGAAAGGGGAGATGCGAGGTATTTATGCCTTATAGCATTAAGAACATGACCAAAGAAGCAAAAGAATAATAGTTCTCATTGTTAATTCATATGATGTTGCGCAGGATGGATACACCAAAGAAGTAGATGGTTTAGATGGTTCGGAAGCAGTTTCTGTACATGTTGCTAAATACGCAAAACCAAACAGCAATGCTAACAGTTCACTTCGTCTAGAATTCTTCAAAAGTTTCTTGGAAGCAAGTGCTATGGGTTCAATTTGATCTCAATCTGAGCTACGGTTGGCTCAGTTTGCTCTATTTGAACTAGACTTGAGCCAAAATAGGTCCATCTTTTGATCTTTAAGTCAAATTATTAGACCTACAGCTACTTGCCTACATATATATTCTTACCAATAACATGCTTAGATAAACAATCCACTCGTGTGTGTCTATATTTTAATCTGAATTTGTTCTAGTTGATATTTATTCTACCTTTTCTGAAAATAAAAACGTTTTTTGGGACTACCCATTTAAGAAACCTTTTTCTTGGTCATGATGAAGGAAGGGGGTTGGAAGCTGTTTTTATCCATGCCTTTGTCACCACCTGTGATATTTGGATTCTATCTCTGGTTGCACTAACTCTTCCATCATAAAAATGCAGGTTTTAAACCTTCCTCACCAGCGGGGACGGTTCAACTTCACCACACAATTTCCATATTACGAAGAAGTTTTCTATAAGCCAGACTTTCAAAACAGAAAGCTGGGCAAGTCTGTAGTTTTTGACATGGACATGAGTGCAGGAGATTTCCTTGCTCTTATTTTTCTATTGAAAGTACCTGTTGAAGTAATAAACCTCAAAGTGATCCGACAAATTTTTTTTTTAAAAGATCTTTCTCTCTGATAGTCTTAATTACTTAAAATTTGCTTTGTTCTTATCCAGATTAATCGTAGTTTTCTAGGCTCAATGATACCAGAGAAAACTTAAACCACAACAGAAACGAAAATATTATTGTTGAAATTTAATAGGATTACAAACAAGACTCTTGACAATTGAAAATATAACAACTCCAAACATATAAAAGACAAGTTTGGGTGATGACGAGGGTGGCGCATGGCGGCGGACAGCAAATAGTGGGTGATTTTTGGGGTGGCTGTTAGGGCAATACTGCTGGACTCGGAGAATGGCAAGATGGTGCTGTCTCGGTCACCTTTGGTGGAAAATGCAAGTTGCATTTCAGGAAACCGGCAGCTGCAGGTTTTGGAAGGGAAATGTGGGATTACGGCAGTAGCGAGGGGAGAAGGCTACGGTTTGGAAGGCTGCAGGGGCTGGGTATCTTTTTTTTTATGGAAAGATTGAGGGTCACGCCTAGTAAAATTTAATTACAAAGTTAAAAATAAAAGAAAGGGCCAAGACACATAAAACAAAAGAGAGTATGAGCCCAAGAGAATGAATGAGGCATAAAAGAAATAAATACACCAAAAGATGACAAAAGAGGATCCAGAGGGATGGAGAGAGCTCTCACAATACAACGGCCTCAATGAAAAGCTCAGTCCAGTCAATACCAAGTTATATAAGAGTTAGAGCACCAGCAAGTCGAAGCATAAGACCAAAAATATAGAAACCAATGAAAATTGAGAAAGAGCCAACATTCTTGTAGGTACGCCTGTTGAGCACATAGTTAATGTTGTAGATCTCATCATTGCTCTCAAAATGCCAATAGGATGAATAAGACCAGAATTCCATCCAAAACATGAAAATTTTCGGTTGAATTCCAAATCCAAAGCCGTAATCCGTAAGTATCCCCAAAATCTATTGTCGATCATCCACGAAATAAAACAGTTCAATAGAAGATAACCAGCAATAATAAATGATCTAGATAAGAAAAAAAGTTATCAAAAGCTATCCAAAATAGAGATATAATGAAAGGATATTAGCTTGCAAGCAAAAGGAGTGTGTTTGCTATCTAGGGGCTGGGATAGGATCAATGACAGGCAGGGAGCTTTACAGAAAGGAGGGGAGTTACGGCAGCAGGAGAAGGGAGCCGCTGAATGATGCGGTTGGGTGGGGGAATCCAGCAGGCGGTAAGGAGTTGAAGTGGATGTGGATGTCGGGATAGATAATCACCACCGGGGAGAGGGATACAGTCGGAGAACCATCTAACCATCGGATGTAGCCCTCCAGTGGGAAATCAGAACGTCGACGGCTGTCCTCACAAACTAAAATCAGAAAATAACCTAAAATTGAAAATCTAGACAACAAACACACATATAAAATGGAGATAGATAGGCGAGAAACGAAAATAGAAATGGGGGATTTCCCGCCAAATGAAAAAGAGGGGGCTGGTTCAGCCCCCCTCTTAACTGAATTGGTTTGGGCCAAACCGGTTCAGCCTTTGAAGAACACGTGTCATTCTTCCGAAGTTGGAGGAGCTTCGACCTCATTCGTCGAAGCTTCCAGATCCTCATGGTACGATGATAAGTTTTTTGGAAGGTCGATCATGTTAGTGTAGTCATTCCACAACACATCCTGGTAGAATAGATAACCATCCTCTTTTGGCATATCCTGAGCGAGAGCTGTATATAGGTGGGTTCTCGCATTGCAACGCTCGAGCCCTTACACTTCTCATGCCTAGCGTGCAGTGGTTGAGTAATAAGTATGTGAGAAGAACTCAATTTTTTGACTGCATCACTCTCACTGACACCTCCTTAGGAGAGACCTCGTCCCCACAGATAGGACTTGGACCCCATTGTCGAATTTTTGTCTCCATAAAGCTCCTCGGGCCCACTACAAATTTGGGGTTCATCTCTCCCATCTGGACATCTGACGAGGTGTCCCGTGTTGACCTGATAGTAACATCAGAATCTCCATGTAATGTTCTTAACATGGCACAAAATGATACTTCTGACATGTTGGACCTTCCTCTGTCGGGGCAACTCAGGAGGGGGTCTATGCAATTAAAAAACATGCATCTCACTTATCCGTGGACCTGTATTTGATATCTGCTCATCAAACTCATAACTCCTATAGACATGCAAGGTCATACCTGTTGATGTTCCTTTCACTATCTATAGGATGCTAACGCAAGGCACCATAATCTCATGCTTTGCTGGGCTGGCCATTACCTCAGAGTCACTACCTTCTAGAGTAGCGACTTTTACCTTTGGTGGAATCTCTATCTCAGGGTCAATTGGATTTGGTGGCTCTCTTCTTCACTAGCTGCAAGTGGAGAATCCTCTCGGAAGTCTTCATCTTCTTTTTAATCAATGTTCATCTCTTCAACTAGAAGCTGCTGCTACTCATTTATGTCCTTACCGTCTTTACTGTCTGCAGTGTGTTTACCCAATTTTTCGAAGACAACCTGCTCGGTGAAGTAGATCACACACCTGGTTGTGCATTTTGCCTCAACATGTCCAATATCGTGACACTTCTCACATTTTCTGGCTGTGGCAGACTTGCAGATTGGTTTTGCTGGATAGTAGCTTGGGGGGTCGCTTGGTGCTGCAGTCTCTCCACGTCGAAAGCTAGAGTGTAACTTTGGGCGTTAGTAAGTAGATAGGAATTGGCCCTGTATTTTCTGGTTTATTTTTATATCTTTTTCGTTCCTCCCTTTGGCCGCTCGGATCACAATCAAGAGTATTCTTCCATTGGATTTCATCTTTAATGTCTTTAATCGACCGCCGAAGCTGGCGGATCTCTCGCCACATCTCTTCTCGGGTAGGCTGGGGACGTGGCTTAGGTTTAGGGTTGGGAAGTGAAAGATGGTGTTTGAGACTAATTGAAGGTGGATAAAATTTGATTTGGGGTTGCTGATTTTTAAAATCAGCAAAGAGAATTTAGGGTTTGGTTTTGGAATTAGTGGTTCAGGGTAGAAAAGAAGATTTTCCAGTGGAAGGGTAAAGCAGATGCTAGGAAACTCTAGAATAAGACTAGGGTTGGGCTAGCTCTAATATCAAATAATACCGAAGAAAAACTAGACCACAATGGAAACAAAAATATTATTGCTGAAATTTCATGGAGTGACAAACAAGACTCTTGACAATTAGAAAAATAACAACACCAAATATAAAAAAGGCATCTTAAGGTGAGGATGAGGGTGGCATATTGCGGAGGACAGCAGGCAGTGGGTGATCTTTTGGGGGTTGGGGGAGGGAGTTGGGGGTGGGGTGCGGTGCGCCAAATGAAAAGAGGAAGGAGGGAGCCGATTCAGCTTTTGGAGGAAAACCCCCGTGTTACTCAATTTGGGAACCAATTCATGTAGAATGTGAAGACTTGTTAAGTTTATATTGTAAAGAAAAAAAGGTATCTGCTTTAGTATAAATATGGTAGTGAAAAAGATGAGTCGGTGTGAGTAAAAAATAAACTGATTATTCACCCTAAGGAGTGCATATTACAAATGAATTTGGTTTAGTTTCTTCCTGGTTTTGATTAGTTTAATCTTATGATAATGTTCTTTTTTCTAGGCAATACTAGTTAGCGGCAATGGTTGGGCAGATGGTGCAACGATAGATGTCGTCTATGATGTGCTACATATGATGGGTCGCGATGATATACCGGTTGGCTTAGGAGATTTTAGTCCCTTGGAGGCTCCAGCCCTTGGTTGCAAATATGTTCAGGCAATTCCATATGGTAGCGGTGGATTTATTGACTCTGATACACTTTATGGACTTGCACGTATGTTGCCAAGAAGTCCTAGAAGGTAATGAATCACTTTTTTCTTGAAAGGAGTTTTGTTGCTTTTTAGTTGTTTGTGTCTTGGTATCTTTCTTTATTGAATGTATTTGCTAAGCAGTTTTTTATGGGATAGCTGATATACCTAAGCAAATGTATTTTCTTTTCACTATTTGATGGTTCATAATACCACAACTTATTGCCAAGACGGTCTTTTTCTAATTAGATAACTAAGCGGAGGGCCAATTATAGTAAAGGACAGAAAAAGTTTGTTATAATACTTCATGCATGGACATAAAGAATATACTACTTAAGCTAGAGTTTTTTGGTCTTTTAATCTCGCGAGATGTGTTGTAATATCCTCAAATTTTACACAACTGCTTTTGTTTGCATTAAGAAGCTAAATTTATAAATTTCAGTACACTTGAGCCTTTATGTTTTGTGACAGATTCACTGCAGAAGATTCCATAAAATATGGTGCCCCAAGGAATACTGCTCACCCAGAACTTAGACAACCATTAGCTCTTAAAGTTTGGCAGTCCATTTCAAGGGAAGTAAATCCAAGTCAGAAGATAACAGTTTTGACTAATGGCCCTCTAACAAACATAGCAAACATTATTCTTTCTGACGAGAAAGCCACCTCAATGATTCAGGTTGATTTTTCTTTTTTCACATTTTCAACATGGCAAGTTCCTATGCTCTTTGATTTATAATAAACAAGAGAAATTATACACAAAAATAAAAGAAATGGCCCCCTTTCAAATTAATTAAATAAATGTTATTTTGATTCTTTTTATTTTCCTAAAGGTTCCAGGTAAGGTATATTCAAATGAAGAGTTAATGAAAGAAACTTGAAATAAGAATGTTGTTTGACTATCAAATGAGAAACAATAATGCAGAAGCTATGTGTTTTTTAAGGTGACTGCTAAGGAGCACTGTAATACGTAACAGCTGAAAAGATAAACGGCCCAGTTGATTTTTTGGCAGGGTAATTAGATTCGTAATTAGGTTTACTTTTAAATAAACAAGATTGATCAAAATTAATTTATTAAAAAAAGGTTTAATGATATTAATAAGACTGTTGAGATTTGTATCTAATGTAGGATCCTACCTATTTGTAAACAGAAGAAGTCTAGAGATTTATTTATAAATATTGTACGACTCTATATAAGCCTAAGTCATTAATGAAATGGGCAAGTCTTTTAGAGCAATTATGTCTTTGTGTTATTAGAGCTAAACCCTAACAGAAGCAAGGACAAAGCTACGGTAGACCCGGGGAGAATCATAGAGAAGAGTGATTTCTTCCAGTGGACGGATAAGGTCGAAGATTCGACTGCCGAGAGTGATCGGGCGTGCAGAGTATCTCTGGAGGACGGTCTAGTTACTGACATACACAGCATTCAATTTAAAATTAATATTATTATATTATTAAATGTTATTTTATTTTTTTTTTCTTATTTTAATAATCACGATACTCACTGCTAAGTGAGGTATACAACTTATTATTTGTATAGTTCTGAATTGAACTGCTGTTTCATAAGTATCAAATATATTACGATGACAGTTTTGTTGCAAATATCATTACTGCACATGAGTAGAATGATCATTTGTCCAGAAACAGCTACAAAACTGTTATTTTCAAATAACACAAGCCAAACAACTAGTCAGCTTTTCTGCAGTAGCGGCTACGCATCAGCTTTCTAGGGCAGCTGCTGCGCAGCAACTTAATAATAAGCTGCAGCTGCCCCAAACAGACCCTTAATTGATTTAAGTGCTAGAAAGTGAAGTGAATAGTTGAACTTTTTTAGAAGTCTTTTAATAACAAAGGTGAGAGCTTGTTTTCTTTTGTGTATTAAGTTAATATTTTATTAAATGAATAATTGTCTTATTAAATAATTTAAAACAAATATTTCATTCATGTATGATATTTTGAAAGTCTGAAATAATATCACAAGTAAGAGCAAAATCACAGACATATGAATGTACATTTTAAAGGATTTTAATTTGATATGAAATGAAATATAAATGTTAAGTTATACAGTATTACACTCAGATAGTATTGACAGGGGATGCAGCGTATTCGTGCTTGTTAAAGGAATGTTGAAGATCCACCTTCGGGTGCAAAATGAGAATACTTTCAGGTTCATTTTGAGGGTACTTTCGAGTACATTTTTTAGGATATCTTCAGGTATGACAGTAATTCTATTTTGACTATTAATAATGTTAAAATGGTAAATACTTAAAGTGAAATATGAAGTGATAAAATTAAAGTGAAAGTTCAAGCTTTTATAAAGTATTGAGCTGCATTTTCTTTTGACCATTCACGTATAGCATATGAATCATTATTTAATCCATATACATATTATAATTACTTACTAAGTCAATTTATAGTTGAAATTAATGTTTTCTTTCAGTAAAAGAAAAAATTTAGGTTGATATGTTTGGTAGGAGGGATTTAATTTACAGGAGGATGACTGCAGCTGATGGGTACTACTTATGATGTATTTGTAATTTATGTTTATTGTTTCCTTCAGATATTGTTCAGTATTGGTTTGAGATGAGGTTTTCAGATTATGTTGTTGTTTTATAATGTTTACTTTTATTGAACTTAATGGATTAGTGACTCTTTTATATATTGAAAGTTTTTGAAAATTTTTGTGGTAAGTAAAATAAAATGTTAATACCGTCCGATCACAGTTCCTACCTTAGTTAATTCCAAGGACCGGGCCTGGTCGTGACACAGTGTTCTTTTGATGACATGGTGGTCGCATTACTATTCTTGTTGTGTATTTTGATGATATGATTGCCAGTGAGGACGATAAGGGAGAGATTGCTCTTCTAAAGCCAAATTTGGGCAAAGATTTGAGATGAAGAACCTAGACATCTTACATACTTCCTCGAGATTAAGGTGGCTCATGCAGCAGAGGGGATTGTTCTATCTCAGAAGAAGCATATGATAGGCTTGCTCATGGAGACAGATATGTTGGGATACAAACCTGCAGTTTCACTAATTGACCAGAAGAGAAAGTTGAGTGCAGAAGCAGGAGAGCCAGTTGATCGCGAGAAGTACTTGTGGTTGGTAGGTCGTCTCATCTATTTGATTCACACTTGTTTCGACATATCATTTGCAGTAAGTGTGGTGAGACGCTACATGCATGATCCGAAGAAGGGCACATGGATGCAATTTATCAAACTCTGAGGTACCTGAAAAGTGTACTAAGGAATGAGTTAATCTTCAGGAAGAATGTACATGTAAGCATTGTGGGCAATTGTGATTCTGACTGGGCGAGTTGTATTGATTATAGGAGGTCCACATTTGGATGTTGCATGTTCGTGGGCGGCAACTTGATCACTTGGAAGAGCAAGAAATAGTCAGTATTAGCAAGGTGAATCGCAGTGGCAGAGTATAAGGTCATGATATTAAGAGTTGCTGAGATGATGTGGCTGAGAGCCTTATTAGTCGAGCTCAAGGTGAACCAAAGTGCTCAAATGAACTTGTGGTGCTACAACAAGTTAGCGATCAGCATCACCAACAACCCGGTGCAACATGATAGAACCAACCATGTGGAGATTGATAGGTTCATCATCAAGGGAAAGCTGAATAATGGACCACTTAAGCTAAGTCATGTAGCCACTGGAAAGCAAGTAGCTGACTGCCTCACCAAAGGACTTAGCTCTTTAGATTTATCTAGGTTTTGTGACAAGATGGGCTTAGTGGATATCTTTTACCCATCTTAAGGGGGGGTGTTGAGATTTGTATCTAATGTAGGGCCCTACCTATTTGTAAATAAAAGAAGTATAGGGATTTATTTGTAAATGTTGTAAGGCTCTATATAAGCCCATGGATTAATGAAACTGGTAAGTTTTTTAGAGCAATTATATCTTTAAAGACCGTTCATCAAATGAGTTGATTAGGCTTATGGAAAAAGATCTTAAATTGACCACAACAGCTAACTAAGCGCGCTCAATTAATCCCCAATAAGGGATAAGTGATTTAAATTGTTTGTTTGGGGAAGGATTAGGAAGAATGGGTGTAAAACAAAGATACCATGCATACTATTGTATCAAAAGCTTTGTATAAAATGGGGGCTAATACCTCAAGCAACACTCTAAGATGACTGAATGGTGGAAGACTCATGAAGCAAATTTCAAATAATTAGGATAAAGCTAGTTTTGACATCCGTCTAAGTCAATAATATCCATACCCCATGCATAATTTCAAGGGAATTTTACGCACATACCTTACAATTCTTATGTATCTATATTTCTAGCATCTAAAGTTTGATATTTACATTTCTAATGCTTTGGTGTCATAAAGCTATGCATGAAAATGTTTGTTTTACTTTTTACAAGCTGGTAAAAGTTTCACTCTCTTCATGATATTAAGATTTGAGTGTTATGCTATAAATATGAAAGTTTAGGTGTTGGATATGTAGATACATAAGATTTGTGTGGTATTTTTTATGATTACGCAGTTCATACAATGTTTTGCCTCTTTTTCATGTAGAGCCTGTATATTGTTGGCGGCCATATTGCTGGGAATTACAAAGATGAAGGAAACCTCTTCACTGTTCCATCTAACAAATATGCAGAATTTAACATGTATCTTGACCCCTTGGCATCAAAGACGATTTTTGAATCCGATGTAGAGATTAATCTCATCCCTCTCCATGCTCAGCGCCAAGTAGTCTCTTTTCCTAAGATTTTATCAATCTTAGAGCTTGCTGAAAAGACTCCAGAAGCTGAGTTTTCCCGGCATTTGCTATCACTGCTCCATAAATTACAGCAAGAGCATCAAGTTTACAGCCACATGGTACTTCAGAGCATTTGAGTTCTGTTCATTCAGTCTTGCTTGTTTTCTTATTTGTGGAAGATTTACATACATACCACTCAATTCTTATGTTTTTGAATGGCTAAAACCTAAACTTATATTTTTGTGTGTCACGTTATCTATGCATGCAAATGTGTATTTCACTTTTAAAAAGTTAAAATAATGTTGTTTTTTATATGATATGAACTTTTTGGTGTTATAAGTGTAATAAAAGTATAGTTTAGGTGGAAGATATGGAAATGCATAGGAATTTGGTGGTATGTACGTAAATGCCCCCTCTTTTTTATTTTCCTTACCGTCTTGCTAATATGTCTAATTCATATTGAGTAAAATGTTAAAATAGTCACTTGACTATTTAGATGGGTCCATTTTAGTCTCGGAGTTTCTAAAAGTGTTAAATTAGTCCTCAGACTATTTTAATGGAGGCTAAAATAATCCTTATTGGAACTATTTCTATGAAGACTCTCAATTAGAATGAAACTGGGCTCTTAAACATTGAGGTGCCTAATGGTTTAACGGTTTTTTTGACAGAAACTCATGCTCTTATGCGAGCATTTCTAGGATAGTCGACCTCCTCCGAAGTTACACTATTGGGATAAACCGTGAGGCCACTCGGCCAAAACGGTTGTTACAATTTCAACCTATAATGAAAGATTATTGGGACTAAACTAACATTTTATTCTTCCTTATGTACAGGATATTTTTTTAGGGGAACTTCTGGGTGCAGTTTTTTTGGCTTCTCAACCTCATCTAGATTCACAGATGCAAGTAAAGCCAGTGAGAGTCATGACAGGGAACATGGCCACAGATGGTCAGCTTTTCATTGATGAGAAAAAAGGAAAATTTGTGAATATTTTGGAGAATCTAAACAGTGAAGCATATTACAGTCAATATGCAAAATATTTGAGTGAGATGAATCAGACTGCTGTGATTGGCAGTTTTGAGCAGCAGAAAAAGCATTGGAGCTCACCTTCTATCTAATAGGGACAATTCAGGGCGCCGCTGAAGAAGCTTTTAACACTGATCCATTTTTCTCTTAAATTTACAGAACATATACATGCAAAATTTGGACTCATAGCTCGGCTCATTTATTTCGATCAACTATCAATTTGAGTTAAAACTAGAATCAATTTTCGAGCTAAATTCAAGAGTCCTTGAGAAGACAGAATATAATTCCCATCAAGAAAGGGGGAAGTCATGGGAAGCTAATATTCTGTAAGTACTGATGATAATATATATTTAAATAGGGAATAAAGCAAAGTGGGAGTCAATCGTTGCTAGCTTTCTCTTCTCCATCTTCAAACACAAGCCAGATTTGGGATGTAATAATTTCTAGTTTGTAAGACTTTTGTATTTATTTTATTTTATTTAGTTTGTTTTTTTAGATGAATTGTAAATGATTAAAATATATTTAAAATTTTTATAAATACTATAGAATTATATGTAACTAGAACACATAAGCATGATTAAATTATAAGAAGATTTACATGCATATCATATAATTTTTATGCATTTATATTTGTCCACTTAAATTTTAATAGTTAAATACTGACATCCTTAAAATCATGTATTAAAATGATTAATATATAAATGAAGCCATTCCTAATGTGCCCAACAATTTGAGTACCATCTCTTTAAGATCAATTGTATCTGATGAGATTCAAACCCTCGACCTGAGGGGTCTTATAGTGGGCTTTTTTAATAACATGTTCATCCAGATAGAATATTAGGTATGGAGTCTGAATGCATTCAAAGTTTTTTTGTAAAATATTATTGTATAACATATGTACAATAATATATTGCAAAGGTACTAATTTTTCGTTCATCCATCAAAAACTCCCTTTTTATAGTGGAAGCAGCGTCCACCAAAGAGCGGGCGTGCTCTCTTCTATCTTCCCCCACACCCCTCTCTCTCTCTCTCTCTTTCAGGTCAGGAGAAGGTAGAAGAAGCAGATATAAATTCCATGTGCAGTCGACTGGTTAACGCGATCCACAGCTTCACTTTCCAGCAGAAGAAATCTGAACCACCATTCATGTCAGCCGCCGCAGCTACCAAGGGAGATGCCTCCCGGACTGGTGGAGAAGAAGCCAAATCCACACAAGGAAAGGTGGTAGAGATACATAGCTCTGATCAACGGTCGAAACCTCAGGCTGCAGTGGCGTCTAAAGACTCTAAACACGGCCGCACTGAGAAGCCGAGGAGAAGCCACAGCATCAATAATAAGTTTGAGGACTTCATTACCCGTACTAAGATGAAGATGAGATCTGCTTCTGGGATCTCCGTTGGAAGGCATCCTCCTCCTCCTACCTTCAATTAATTAGCAAATATCTATTATATAAATATCCGCAAAGCTAGCTATCTGTCTGTCAAATAAATATTGTATCACGAGTTTTTATGCAGTTTTGTATCAAGACTCTAATTAGTATTTGTCATATGTACAAACAGGTCTCCTTAATAAAAAAAAAATTAATTTAATACATAGGGGGCTTGTCTGTACACGTGTCAGATTCTGATTAGAGTCCTTATACAAAATTGCATCAGGACTTCTGATGTAATATTTTTTCCTCTCAGAGAGGTTCTCAGAAGGAAGAATTATTTTGTGAGGAGTCTGTATGTGTATGTGTGCAGGTTTTTGTGTACAATAGTTTTGTGTATTATTGACATGTTGTACAATAATACCATATAATGATGTTATATATGAAGTCGACGTGCATGCATGCATGTATATGCATGTATATGCACTCTGTAAGATTGCTATTTATACATGTATGTCAGTTTGCAGAACTTGTATGAGTGGAAAATAGAGGTGGAAGAGATTGCTTGTATTAAGAAAAATAATGATTTTGAGTGTTAGTTTCTTTTTTAAAAAATTGCTCTGCAACTTTATATAAGGCTTTTATAATTCTTAAAATGTGTTCTGCCTTTTTGTGGAAGTGTTTTGCACTCTTAGCATATTTTTAGAGGAAATTTATTAACTAATAATTGAATATTATCTATCTGTAAAATTAGCATCCCATCATTTTTCTTTATTTATGAAAATATTATCTAAATCTGAAATAAAATTTAAACACAATTTAGTTTTGCTTTCATCAGTTTATCAGAAGTTTATCTGACATATATAAACATATGAATATGATAAATTGCATGCCTATAGATCTCATTAATTATTTTTAGAGGTCTGTTTGGGTAGTTATAGTTTATTAAAAAATAACTGTGAAACTGTTGAAAAATAATTTGATGTTCAAAAAACTGTATTGGCAATTACTATTCTTTTTTTTTTTTTTCTGAGAATGCAACTTTCAAAGGTGAAAAAACTGTTAAAATACAGTTTATCAAAACAGACAAAACTGCAGTATTACCTACCCAAACAGACCCTAAATGACAAGTTTTACATATAAATTTTTTTCTTGGCTTAATGCTATGCACAGAATACCGATGGGTTAAATAGATCATGACCTTGCTAACTACTTGGACTAATTACTAAATAGTGGAGGGTTAGATTTATAAATGTATATATAACTTTCTAACCAGATCAATTTTTTTATTAGAACGTTGAGTGTTAAACTTAAATTATGTAAGTGGGACTAAATTTTCAAATGTTGGCTATACATTTCTTTTTTCTTACATAAAAATAAGATATCAATATTACTTCTTTTATCTTCCCATCTCTCATACAAAATCTTATTCATATTATCTCTCTCCTCCTTTCTTTCTCCTCTTTAGTTTTTCTTTATTCGCTTTTTGTGGGATGCTTTATGAGTATGAGAAATATGGATTTATCTAACAAAGAGTTCGGCTATTAACATTAGTGATCAACAATCATTAAATAACATTGTAGCCCTCATCGTTTAGTTTTGTCATCGTATTAATTCATTTATGACTATATAATGTAATTATAATTAAAGGGAGCCATTATTAATTTTGACCCCCACTTAACATTTATTGTTTAAAATTTTAACATTACCCCATCAAATGATACTAAATTGAATTATGATTTGAATACATAATCTCTTATAAATATAATGAGTTATATAACAACTTATTACTCGATTTCAATAGAAACTTTTATAGCTATCATATAATTTTAAATGATTTTTAGTTAATTTGCCACGGTCACTCAATAGTTGAGTTACTTAGATTCATATTGATTTGAATTACTCTTAAAATGAGTAAGCATTTACATAAATTATTGTTAGTGAAGTATATTATATTTTAAAGACTAAATGATAATACTTAACAGCAAGTTAGTGTTTGTTTTATATTTAAGAGTTTAAAATAAATAGGTTTCAGTGACCTTGAATAACGTACCAAGTTGAAACCCTAAATTAGTCGATATAAACATTTCTTTGTACAATAAAACACCCAAAGATGAATTGAACATGAATAAACATTATTCTTCAATTATTTTAAGCAAATACTTAATCTATACTCAATCTTGTGTTATTATTTTTGAATGGATTATTTAATTTGTTATTGTAAGTTTAGAATTATGAGTGCCTCTAGATGATGAAAGGTTGGAATGATGATTAAATTTGCTAGAGGAAGCTTCTAGACTTCTACATAAGCAGGGATTATAAATATTTCATGTAGCATTGAGTTATATGTCCCTTCCTAATTCGTAGCTTTAACATAAGAGTAATAATACATGCCAAAAATAAACTCACTTGATGCTAATTCTAACATTGACTTTATTTTTATCCTTTCTTGTAATCATTCAAGGTGACCTTTGATTAATTTATCAATCCCAAAGTTTAGTGAGTTGTGATTGACTAGTAGCAATAATAACCTAATATCAATTCCCATATAAGTGTTTGACCGGAAATAAAGTAGAATGGGTATGGTAACTTTTTTCTTCAGATGTGAAGATGGTGTGTGTGTGTGCGCGCGCGCGCGTTTGTATGTGTGTGTTTGGGGAATTAATATTATTTATGGACTTAATTAATGAACATTAAAGTTTTATCAAATTTATAAGGTAAGCTTCATAACAAATAAATATGAAAATTAATTGTTAAGTCAATAGACTGGCAACCACAACAGGAAAAATCTCTATAATCGACGACTTTAATTTTCGTCATTAAAAATGTCTTATTTTTCGAATGTTTTACGACGGCTTTTGAGCTGAGTTATTTCCGACTGCATAACAACCTGACATATTGTAGCTTATGAACAATAGATTAGTTTCCTACGGTTTTTATTATAATTGACACATTTCACTGTCATTTATAAGCACATAATAACTAATGGTCAATTGTCATCGGTCATTTACAAACCCACCATTTGGCAGAGAGCTACCCGACGAGCTTTTTTAGTAACAGGCGGTCAATGCTGTCAGTATTTTGTTTGAAAGTCGTCAAAAAGAATCCCTTACACTGCTGAAATTTGCTGCAACCCTGAAATTTGCTGCAGCCCTGAAATTGCAATAATCCCCGATCCCTCTCGGTCTCTCTCTCTCCCTCATGCCCCAACCCTCCCCTCCCCTCTCCCGGCGACTCCAGCGACCGCAGTTCCGGCAGCTCCAGCTCTGGTGACTCACCCACTCCGATGTTCAAAGGTATGGTTGGATGCTCTTACTGCATATTTACATGAGAATGTACCTTGGTTTTTGCTTTTTGCTATTGATATCCTTCTTATAAATATATCTAAGGTGCGAACTCCTTAAATATCTCGGGTCTAGTGTTCTAGGTGATTGTGATGTAAAAGGGGATGTTATTAGTAGAATTCAATTTGGTGGTTGAAGTGGAGGAATGCTTCGGGTTTATTTGCTTAGAATGAAAGGAAAATTTTTTAAAATAATGGTGAGACTTGCAATGTTCTAGGCACAAAAATGTTGTCCTTTAAAAGAGAAGCATAAATTAAGTTATGTGTTGTTGTAATGAGAATGCTTAGGTGGATAAGTGGCTTTACACTTAGAGATAAAACGCGAAATGAACATATCTGTGAAAGGGTTAGTATAACTCCTGCGATGGACAAAATTAGAGAGAGTCGACTTAGATGGTTTGTTCGCATTAAACGTCGACTGTCTGATGACCCGATAAGAAGTGTAGATGCTTTAGATTCGATTTATGTCAAGAAAGACAGATGTTGACCAAGAAAAACTTGGGCATATTGCATAAGAAAAGTTCTTAATTTATTAGAATTAAATGAAAATATTAACCTCCGTAGTACTCAATGGAGAAAAAGGATTAATGTAGTTGACCCCCCTTGGTTAAAAGTTATTGTTGGTGGTTAAGTGATGCCGAGTTGAGAATGCTTAGGTAGATGAGTGGATTTACACTTAGAGACAAAATACAAAATGCATATATCTGTGATATCATTGGTGTAGCCCCTGTGGTGGATAAAATTTGAGAGAATCGTCGTAGATGGTTTGGTCACATTAAACGTCAACCATTCGATGAACCGGTCAGAAGAGCAGATATTCTAGATTCAACTTATTTTAAGAAAGACAAAGTTATACCACCTACAAAGACTCAAGCATATGGTATAAAAAATAAACTTAATTTATTAGAATTTAATGAAAATATGACTCTCAATAGGACACAGTGGAGAAAAATGATTCATGTAGCTGACCCCACTTAGTGGGATAAAAGCTTTTTGTTGTTGTTGTTGTAGAGAAGCTGAAGCTTATAAGATTTAGTAATCCTATTAAATTCACCAAAGACTTTCTCTGGATTTACTAGGATTTACTTATTAATATACCAAACAGTTTTAAGGCTTTTAACCCTTCATGTTTTCATAAAGCCGATTTTACAGAATTTATAGGATTTACTCAATCTTATTCAAACTAAATCCTAATTGCAACTAAACATCCCCTAGAGAAAGAGTTTAAGAAGGGGTTGTTTGGTACATGATTTTTGTAGGATTTAAGCTAAATCCTGTCAAATGATAAATGCTTATGTAAATCCTATAGGTTCTTAAATCTTGTATTTGCTTCATTTTGCCTTAAATCCGGGATTTACCAAAATAAGTAGGAAGCCGAATTTACGGGATTTAGAGGTTGAATGTTGTGGGATAAATTTGTTAAAACTAACTAAGAGGTTGATTTAGTAAATCTGGATTTACTAAATGAACAATAACAATTACTCAAAAATTAATTTTGGATTGAATTTCTTTCAAACCGACCTCTTGTCGAATCTAAATTGGATTGTTTAATATTATATTGATGTTAGGTATGTCGAAGATCATTAAATCCATTAAGGGGTCTCTTTCTAATATTATGTGCAACGGTAGCCACTCCAACCCTCTCACGGACATATTTGTTTCATATTTCGTTTCTAGCTGTAAAGCCAATCATAGAACAAAGCATTTTCGCCTACAATCCCTTACACGTTTGATTGCACACCTGAAAATATTTTTTTAAAAGAAGATATTTCATATACTATAAAGAGTATTCATTATTTCCTCTTTGTGAAATCTATAAGTCGAGGAGGCCATAAAGAAATGAGCGGTATGCCCCATCAAGGGATGTGTTGGCTTGCAGAAGTCCGTAAGCCGACGAAATCGTGGATGTGCTGGTACAGAGGGCGCAACACCGACATTGCATCTAGTCCCAACTACTACACCAGCTCCACTACCACCACTAGCCACGACCTCAGCACCACTACCACCAATAGCCACGACATCACTACCGCCAACACTCGCAGCCACGACCCCATCACCATCATTGCCAGCCACGACACCACTACCACCAACACTCGCGGCCATGACCACACCACAGCCATCAGCTACGACCACGACACCACCACCACCATCAGCATCGCCATCGAGTTCAAGTAGCATGCGCAATCGTCATCAGCTCAGGGCAATAGGGAACACATAAACTTTAATTTAATGCCCACAGTAATGCCTTATGTTCTTTCATTTAACAGAAAACTAGCTATATGTTATTTTCAGATTAAGTCCCCCAATACAAACCATTCATTTCATCAGATATATAATTCAGAGTAATTACAAACACTCGTACTTATCGTGGAAGCAGATCCCGATCACAGTTCAGGATATGTAGTTTTGTGATTTTAAGGTAAATCCCAAACACGATAATTACATTTATTTATTTATTTTTATGAATTTAACAATTTCTAATTCAATTTACATAAGCAATGGTTATGAACCCCCGAGGAGGAGGATACATCTGTAGGAATTTCGAGCAAAAGGGGAGCGATCATCTGCGAGACTATTTTGGTGGTATACATCAGACACGTTAGCATCCTTTATAGCAAGGGGATGATGTTTTTATTGCATTGCTCAGGACTTAGGACTCTCATGAGTATAAGAGGAAGTGGGAGAAGAAAAAGTTAAATCACCGCTCAAATTGCGAAGACATGGGGGCCTCAAAGCACACTGATGAAGTCCTCCCACATACGGAGTACAAGAGGAGGCTGGCAAGAATTTTTTTCTATTAAATCTTATTTTACATTAAATGTATGCTAACTATTTTATTGCACTGACAGATACTGGAGAAAAGGATGGGAGCCAACTGCTACATAGTTACAAGAGCGCACTCACAGGCGACAGTCGAATCGATCCTATGTAGATAATAGATCGCAAACGAACTAAGTAATTTATAAGATTAATAAGTATTAAAAATTAATAAATACCAAAATTTATTTAGTATCTCACTTTCATTGATCATATGTTTTGTAGAAGACTTTCCTGAGGCTCAATGAGAGTCGATCTTAGAAGTCTGTCAGTGGTTCGGGCACATCTCATGATTCTTCTGAGTATGACCTCTGGAGGAAGGCTGTCAGCGGGAAGAAAGGCAGGGTCTACAGGTTAGGGTCCCAGGCATCGGCCTATGATGCCTGCCCGACCTCTAGCACATTCGGTGCATCCGCTTTCACTTCACAGGAGGAGGAGATGGGTCGACATGTTGCAGCCCAGCTAGCCACCTTGCGATCAGAGACGAGGGCAGAGATCAAAGCAGTGCTGGGTTTGGAACTGTAGGAAGGGAAGGAGCAAATGCAGGATAAGGGAGGGGATGATGATGGTGAGGAGAGGACACATAATGATAAGGAGGATGAGTTGGGGGTTATTTTTTGTTTAGTTGTAACTTAAACAATTTATTGTTAGTGAACATTAGTTTTATTGCGCAGTTGTACATTTTGTTTGTTATAATTCAATTATTTTTCTCTTATTTCTGTATATAATTTGTGTTAATTAGTTTTGTTAGTGTGTTGTGTTGTGTTTTGATTGATTTGTTACAATTGCAGATGTGTAGATTGTAGCATTGAAAGACGGCTTTATATTTTTTTCTGATGATACAGAGTTTTGACGGTTTATCAACTGTTTTACGATGGTTTATCGTACAAGCGATAGTTTTTTTATGGTCTATTAAACAAGCGACATCTGAGCAAAATGCTACACTTTTGCTACGAACAGAGTCGTTTGTAAATTCTCATGGTTAACCGACGGTTTGACGACAGTTTACAAAAATAACTACGACATTTTTCGACGGAATTGAAACTTTTTTCGACAGACGTTTTCGTCGATTATAGAACCGATGGTCAAGCTACGGTTAAATATTGTATGTTCTTGAATCTATATCAGCGGTTATGATACGTCAGTTAACCATCGGTTAATATAAACTGTCGTTAAATCCAAAGGTATCGACAAAGATTTTTGCTAGTCAAATTTGTTAATAATAAACTAAATTCATGTAGTGAACAAGCTTAACTATCACTTATTGTACATTTAATTAAGGAGGAGTTCATTAGATTTAATCCAATTTGAAGCTAATAATGATTCTATAGGTATGAAAAAGAGTAAAAAAGTGTCATAAGCAAATTATCACTTATACAAAAGCGTCATTCAGAGTATCATTTCAGAAGTCATCATCTTTTTTTATAAGGTTAAATTAAAAAAAAATATGGATAATTATTAACTTTCAACTTGATAGAGCCAAAAAAAAAAAAAAAAAAAAAAGAAAAAGAATAGCATATGCAGCCTAAAAGTATGTAATTATGGATATTTGGATTTAATATAATGATGATTACTCTGCTATGTCATGGTTATTGTGATTACATTCACTCTTGTATTATATTGAATCTAATCTATGATCAAACAACTATCAAAATATTTTCGAATATTGATCTAATAATAAATGATCTTTGATCAAATGCTAATCAAGCGATGATTGAACACTAACTAAACTACTATCGGACATCAGTTTAAATCATGATTGTGATCGAATCTTCTTCAAAACATCTTCTTATGACTTGACTTATAAATGTGAGCCACCATTGAACCAACTATGTTCTAACTATAATTTTTTTGATGTGTTAGAATTTTGAGTTCATGTTGTCCCCCAACATGTATATGTTGTGTTATGTCACCTACAATATAACATAAAATGATAATAATGCTATGCATGTCTTATAACGACGCACCTATAAATGGAGCGAGAGACTTTGTACGGTGGGCGCTAAACGCCTAATCGAAGATCAGCGACATACGAAGGTGTCGGAGTTGGGAAACTCTCGAAATCAATTCCATGGATGTAAGAATAATCCGATCACTTCTCTTCCTGCAAACCCTATCGAAACTTTCGTCATCTTTCTTCCATTCCTTCTCTAATTCATGATTCCTTTTTGGGTTGAATATATCACAAGAAGTTGCGATTTTATTAAACGCATAGCCTTTCTACGCCATTTTTAGGTCATTCGACGCGGCTCGAATTATTCTTGCGTCATAATCTTATCTGGATGCTGGTTGTGCCTAAGGATCTATGTTTGGATATATTTTAGCGCTTTCCTCTATTAATTTAGGTTGATTTCAACAGATATTATTTTAGTTTAGCGCTGTGGAGAATGTCGGATTCTTGGTCCTTTTTTTTTTTTTCCCTAGACGGCTCGTTGAGAAGTTTATTCAGGGTTCGATTATTGAGTTCTAATTTCATTCGTCTAACTTTTGGCCTTTTGAGGTGTTGTTAGGTGCCGAGAGAAACTCTGATAAACAACGAGACTGTGAGGTAATTCTTTTTGTCATAGCTCTAAAATTTTAGGCTTACACGCAATGACAGATCTAGGGATTTTTAGGTGAAAAAGCTTGGAGGTAAAAATCTTGATGCCTACCCAATATGAGAAACTCATATAAGAAAATTTGGATGATAGTGACTATGCTGGGGCATAATTAATGGTGGATGCATACATGTGACTCAGTGTAAGAACTGTGCTAGAGGTTTGCTATGACATAATTGACCATGACCTCAAATGTTGTCTTCATTAATAATGTTGTTGTCAAGTGGCATGCACACGAGTAGTGACACTTGGTTGACGACAACTCTAAGAGACATCTCATTGTTGATTATTCTTTTAAATAGAAACAAATGGTACCGTATCATAAGCTTTAGCGATCAACAACTTCTCATCATCTACGAGTATCAAGAGGTGTTAGCAATAAGCAACAATATGTCTCACCAATGAGCAATGATACTTCATCAGCAAGTACCTTTACATGTGTGCAACGAAAGGTGATTATGACAATGTCAACAAGTAGGGCCATGTCATGAGTGGCACTAGGCATTATCAATGAGGTACATATGTGGTTGATCGGCAAGTCTATAACATTCTCTAGAGCCTTAGAAATTATCAATAATTATCATAAATGAATCGAATTTGAATATATTTATGGGCATGAAGTAAATTGAATGGAAGGACGAGATTGACGTTGTCTATTATTAAAAAAAAAAGAAGAAAAAAATTGTGTCAATGTTGATTCATGTGCCATTTCCTAAGTTACTGAATTTGGCTGGCTTAAACTTGGGATTGCCTGGGTGTCAGACACAGTTAATATCTTTGATTATTAATACGAGGATATCATATTCTTGATGCCATTTTTGTGAATGGCGATGATGACCCATCTTAGATTGGCTAATTGGGTCTAAGTTAAGATCTGGTCGGTTCACCTTGATTGGATCAGTTTGAGCCCTTGAAGGTCTTAATTAGGTCAATTCAAGTTGCTGCAAACTTGACATATTACTTCATGGTTCATTTGGGTTATTAATAATTGGAAATTTGAGCACATTTGGGCGCCAATTATGTCAAAACAAGTCATTATACCTTGGTTTAGTTCTTCGAAGGTGCCTCATCGCCATGGTTCATGTAAAAAATCGTGCTCAATCAGATACGATTTTTATAATCCCACTATTTAGCTTGTATTTTTGGATGCTTGTGGTTTGCATTAATTCTACAGCTGGCAAAATTTTTAATCCTCTTTAGGAAGCACAATACATCATTCTCCTTGACTCGAATTGGTCAACTAAGCAATGCAAACCTAACGAAATAGTCTTTGCCGGCGATTTAGAATTTTTTTAATGAACTCAATAGGAGAAATGGGTCTAGGCAAATGGATCTAAAAGACAATGTGGTTTTCAGGTAACCATATTGGGGGTTGAGTGGCTTTTGTGGATGATGCAATGAAGAACAATGAACTATGGTGGGCATGGAAGTGTGAAGAGGGTTCTCTGAGTTTATTTATGTAGAGCCTATAATACAGTTCTTGTTGTTTAAAGTCTTATAATTGTTTAAATTCTTCTTTATTATCATTAATTCGCCGGATTTTTCAATTGCCTCTTTAGCATAGATATGATCTTTATAAATCTTTTGACAATGAGATTTCTTGTTTTCTTGATGAAAGTCTTCATCTTTGATAGTTTTAAATCATTAAATTTTTTCATCAATTAGGTTTGGCGACTTTTTTGGTCAAACTTGACATCAGAATTAGATTTAATTTTAATTTTTCCTAGACTTGTGGAAAAAAAAAAAATCCTGCTAGTTTGCCTGTGAAATGAGAGCAAAAATATGAACTATGTCGTTTTGGCAGAGCTTAATGGCCTGTTCGTTTGACCAAATGCTATTGTTTTGGTTTGGAAAAGCTTTCATTTTGTCCCAAACAAGGTTTTTGACCATGCCATAGGTTTGAAATTTTTGTATTGCATAGTTTGTCGAGGAATAATCTGATGGTTTTTAGGAATGGATGTTTCGAAAAAGTTGGTTCCATTGGATTGGGATGCAATAATTGCCACCCATGTCTAGTTTAGAAGTTTTTGACCAAATTTGTTACTTCGTGTGAAAAAAGCCACTTCTGGTAGCACGCATAGATAAAAATTATTAAGCAAGCATATTATAGAGTTTACAATTATGAGATTTATTTCGAACCAACGCTTGGGTGATATCAATGAATTTCAATACCCCCTAAAGAATAGCAAAGAAGAGAACTTGCCCCCAGAGTGTGATGTAGCCCTCCATTGATGAGCTAAACATATTTGTAATTTACTAGAAATTTCTTGATTTACATTCCAAGAGACTTCTTAGAAGAGTCCACAGCACCACATCTCGGGATGGGTATGCAGTTCGAAGGATATGCAAGGATAAACTTTAGGCGGTAAGTACATGCCCAAAAGTTTTTTTTTACGATGAATAAAATTTCAGTTGGACCCAATTTAAAACTTGAATAGTGAGTCTTTTCAGGCCACCTAACAGATTAAGTTAGCCTTAGGAAATCATCTTTATATAGTCAATTGAAGGCTGTGGACTCTTCTAAGAAGTCTCTTAGAATGTAAATGAGAGCAAAAATATGAACTATGCCGTTTTGGCAGAGCTTAATGGCCTGTTTGTTTGACCAAATGCTATTGTTTTGGTTTGGAAAAGCTTTCATTTTGTCCCAAACCAGTTTGTTGACCATGCCATAGGTTTGAAATTTTTGTACTGCATAGTTTGCGAGGAATAATCTGATGGGTTTTAGGAATGGATGTTTTGAAAAAGTTGGTTCCATTGGATTGGGATGTAATAATTGCCACCCATGTCTAGCTTAGAAGTTTTTGACCAATGTGTTACTTCATGTGAAAAAAGCCACTTTTGGTGGCGCGCATAGATAAAAATTATTAAGCAAGCATTATAGAGTTTACAATTATGAGATTTATTTTGAACCAACGCTTGGGTGATATCAATGAATTTCAATACCCCCTAAAGAATAGCTAAGAAGCGAACTTGCCCCCAGAGTGTGATGTAGCCCTCCATTGATGAGCTAACCATATTTATAATTTACTAGAAAGTTCTTGATTTACATTCCAAGAGACTTATTAGAAGAGTCCACAGCACCGCATCTAGGGATGGGCATGCAGTTCGAAGGATATGCAAGGATAAACTGCATATCCAAAAGTTTTTGTTACGATGAATAAAATTTCAGTTGGATACTAACTTAGGACTTGAATAGTGAGCCTTTTCATGCCACTTAACAGATTAAGTTAGCCTTAGGAAATCATCTTTATATAGTCAATTGAAGGCTTTACTCGAGAACAAAGAGGACAATTATTTTGTTAGGTTTTTTGACAGGCTTGACGTGATGGTTTGCTTGATTTGCTATAGAAAAACAACCACACTAGAGCCGCAGCCAAGCTATTCTTCCAGAAGATGCGGAAGCATTTCAGGTTTCTTACTTGCAGCATATTCCCAAGTTCTGAAGGCACTTGTGGAGCCTAGTGAACGTAAAGATAATTAGGAGCACCATCTTCTATTTGAAGATTGATGGGGTCAACCAGACTATATAGTGTATATGTTATTAGTTTACAATTGCAAGCATTCAACTATTTACATCCAGTTTGTTTATGATTGAACAAATTAATAGATTGACGTCCTTGCATCAAAGATCTTCCGATCTTGAAATCTCTATTTAAGACTCGAGGGATGGAAGAATTGAAAACTAAGAAGGCACTTTGGAGACCATTAGTGTTATCCATGAAGACTTGGAAGACTGTTTGAGGAAGTCCCAAGACTACGAGTGAGAAATGATCAACATGAATATCTTGAGTGTACCAAGAAGGAGAATTTGAATGGTTGCCTTGCATCCATGCAAGGAAAGACTTCAAAGTAAAAGGTGGAAAGATAAACCCGTAAGATATGACTCCCTCAAAGTCACGGACAGGTTGTCTACCAATGACTTTCAATAGGTTGTTCTTGTATTAATATGTGCTTTGTAATCAACGCTAAAAGTTAAAATTGTTTCATCTTCTTTGGCTGATTTTGATTAACTGCAAAGTTAGTTTGTTCTTATATTAGAGAGCTTGGATCTAGTACATGAAGGACCTCTAGAAAAAGATTGCATTGGGATGGTGAAGGCCACTTCTACCAAAGACTAAAGAAGTTTTTAGCATTTTCAAGATGAGCCAAAGCAACAAACAAGTTTAGTTATACTCCAAAGAGGCTGAAGAGAGGGCTTTTCCTTAAATTCAGTTCTTACTTTTTAGAGCAAATGAAATTAAAAACCATGATCTAGGTAGGTTCTCATACATGGCAAACTTGCATAAATTGAATGGGAGTATGACAAGCTACACTAGAGGTTGCACAAGGCTTGAATGCATTTTTCTCTCCACTCTTACATGCATGGTTGCTCCCCTTCAAAATTTTAATTATTTTGTGGGCTGACCAGCTCTTCTATCGTCAAATCACCATTTTAGGTGTAAAATAATAAGGATTGGTTTCTCCTTTAATAAATTATTATTATTTAAGTGTATGCTGTGTGATGAGGATTGGTATAAAGTTAAGGAATAATACTTTGTTTGCTCATAATCATAAAAGAGTTTGATAAATTGAATTATATAAATATACCCCTATTTGTATTCAATTTTAATCGTAAATTGAAGTGGGATACAATTCTCCTCAATATTTATTTCATAGTAGCATATGATTTTGCAATAGCGAACATGTTATAGAAGTAGGGCTACAAAATCTCAAATAAACATTTTTAATCGCAAAGATTTATCTTTTGAAGTGTTGAAAATTATAATAAGAGTTTGACCAAATCAAATAAGAACAACAGTTATGGATATATATTTTTGCAGTACAAATAAAATAATCAAAGAAAAAAATCACTCTAGGATGAGGTGGAATATGAGAAATTATAATCTTTTCAAATAAGATTGTTAGAGAGATAAAATAGAATTATATAGTTGAGCCAAACTTGTTATGGGATGCAATGGCTAATTCCATGGAAAATATTGTGGGAGGTTGAGAGGAGTCTAAAAATAAATCATGCAATATTGAGGAGACTTTGTGAAGTGTGTAAGTACCCAAGATTTTTGAAGGAAAGTAAATGCGTTTGAATGGGTAGCAAAAATTAAATAATCATGAGTTGTCCAAGCTAGTTGAAAAGAAGAAGAGAAGAACTAGAAGAGTTGGATTTTGAATCAAGGAACCAATAAAAGAATAAAGGGGAGCCATTTAGAAGAGGAAGACCAAGGATGGTAGATCTGGGGCTTTCATAAATTCCTTGCTACTTTCATGCCACAAAAATTCTACATATCTCTGCCTCTCTTGTTTGTCACTTGATTACCAAAATTCTTGTGATAGCTCTTGGCGGAGCTCTTCCAAGAGAGAACCTATTTTGATTATCGTGACTGCAAATGTGTACTGCAAACTTATATAATATCTGCATTGCACACATCATGAAAAATAAGTAATTTAATAAACCATAGAAAAAAGAATCTTTAAAAAACTTTGGCATTTCAAGAGAAGGCGTTTTATGGTTCGTAGTAGTGGAATGACTAAGGGCCTGTTTGGCGCAGCTGCAGCTTCTCAGCTTTGTAGTTGCGGTATGTTGCTCAGGAAGCTCGTTGCGGGAAAACGAGATGCGAGCGAGTTAGTTGTACTGTTTGGTTACGGTATCGATAACTACTATGCAGGCAATTATTTCGTGATGAATGACTAAGCTGCATCGTTTGGTAAATACGATTAAAAAATAAGGAACACTTATACTTTAAAATAGCTTAGCCACCAGTTTTCAATTTAAAAATTATTATATTTGAAATATAAATAAATTAAACTTAAAATTAAAACATTCATTTAAAAACAAATAAATAAACCAAAATTTAAAATAAAATAAATCTAAATTAAATTTAACACAGATATAAATTAATCTTTAAACAAACTTAATCAAAATTTAATTGAAAACATATTATAAAATCAAACATAAAATATAAATAAACATAAATTAAACCTATGTTTTAAACGTAAGCCAAGTCAAACCCAAGCTAATCTATTACTGCGCTATTTTTCTTCATAAAATCCTATCCTTTGATTGAAGATCAAAGGGAGGTGGAAAATACTCTATGAACGCCCTCATCATGATGGAAAGCCTTAACTCTAATTTTGGATCCCCTGCTCTGTCCAGCTCAAAGCAATAAGAGAATCCCAATACCCCATGTTGTGAAAAAAACAAGCCGTTCATCTTCATTTTCGCGAATCACAAAATTTAAAACTCTGATACAAGTCAAAATAGAATTAATACAAAAATCTCCCTAACGAGATACAAGTTTATGCCATATTAACGAATGCATTTGTTATTTCTTCTCGAAGCTGTGTCATTTCTTCAGCACCTTCGCCGTCTTTAGTGCAAATGTTAGGATGCTCGCTATCATCTGTTAAAAAACTTACTTGGTTTTCTGATCGTCGTGCGATTACTTCTTGTTCGTTCATTTATGCCGCTGCGAAATCGATATCGAATCGTGACGGATGACGCTTAATATAATTATGCGGCGTTATTGTTCTGTATTATGATCTGCACCTGTTTAGAAAAGGGATACGAGGGCATGTCTCGCAGTATAACTCATTTTTTCTTCCAAACATCAAATATCCTCTCTATCACGCCTCTTAAGAAAGAATATCGTTTGTTGAAGGCACTCCTTCGGGTTTGTGTCACATTACTTGCTTCTTTGAAATCCAGTATATGATACCTTGTATTCGGGAATGGTTTCATATAACCTCTTTGCAACGGATAACCTAGTATCCACCAAGTAATATTTTCTTGTTTCAATTTGTAAGTAATGTTTGATGTATGAAGATCACATAATTGAATTTTGATAGAATACGCATACCATTTGGTGGATGCAGAAAACAGTAGCGTTCATTTCTCGTTGCACTTTTAAATATCCTGCTGTAATGTGCACTACCCTCCCAACCAGGCATGACAAATGTAAAACACATGTTAAAATCGCATACCGCCATGACATTTTGTGTTGGTATTTCACTTCGGTCGATAAATGCAACTTTTTTGTTGTTCGAAACACGTGTATTGACATGTGTTCCATCAATTGCTCCGATACACAATCCTAACCATGTTTAGTCACATAATAAATATGTTTAGTTGTATGTAGACTCAAAATTGGATAATGAATATTAGATGAATACCTTAAAGAATGACATGTAACGAGGATCATTACGAGTCTCTCTTGGTATTTGTGCGAATGTTGGATCCAGTGGCTTGATAACATCTTTACTAGAGCTGCTTAGAGCATTCAAACCTCTTGTGAAATACCTACTTAATTGTTTACGAAGAATGCTGAAATCGTTCCATCGCTGAACGCATCGACTCGTTCTGTGAAAGTATGTAGATAGTGATTGCTAATACCTCCCGATTTGTTGTCCTCATAGACCCATGCAGTCCATGAGAGTCAACAAGCTCCGCTAAAAAATCTTTAAACACCTTCTGACTCATTCTAAATATATTGTGGAATCTGGTTGGATGTCATTCTAACATTTCTATAACCCATTTTTCCCCAATGTGTGCTGATGTGTAACATCGGGGACGTTCAATGTAGGTGTTGTAGTACTCGATTGCCAAGTTTATTGCTGCGTTTCTCATCCTACGACGACGTTCCTCAGGATCCATACTAGATCGTACTATAAATTAAAAAAAAAATCAAATTACTAAGCAATTCATATGCACAATTTAACCCAAGTCAGATGCATAATTTAAACACTTCTCAGAACAATATGAAAGGAACGACGAAACAAAACTGCGTAATGATCAAAATATATCGTTCAAGGAAACAACCAGCTAATCATAAGTTCAGAACAAAGTAGTTGTCCAAATGTGCAATTTAAACTACAAATTGAACCCAAGTCACATGTTTCTCCTGTAATAAAAATATCGTAGGTACTTCACCCTATGTTTTTTAGATATTGCCATGAAGAAATCCCTGTGTACCGAATCTTGTAGCAGCTCAACTGCGAAATAGTACAGATCATCATCGTCTGCAATGCCTTCATTCTCCTCCAAAATTGAAACTACCTCGTTCACCGAGGATTTCTGCACTTTATGCGGTGCATCATTTGAAGATTCGACCAAGTAGGAGAGTTGAGCCTTGTATGAGGCAGCTCCACTCTTCTTCCTACCTTTGAAGCGAGAACACTTTGATCGATTCGTTGAATGCAACTCAGTATGTCCAGGGCTAGGCAGCACAGGAGAATCATCGGATAGACTGACAACCACATTCTCCTGGGTCTCAACAAATCCAACCTCGCTGGGTGCACATGCATACTTGTCAGTGGCGACGATACCCTGAAACATCCGATCCATCTTCTCCTCAAGTTCAGGTTCAATTCCACTCAGTTTAACTTTCTTAGCGACGGGAATAACCTGAGACAAAATTGAATCAATTAAAATTAAGCAAAAATTGTATAAACATTTGAAATTATGAAAAATTAATGTATATACTAACTGTAAGTCGTTGTGCCCACCACTCCTCATATGCATCTATGGTGCGCGTAACCGGATTCCAACCGAAACCTGTACACCCACTTTTTAAATCTTTCCATATCTTCCAATACTTTTTCAGCTGATCCCATTTATTTTTCAGTTACGTCCTATCATACGTCCTCCCAGTTGCTTCTTTAAATGCTTAACAATATTTTCCCAACCTTCTTTATTGAGAAATGTGGACGGTCTATTTCCCAACTCTATTTCTTTTATGCATAGATCACAAAAAGATATTTAATGTCCTTTTCCAAGTATTTGCGAGTAGAACAATTTCCTTCCTCTTACTTAGTCATGTTATCTTAGCTTAAAACATATATAAAAATGAAATACGTTCAAATTTAAAAATCGATTAACATTTGAAGCAGTTATAAACTTTAATCACATCCAACTGAAACATAAAATTAACAAAAAATTTGCAAAAAATATAAAAGTACACATATTATTTTACGTGGTTCGGTCAATATGACTTACATCCACGGGAAAGAAAGATGGAAAGTTTATTAGATGATGAAAGAGGTAGGTACAAGGCTTTCATTCATACATGATTTCCTCCAACATAAGACTTTATATATTTTGTGAGGACTTGCATAATTTCATTGAAAATATTTAAATATAGAACACCACTATAAGGGCCAAACCGAGATCCATAATAGGGAACCCGAGCCCACTATAAGGGCCGAACCGAGAGTCATAGCAGGGAGCCAAATCAGTTCATGCATTTCACTTTTAATACTCACTGCAATAGACTAGACTTCACCAGCATGCACAATTAAATTAAGCATAACAAATAAGTTTCACTGCAATAAAGAAGACTTCACCAAACAAGCAAAGTAAAGAAAGAGAGGTAGGTCAAATTCTTACAAATAAACCACCCAGAGCTTTCCAGAACTTGCATATGAACCCCCTTAGCACTTTCAATATTTTACAAAGAAACCATGCAAAGCTCTCAGGTTTTGCAAATAAACCGCAAATCTCTCGAGATTTCGCAAAGAAACTATGCAAAGCTCTCAGGTTTTGCAAATAAACCCCAAATCTCTCCAAATTTTGCAAAGACAATTAGACTAGCTGTACATGAAATGATAGTCACACAATGCATAGCACAAAAAACCTCACAATAACCCGAACTGCAAAATACCTTCTCCAAACTTATAAGAGAAAACCTTCTCCAAAACATAAATTTCTATAAATATAACTTATATTTAACCAAAACTATAAATATAACTTAAATTTACAATAAGACTGCATAAAATTCCAAGAAAAAACATTCTTCAAACCTCCAAGTTGTTTAAAGACCCATACAAATCCAAGTTGTTTAAACACCTACTCGAGACTTCCAAACCAGCCTAGCAGAAGAAGCAAAGCTGCAGTGGTTACCATCAAGTGGCTCCAATCAAATCTAAAAATGTACAGAAAAAGTTGCACGCATGTTTAAAGCATAGGGAAAGCTCCCAAAGTTTTCATGAACCAAATCCAACATATATAAAGCAAAGGGAAAGCTCCCAATCAACGGGAGGAGCCAACCACCAATTCTCCATCAGGAGAATAGAAGTAGCAGTTGCCGCCAGACACAGAGGCCATCCAAGCTACTCTACTGTCGTAGGATGAGATGCTGATGAAGCATGATAACCCAATAAGCTTCAAATTTCTCAAATCCAAATATCCTTTCCAAAAGATTGAACAAAAATACAAGTAGAAACAAAAGTAGAAGTAGACAAAAACCCTTCAACAGCCTCCCAACAGCAAAAAAAAAAGCCCAAAAATTGAATTTGGTGCAGAAGAAGAAACAAAAGTACTCGATAGCCCAATAACCTTCAAAATTCGCAATGACAAATATCTTTTTCAAGAGTTTCAAACATTTCTCAATGCTAACTGACTCGAAACAGAAATGTAGCCAAATAAACTTCACATTTTCAAAAGATTGAATATAGACAAATAACCCCAAAAAGCAAAGTAAAAGAAAGCCCAACTGCCCCCAAACATTTCAGAATGTCAAATGACCCCAACAACAAGCAAAAAGAAAAACAAATTAATCATCTAAAACATCATTTAGAACAGCTCAAATATGGCCAATTTGAAACTTACAAAAAACAATTCTCAATTTGATGCTTCCTCACACTTCACTTATATCATAAAACACCCAAACCGACGGTAACCTTCCAACAACAAAGATGAGAGCCCTCTTATGGCAAAAGACTTTTTCAAAAGAAAAAGAAAAAAACAAAAATACAAGTAGCTAAAAACCCTTCAACAACATCCCAACAGCAAAAAACATGCCCATAAATCTAATTTGGCGCAGAAGAAGAAACAAAAGTACTTGATCGCCAGTAACCTTCGAAATTCTCAATGCCAAATATCATTTTTCAAGAGCTTCAAACATTTCTCAATGCTAAATGACCCCAAACAGAAATGTAGCCAAATAAATTTCACATTTTCAAAAGATCGAATATAGCCAAATAACCTCAAACAACAAGGTAAAAGAAAGGCCAACTGCCCCAAAATATTTCTGAATGTCAAATGACCCCAACAACAAGCTAAAAGAAAAGCAAAATAATCATCTAAAACATCATTTAGAACAACTCAAATATGGCCAATTTGAAACTTACAAAACATTTCTCAATGCCAAATGACCCCAAAAAATTCAAATTTATGCATGCTGAGATATTCCGATTGGTTCACTGTTGAAGGGGAACCAAATGTGCCTTCTCAAACAAGTTAAACTGCAAACATAACCAAATTGGTTCACTGCTGAAGGGGAATCATAAAGTTCAATAATTTTGAACACTAAAAAAAAAAAAAAAAACAGGACTTCTACCAATTATTTTGAAGCCTGTAGTAGTCCAAAGCTTTAAAAATCAAAAGCCCTTGCCATTAATAAAAATCCATATGCCTTGCTTACCCACTAATTACTTTAAGATGCTCAATATATCAAAAACCAGCAAGAAGCATATAGTCAATGTAAGAAGCATAAGCTTAATGTAAGAAGAATATAGCTGGAACTGCATTCCAGACAGCCGCAAACAACTGTAAAGGCCACAAACTCCATAAACTCTCATGCAATCGCTTACAGATCTACCAAATTCCATAAGTTATAAACATAGAAACATAGATAAAGAAGACGGGAGGGAGTAGAGAAAGAAGATGACGATAAAACACAGAAAATCCCTCAGATCTCAAGTAGAACGGCAAAATGCCTCAATTTTTACCTGAGATCTGCAGATTTGAGTGGCTAGGGAAGAAGAAAAATGCCTCTGATACCGGAGATAAGCAGCGGCTACGGGTGAGGGCAGAAGGGAGACGGATATTGCCGCGGGGTAAGGATGAGATAAACCCGTGTGCGAAGCTAGGCCGTGGGGATATTGCTGCGGCCCGCTGTCACTCCGCTTCCACCGCGCCGCTGCAACCAAACGACGACAATTAGGACGAAGCCGCTGCGATGCCCCGCGCCGCCGAAAAAAAGCCGTAAACAAACGGGCCCTAACTCCCAACCCTTCCCCTTAATCTCAGACGGATGATAGCTTCCTTGGAACTTAGGACTTGGTGTGGGATAGTTTTTGGGATGAAGGTATAATCAGAGTAAGAGAGACAAGCCTGAGTGCTTTTCAGGTCGTTCATATGTTTTGTATATTAAAATTTGCCAGTATTCTGTTAAATATATGACTCTTGCGGTTAATGGCATAACTCTGGTGGGTGTATAGATGTATTCATAGGAAAAGAGTGATAAATGTTATTATTTTATCAGTTAATTAACGTTTTTTATGTAATGCGTTCCCGATGATAATTCGAGGCTTATTGTATTTTTTGCTGGCCTTTTAAGTTGCCTTGGTGTCGTAAGGTGTATCCGAAAGTTACGCTATTAGAAATTGTTGAACACCAAACTGATGCCTCTCTTCCGCAGAAATCTAACGCTCCCAAAGACTCCATTGGAGGATTTGCAGTACAGTGTGAGAAATGCTTCAAGTGGACGCTCATCCCTACTAAAGAAGAATACGAGACCATCAGGGAAACCTTCATAGAAGATCCATGGCGCTGCGAGAAACGACCAAACTCCACCTGCGACGATCCTGCTGATATAGAATACGATACGAGTCGGCTGTGGGTCATCGATAAGCCGAACCTTCCGAAGCCGCCACCCGGCATAACGAGAATGCTTATAATGAGGAAGGATTTGTCTAAGTTGGATGCAAATTACGTAATGCCCAATGGGAAGAGGGCGAGGAGCAGTGTGGAGGTTGAGAAATTTCTTGATGCAAATCCGGAATACAGAGAAAAATTTTCTGGAGCTAATTTTTCCTTCACAATTCCAAAGATAATGGAAGACATGGTTCCTAGAAACTATGAGGGAAAAAATTCATCGAGGACTAAGAAGTTGAAGTCTTCAGAGGATAGTTAGTGAAGGCATTAATGAAAAGGGTGTGGATTAGACTATGTATCCTATGTCAGATCCATTTTTTCAGTACGGTTCATCAGAATTCAGGTTTTATGCAGACTATACTTGTTACTTTCCAGTATTATTAGTTTTAAATGTGACTAGTTGTATCCTTAAAGATTTCAATATCATTATAAAGCAATGTTTTCTTAATTATTTGTTTTTATATTATGCATTCAATTTTAGGGATAGTTATATACAGACCACTCAAGTGATTTTTTGAACTATCAAACCTTTGTATTTATGCGTGCCACTATCTAACTATTGAAATTTTTATAAAAATGAAAAATATAGGTTGGGGCTTTTGATATTTGAGTGAGAATTTGAAAAAATGAATAAAAGAGGACGGTGGATCTGTAAATAGCAAAATTCGGGTGGTCTGTATGTAATTCACTCTAAATTTTATGTATGTTTTGTATTCCTTTTATTTACAATAGAATTTATATAACATTATACTTTATTAATTAAGAAGCTAATTAGTCAGGACTGAGAAGGCTGCTGGAAAAAATTGTTCCCATCAGATTCTGCTACGTTTGTTGCTCTAAATGTCATTTAAAAGCACAGATATCTCCACCGGAAAAACATAAAAAATCAAAATGACCAAACAATTCACTCCACAAGCTTATACGTGAAATCATTTCATCATAATTGAAAATGAGCAATAAATAAAATTTTCATTAATCCCTCAAGTAACAGAACATAAATATTTAATATAATCCATCAATATATTTCAAGAAACAGGCGAGAATTTGAGGGAAATGCTATTGACACAGTGCCTCTCATCAGTTGGGGTATTGAATCCCTCGCCTTTGAAAACATGACCAAGATGGCCACCACAAGCAGCACAGGTTATCTCCACTCTAACTCCATCAGCATCCACCTGAAAGCATGACACCCAACTGTAATTCATTCCCCATCCAAACAACAAAAAAAAATGGTGTATAATATAATAATTAGGGACATTTACATGCATACCATCCAATTCTTATGTATTTATATATCTAACACCTAAACTCTACTTCCTTTTTTACATTTATACCACCAAAATCTTTCATTTTTTTAAATTTTTTTTTAAAAAGTGAAATACGTCATTTCATGCATAATGCCGCATATTTGTAACAATTTGAAACGTAGGTGCTAGACATCTAAATGCACAAAAATTAAGTGGTATGTATACAAAACTTCCTAATAATTAATAGACCAGGAAAATGGACAGACAGATCGGTTAATGGCGCCGGGAAGGCCCTCGTAGAAAGCAGGCCAGCCACAACCAGAATTGAACTTTGTGGTAGATTTGTAAAGAGGAGTCCCACATCCAGCACATTCATAGATGCCTTCCTCATAGAATTTGTCATATTTACCAGTGCCTGGATACCTGTATAGAAGCTTCAGGCTGTGTTAAAATTTTAACATGGATTTACATATTTTATTCCAGAGATAGTATTATCTTTGTTAATACTCGTATTACAAAGAGACAATAGATGTGAAATTAGCGTTTTCCAGCGTTCAAATGTTAAATGGTAACAGTTACATTGCAAAATGATAATGGATGTGTAGATTGAGAAATGATTATGTAAGAAGCAATGCAGTAGTAGCAATAGTTGAAAATAAGGCAATGAGAAGTAAAATTTTAAGTTTAGAAAATGCACCGGTAAGGTTAGAAAATGCAAATCAAGAAATTACATGAACCGCTAGAGAAGATGTAAAGGCAATAACAATACATTAATTGAAAAGAAATAACATTATAACACGCATTCATCAAAAGCAACGATCATGATAACTGAAAATAACACACATAATAGCTTGATTTATTATTCTAACCCTTTCGTGGTTAAGAAAAACTCAACTATCCAACATTATTTTAAATAAAGTTATGTTTTTAGAAATGTACTTGGGGCCAATTTGGAACTATTTATGCTTTTGTTTGTAAAAAATGGGGGGCTTATATGCATACTACTAAAAAATATCATTACATATATAATGCTTCAATCTTAACATTTACTTGAGTGCCACGAAAGGAGAGAGGAGGAAGTTCGAATGGGATCTCTCTAAGGGAAGGCAATTGTCGGAACCACTGGCATGTGTAGTTCTAACAAAAAATATGAGAAGTTACCACAAGATTCTACCGGGGATGACCAACAACTCCTGTCGTACTAAACGAAGCTCTCAATGACAAGAAAGATGATCACGACAAGCATCTCCTTAGGGGGCCATCTATAGGATTGGTAGCAAGCAGTTTGTTGACAATTAAGAACGGTTGAGAAAGTTTCGATAAGGGTAGAGCAACGACTAGTTAACGAAATATGATATCTTTATGTTACTTATCGAATTAAATATTATGTCAGTAAATAGTAAGATATAGGCATTGATAATGTAAGTTGAAAAATTTTGAGTGTTGTGCATGTGAATCACCTTAAAAAATATGTTTGGTTTATGTTCTCAACAGGTATTTTTGAAAATAAATCAGTCTGTTTAAAAATACTTAAAAAACACCTTTTATGTTTTTTCTTTTTCATTTAAAAGAAAAAAACTGCTACTTGTGTGGAACCGCTAACGATAACCACAACCACAGCCATTGACTGTACTTTTAAAAATGCCTAATATTGAAAATGCTATCTTAAATCGCATAAATAGCAAACAAAAATCATTTAAAAAAGGCTAGTCTCTAGCACTCTGAATAGTGGAACTACTGCATAGAATATAGGTCTTCAAAGTGGAGCTTGGGTGCAAAAAATATAGAACCCAAAGTATGAGACAAATGCTACGCCATCTCAATTTAAGGTTACTGTTGTTAGGTTTTGATTGCAGTCCCAATGGACTTGAGATTCAGAAAACTTAATTGAACGCATAAGGTTCCCCAAGAAAGTTTCAAATCAGGGTTCGACTCCGATGCATCAATGGGCTTAGTTTTAATGCAATTTTCCAGGATCTATAATGTAACTAGAGAGAAAGGGAGCTAGGGTCAGGTTATATAAAAACTAGGGTCATTTACAAACATACCACCCAATTCTTCTATATTCACTTAACTAACACTTAAACTTTACTTCTTACATTTATACCACCCAAATCTTTCATATCACATTCACATCAAAAGCATCACTATTTTACTTTTAAAAAGTGAAATACACTTTTTCATGTATAGGTAAAATAACACATATAACACTATCGTTATTGAGTCTCAAGCTCCGGATGTGAAAAGCAGAGGGCTGCGTTAGGCAGACGACAACAAGCATAAAATTTGTCGAAAATTTATGAGATGAATCTTTTTGATCTTATGTTAATGCTAGAGCGTCCCCTTGAAGTGACACGTTGTATAATCTGAATACAATGAAAAGTGTGCAAGTGTCGCTACACCAGAGCTTGGGTGTAGTGTCAAATAAGCAATGGTTCTCACATTTCGGACGAATGCGGGTAAAAAAGTTAGTTCATAAAACTAATAATAGGATAGAATCTTGAAATATATGTTCTCTCACAACTAAATTAATGAAATTAATTGATATTATGGTTCATAGAAAGATAAATATCTTATGCATTCAAGAAACTAAATGAGTTCAAGAAAAAACTAAGGACATTTATAGCTTATGTTTTAAACTTTGGTATTCAGTTAGGAGTCATACTAGAAATGGTGTAGGTGAAGCTATAAATAAGAGTTTGAAAAATTATGTTGTAAAAATTAATAGAATTGAAGATAAAATTATAGCCCTTAAGATTGTTGTTGATACTAAGATTTTCAATATTATAAGTGATTATGTTCCTCAAGTAGTTTTAGATATATGTTATAAGCAAAAATTTTGGAATGACCTCGAATAATTAATACAAATGATACCTCTTAAAGAAAGAATTTTTATTTAAATGAACATGTCGGAAGAGTGATAGAAGATTTAAAAAATATTCAAGATGGCTATGATTTTTGAGTGATTAATGAATAAGGCAAAATCATATTAAATTTTGCTTTAGCGTGTGATTTTTTTATTTGTTAATACTTTATTCAAGAAAATAGATGAGAATATTATTACTTATAATCATGGATCTAATAAAACACAAATTGTTTATTTTCTTAGAAGAAGATATCGTTGAGAATATAAAGATTGTAAGGTTATTCCAACTGAGAAATTAAATACTCAACATCGATTATTAGTTCTGAATTTTAAGATGAAGAGTTGTAAAATAAAGAATAATATAAATCATCATAGCATTAGATGAGAATACCAAAAAGATAAATAAAATTATTTTTATAAGTAAACTTCAAATTTTTAAGATTTGAAATATTCATGAAAAAACAAATTTTATGTGTGATAAAGTAACAAACACTATTAAACAAGTGACAAAAGATGTACTTAGAGAATCAAAAGAAAAGTTTTTATAAATAAAATATTCAGTGGTGAAATAATAATGTGCAAGAAAAGATAAAATATAAGTTGAGTTACAAAAATTAGTTTAAATATAAAAGTATATGAACTGAAAAAAATATAAAATGGACCATAGAAAGTCTAAGAGAATAATCTGTTACGCTAAAATTTTGCTATTAGTGATCTTTATAATAGATTAGATGTCAAAGAGTGAAAAATATATGAATAAACTAATCAAACAGAGAGAAAAGAAAAGTAGAGATTTAACTCAAGTAAAATGTATTAAACATGAAAATAAAAGTCATTTTCTTAGAAAAAGATATTCATAGGCGGGTGAGTTATTTTGATAAAATTTTCAAAGAATTTCTTGAAAATACAATCAACCTTAGTGATCTTAATATAGCTAATAATAAAAAAATATTTCATTTTTACCATTGCATTAGTAAAAAAGAAGTTGACAAGGCTTTATAAAAACCAATGGGGGAAAGTCTGTAGGATTTGATGATATTCCAATTGAAGTGTGAAAATATTTAAGAGGTTTTAGAGTTTTTTGGCTTATTAAACTCTATAATATTATTTTTAAAACTAAAAAGATGTCCGAGAAGTGGAAGAAAAGTATTTCGATCCCATTTTTAAAAAATAAAAGGGATGCATAAGAGTGTGCAAATTATAAAGGAATTAAGTTGATGTGTCATTCTTTAAAATTATGGGAGATGGTAATTGAGCATAAGTTAAGTTGTATTACAAAAATTTCTCATAATCAATTTGGATTTGTTGGTCAAGTCTACTATGGAAGCTATACATTTATTGAGAGCTTTGATAGAGAAGTACAGAGAGAATAAGTTGGATCTACATATGATTTCTATTGATTTAGAAAAAACTTACAATAAGGTTCCACGAAAAATTCTTTAGAGAGTTCTAGAAAAGACAGGTGTTGATATGACTTATATTCAAGGCATCAAATTCAAGTCATCAAAGATATGTATACTAGAGTTATTACTTATGTTCAAACAGAAGGAGGATTGATCAAATATTTTCCTAATTCAGTTGGATTACCACAGAGATTGGCTTTGAGCCCATATCTTTTTGCTTTAGTTATGAATGCTCTTACTGGATATTTATGTGAGGATGTAACTTGGTGTATGCTTTTCACTGATGATATCTCTTGTGGATAAGACTATAGAAAGAGCTCAGAAAAAACTTGAATTATGTAGTTTTACATTGGAGTCTAAAGGCCTTCATTTGAGTAAAACTAAAACTGAATACATGGAATGTAATTTTAGTAGTAGCTCTAGTGACAAGTTGTAACTATGGGTGATCAAATCATTAAAAGGTGCGAACGCTTTAGATATCTCGAGTCTATTGTTCAAAGTGATGGTGATGTAGATGGGGATGTTATTAGTAGGATTCAAGTTGGTTGGTTGAAGTGGAGGAATACTTCAGACTATTGTGTGATTGAAAATTACCGCTTAGAAAAAAATGAAAATTTTATAGAGTGGTGGGACCTGTAATGCTCTAAGGTGCAGAATGTTGGCCTTTAAAAGAGAAGCATGAAACTTAGTTAAGTGTTGCCGAGAGGAGAATGTGATACGATCTAGAGCAAAAATCGACACGATTAGCCGCAAAAAATTGGGCAAACCCGAATTTTATTGTAATAATCCAAACAACTTAACAAAAACACAAATATAAACACCTACAACTTGAGAAGTAAGCGGTTTCTCCCAATTCCTACAATTCGAGAGGCAGAAAATTTCTCCCAAATCCTAGGCCTAAAACTCACAACTGAATCTCATGCATAAACCTAACCCTAGACAAAACAAGCATATATATATATATATATATCAAACAACAACAACAACAACAACAACAACAATAATAATAATAATAATAATAATAATAATAATAATAATAAAAAGACTAAATTGCCCTTATGCGTACAAAAGACAAATTAGCCCTCAGGTTAGGCACCCTTGTAACAATTCTCCATCCCCACCCCCCAAAAGACAACTTATCCTCAAGGTGGGAAAAAATGAGTGTTCCTCCTCTAATCCCACAGTTGTCTCTATTTCTTCATTCTCTGTTTCCCGTCCCGCACTATGGAAACTTATAATCATTGATCATTGCAATGAAGTCCTGGGGTAAACTTCTCATCACACAGAAAACATAACTCATTGATTCGTTTGTCCCGAATCTGTCTTTGTAAGGTACTTGAGTGTTGCTATTGGTCGTGTCCCGTGCAGTCTCCCTCTGGACTTCCACTGTTTTAACTTTTGGCATTGTCATGGTTGCAGCAGTTTCGTACGACGCTCCATTTGTGTTGCTTCTATTGGCTTTCTCCATCTGGTTCATGTCTTTCACCATATGGGTTAGCTCCACCCATGGTCTTAGTAGTCGGAGGGCCACCCGTATGTCGGGCTTTAAGCCCATCATGAAATTCTCCTTCAGGTCTGCTTCAGAAATCTCCCACAGTCATCCCGACAATAGTTCAAATCTCACCCCATATTCCATGACCGTCCGCCTCCTGAGTCGAGGCATAGAATTGCTTGTAAAAGTCTACTCTCAAATGGCTTGGAATTGTTCCAACAAATAATTCTTAAATTCATCCAATGAATTAATCGGGTATCTAGCTTTCCTCCACTGAAACAAGACTATGGTTTTCCCTCTAAACACAATCCTGCTGCCATTAGTTTCACCTCCCCATCTAACCAATTCACCGCAAAGTATCATTACACCCAATACACCCACCCATGTGCGTCCCCTTAAAGATCGACATCTTTAACTTCCTAACTCTAACATCTCCGCCTCAACTTCTTCCTTCAATGTTTCCCCCATGTATTGAGGGTAAAACTCCTTCCTTCAACTGTAGCCATATCCTCTCACTGCTTCTCTCCCTTATTCTTCGTGCTCCTCCATACCTCCTGACATAATCCCTTTTTTATGTTTCAGCCCAAACGCATCCATCAGAAATCTATAATGGAGCCCTGAGAGGAGGTTCGTGATGGTGGATGTTTTCCTTCTCGTTCCTCATCTTCGGTCTCTTTTCCTTTCGATCTTACTACAGATTCTTCGGTCACATTTGGTTAGGGTTTGCAAATTGAGTTGTTGACAAGTTTTTGGATTACATCTCAATGATCCTCCTTAGAATTTCTTGAATTTCCCTTATGCCCTAGAATCGATCCTCCAGTCGATTCTCCATAGAAGAGAACCTCTCCTCTTTGGTGGCGAACATTTCTTCCATCCAAAATTTTATTTGCCTCGTCTCTTCCTCCAATTTCTTTTCCAGATCATCAACTTTTTTTATATTGTCGTTACTCCAAAAAAAAAAATTTTGATCACAAAAGAAAAAAATCCTCAGTCCGCTGAAATGTCATCGATGATTTCCAAATAGTCTAAATCACAAAGTCCAATGCTGTAAAAATCTAGTAAAAGAATCCGAAGAAATTGTATTCTGAAGCAATATACTAAAAATTCTAGAATTTTTGAGTTCGAACTATAAAAATGAAGGGTTCGGTCACTCTGTATGTCGTCGTGATCCCATCGTTGATTACTAGCTATGTGAATCACGATTGTATCGCATGAGGCACGCCACAATCCCATTTTAAGCATCTTGCAAACTCGCATTCGTGTAGTTCATCACTTTCCTTCGCGTCGAAGTCGGGTGCTGCAATCACAGGGACGCGATTGAAAGTCAATCCTTTCCCACGCGATGATCACTAATTGCCGCCTCCTTCCCACGCGATTCCCAGTAGAAATTATGACAAACGTGAATTTTATTATAATAATCTAAAAAACTCAACAAGAAACACAAATATAAAAGCCTACCGTTTAAGAGATAGGCGATCTCTCCCAATTCAAACAAATCGAGAGATAGGAAATCGCTCACAAACTCTAAATCTAAGACTCACAACTCAACCTCATGCATAAACCCAACCGTAAACACACACATATTTATACACAACAACAATAACAACAACAACAACAACAACAACAACAATAATAATAATAATAATAATAATAATAATAATAATAATAATAATAATAAAAGACTAAACTGTACTTAGGCGTACAAAAGACAAATTTATCATTAGGTTAGGCACCCTTGTAGCAAAATGCTTAGGTGGATAAGCGACTTTACACTTAGAGACAATGCAAAATGAATATATCTGTGATAGAATTGGTGTAGCTCCGATGGCAGACAAAATTAAATAGAGTCGTCTTAGGTGATTTGGTCATATTAAACGTTGACTATCTGATGATTTAGTTAGGAGAGTAGATGTTTCAGATTCGACTTATGTTAAGAAAGGCAGAGGTAGACCAAAAAAGGCTTGGGCATATTGCATAAAAATGATCTTAAGTTACTAGAATTAAATGAAAATATGACACTGAATAGGATGCAATGGAGAAAAATTATTCATGTAGCTGACCCCATTTAGTGGGATAAAGGTTTGTTCTTTTCGTCGTCATTGTTGTTGTTGTTGCTGCAGATAGGATAGCACATATTTAAAAACTGAAATCTTGTATTAGATATGTAAATGCATACGAATTAACTGGTATTTATGTAAATCAGTAAATCTTCCTAAAAACAATGATTAGGCTTTAGTCCAGTGTTTGAAGGTGAAATCCAATTGCTCGCGCCTTGCTTCAAAATGGTTTTTCTCTAGTAGCTCCCATTTTCTCCTTTTCTCTATGATTGGTATATTCTTGTTCTCAATTTGCATGCTCTGAAGAGTTTTGGTTTGAGAAGAAAAGCACAGTGAGAAGTGGAGGGGGACTGGGGGAGATGGTATAGAGTGAATGCATTGGGTGGGAAAGTAGAAGAAGAAATTTGCCAAAACTAACTCTTCGTGATGCCAACAATAGAGCAACGCTGTCATCTATTTCAATTATTGACATTTATATTGAAGACTAGGGGGAGACTAATAGAAATAGAGAATGCCCAAAAGCTGCAAGATCAATATGAGAAAGAAAAAAGATAAAAGGAGGAAATAGTAACAAAAGAAAAACCTCAATGTTCCAAGAGTGGTAAGCGTCATAGTGATCAATACCTGCACTTCATATTGTTGCTAAGACGACGAGCACTTTGCAATGGGTTAACCCATGGGTGAACTACGGAGATGGATGACTAAATTTAATTTCATTCCATCAATTAAATTTGAATATGATAAAGACCTGTTGATAAATAAGAGCGGAGTAAAGACATGCACACAAACCAATTAAATGGAAAGAAATGGGATTTCATTTATGTTACAAATCAGCAAGTTTTAGGTTTATTTGGTTCTTGAATCATCCAACCATGCAGAGGACTAAATCCATCAAAACATAGATTAGCCATCTTTAAACCAATCATTCTGTGCCAAGAAATCCTAATTTTCTTGCTGCTTTTATTTTAACGGACCCTATTATCCAGATGGATGACTAAGATTAGTCATCTTACTCCTCCATATAAGCATTCTCATCTCAGCAACACTAAACTTAATTTTATGCTTCTCTTTTATAGGCCAACATTCAACGTCATAAAGCAAAAATGTGAAACTAATGTATCGTAAGTCCGACAAGATTAGAGAGAATCATCTTAGATGGTTTGGTCAGATCATCCCATGATTCGGTTATAAAAGTAGCTCTTTTAGATTCCACTTATTGTTAAGAAATGTAGAAGTAGACCTAAAAAACTTAGCTAAATAATTCTAATTTATTAGAATTAAATGAACAATATGATAATAGGACTCAATGGAGAAAACAGGTTCATGTGGCCTCACTTCGTGGGATAAAAGGCTTGTTGTTGTTATTGCTGCTGCTATTATCCGGAAATTTATCTCCATACATCACAAATCAATAAAATAAACAGCTCCAGCGTATGAAAATCAGATCGGCACTAATAAAAATCTAAGAGAAAAACAAATTAATTACTCGGTTCCCTTGAGGCGAAGAATCCGGAACTGCTCCGGTGAAAGAATCGCCCTCCACTCGTCTTCGGATTTATGAACCGCGCCCGACGAAGCCATGGCTACGCCAATCCGTCTGCTACGAGGGAGGCACAAAAACCGTCGACCAATTCCAGCATCCGTAGAAGAAGCCGATTGGAAAGCAGTCGCCTTTAAGAGCGTTAAGCAGTCACCTTTAGTCCTCTTTGAGCTGACGCGCAACGAAAGGATTGGGGTTCTGTGAGGAAGGGGAAAAGCGAAAGCAAGACTGGTGAGCTGAATGACGCCCATTACACTGTAATCTCTCGGCTGCCTTGGCAATTTGTATGGGAAAAGGATGTGCAGTGGCACTGTGGGAATAAGCCCGTTATTTGTTAGTTTGAAGAAACCAGCCCCGGAAATTTGATCAAGCGAATGGTTCTGACGAACCAGTTTAACATGAAAGATGAAATCTCACCCGAGCCCCAATGAGTCCAGTTCATGCATTTAAAATATAGATTGAAGTTTTGGAATATATTTTGGGATCAAATGATCTCTAAATTTAATAAGTTTACAGTCAAATTGAGTGTCTCAATGAGCCAAATCCAATGTTAGTCTCAATGAGCCAAATCCAATGTTGCTCATAAAACACATGGAGTGATCCAGATTCATAAAGTATTTATAGAGGATGTCACTCACAAAATCTATAAATAGCTCTGAGCTCCGCCATTTTCGTCGAGATGCATTCGACAAACTACAATCATCTAGCCGCTGCCATCATCATCTGACTATTGCCAATGCTAGAGCGTTGTTGCTCGGCCACCGCCATTTGATTGTTGCCACCATCATACCATCACAATCTCATAGTCATAGCTGTCCGGCCACAACCTTCGAGCTGTTGTTGTCGGACCACCGCTGCCCGACCAGAGTAGTTTGGACCCCGCTACCACAAATTACTATTGTCACTAGTGAGCCACTGCCATCTGACCATCACTGCAATCAAATCACTGTTGTCTAACAACCATAATTGAGCCACCTACATCAGGCCATCGTTGTCTAGCCACCGTTGTTTTGACCATTGCAATTGTCAGACCACCACAACTCGTCCATCACCATCATCAGGCCACCACTATATGATGATCGATGTTGCTCACTACAGCTGGCTAGCCATCTTCATGGAGTGTGGCCATTAATGGACTGTTGTTGCCGCCATCGAACCATTGCCGCCATTAGATTGCCTTACCATCATTGTCGGCACACCAGACCATTGAGGCTATTGACTACACTGGCCTCAAACTTTTTTGGTGCTCAAACTTTATTGTCAGTCTTCCTTCTTAATAGATGGGTCGTCATCAATTCCCCCAACATATTCTACCACTTTTAGAGTGAAAAGACAAGTTGCCAACCCCCACTTCTATAATATTGCTTCCGCTAGTGAAAGGTTGGTAAAGTTTCGTAACTAATATCAATATAATGAAACTAATTCAACTATGCTAGACCTTTTGGGTTTTATGTAAAAATAGTTGGTGCCCCTCTATTACCTCTTATATTATACGTGCGTGTTGGATTATTGTATAATGCTGAGACGTAAATATATCATTTTGTTGCTATGAATTCTCTGGCACGCTAGACACTCACGCGTGCGCTCTCACACACAAGGACACGCGCGCGCGCGCACACACACACACATTCGCGTCCAGTTGGTGGGGTGGTCACTGTAAGTCTTCTCTGATGAGGGTTCGATCCCCGCCTTGAGGTGTACGGGTCGAATTATATGCACATGGAGCGGGGTTCTCATCATAGACCTCGAGCTCACGGGGAATTGATATTTGAGCCTCAATTTCCTATATATATATATATATATATATATATATATATATATATATATATATATATATATATATATATATCTGTGTGTGTGTGTGTGTGTGTGTGTGTGTGTGTGTGTGTGTGTGTGGGGCAGAAAAGAATATCTTTTATAGAACCGTCAAAGAGGACAAGTCTAATGCAATAAACCTACAAGTCATTCCAAATAACAGGAAAAGAAATCTTGACTCCATGTAGCAAAACAGCAACTTGAAGTGGCGGAGAAGAGCCAAGATGAATCTCCCTAGAAACCGCAAGCCAATTTGTTGGTTTCGCTATAGCAATCAGACCAAATAATGCCGAACAAAGACCGAAGCATAGAAATCTTCATCCAAATATGAACACTATACCACGGGCAGTCCATCGCATTAGTGCATATCAATGAATCAATTTCAATATGTATACGAAACCCTTTTTAGTTTCATAGCAATTAAAAGGCTGAACTTCACAGCCTGAAATTTCAACCAAAGAACATTGAAAGGGTAAAAAACAGCAGACACCGCCCAGCATGGTCTCTGAACACTCCATCAAAACCAGCCCAATTCTGTTTGAAACTGCCCTCTATGTTCACTTTGTCATATGGATAATCTGGACAGCTCCAATTAACCAACCCAGCAGTATGTTTTGCAGGTCTCACTTAATGCTGCGAATCCCTTGAGTGGACTTGGATGTGCTATTGTTGTAACGGAGGGCTTTGAAGAAGAAAGACTGAAATAAAGAATGGCTCTATCAACCGAATGACACAATAGATGAATGGAATTAAACTTTCTGAATATCCCTCCTTTGATTCATATATTTCTGATGTCATGGCACTCTTTATATTGAATCATGCTTTGAAAATGATAAATTGCCAAAGAAAGAATGATATTTACGTAATCTCAAAATTTATTTAAGAAAATTCTCTGACTACTCTGAAATTAAAAAAAAAGAAAAAAAAATGTAAAGCTTATAAAATCTGCAGAATTCTTCCAAAAAATGAATTATGAACTTTGAACGGCCACGCAGAGGGAGCCAATCTCAATCCCAGATAAGAACTTGATCCGACCACATAGTGTGATGTGCATCATATTAATCCAAGTGGCGAGCAGATAGGGACTGCCACAAACCAATTATATAATTCACAGAAATTCTACGAATGATTCAACGGTGTCTAATCACTTATGCCCTGTGCTTCTGTACAGGCAGAGAACCGAGAATAGTTGTCCAGACCCTACACTCTTTGAGCTTTTATGTGAACCACCTGAAGCTGCGGTCCCGGCGGGGACCTCAAAGCTGCTATGTAATATCATTCAAACCCCTCTCTTTTTTTTAATTTCTTCCATATATATATATAGATTTTTTTTAACGTCGACCCTTCTTTATTTGATTTTTTAGCTATATTCAGCTTGCTGTACTTGCTGAGCATTGGATCATTCAATACATTTTTTATTTATTTAAGACAAATCTATGCATTAAAAAGGCCTTTGAAGATCAATCTCTGGTATGCAGAAAACACAGAAAAGTAAGATTTTGTGAAACTATATAACAAGATTTAACAAAATATCTTTTTGAATTTTTTTTTTTTTAATTGTTGAATCCTAAATTGATCTTTGTGAAAATGTCTTGAGAGTTAGAGCCGTGCAATAGTGAAGAAACGGACAGCGGTCTCTTTATTCGTCTTCTTACCCTCTATTTACAGCGCCACATTTGTACAACTATATGAAGAAGAGAACAGTTATCAAAATCATCTTTACTACTATTCTAATAATATTGATTTACTACCGTAATATAAAATTGGATTGCAAATATGACGGTGACAGGCTGGTCGACGCGCTTGTATTCTATTTGAAGGCCGAGACAACCAGCTGAGTGGTGATCGGGCCTGATGAAGTAAAAAATCGGTCGATCGACGGATTGCGGTCGAGTGCCTCTCGTAGTGAGTTAAGATGGTCCGGGACTCTAGGCGTCGTCTGTCGACTAAATCTCTCATCAAAGTGTGTTAGACATTGGATGATCAACTGAGATCATATTCCTGTAGCCAAATGCCTCGATTGTTTGCCTATATATACATATATATATATATATATACACACATATATATAGTTTCAGATGAATGATAGTATTAAATAGACATTAAATGTGTGGCTTCAATTAGTATAGATAGATTTAATTAAAAAAAAAAAAGCGTCGTTATATTTGACAAATTGGTTTTTACATCATTCAATCGACATTAATTAAACATTAAATGTGTATTTTCACTTAATGCTGTTGGATTTAATAAAAAATGAGCCTGGTGAAACGCCTTTTTTTTTCATCATGCCCGCAACGGCCTTCCCGCCGTCACCACAGGAAAAAATAAAAATTCATAATTTTTATTTTTTAATTTTATTTTAATTTTACTTATTATAATTTGATTTAAATTAAAATATTTTTAATTATTTAATTAATGTATAATTTTTCTAAAGAAATGCTCAGAACAATTGTTCTGATCTCGAGTTTACAAAAATAAAAAATTAAATAAATAAATAACAAAAAAATTTTAAACTTATTTTTAGAAATAAAAAATAAAAATATATAAAAAATTACATTAAAATACATATTTTTAGAAACAATAATAAAAATAAAAAATAATATCAATCCCAAAAAAAATCTAAGAAAGGAATCTAAGATATTTGTATTATAGTGTAAAACAAAAATTTTATATTTGAAGGAGGCACGTAGACTCATTTTTTATCATACAAAAAAATTATCTTATATGTAACATATATAAATTTTAGAAACTAAAACACATATTTATTTATTTATTTACTCGCAAGGCAAGCCTTTATATTTTTTGATGTATTTTTTCATATCGCTTGTGTGCATCGAGAATGCACTGGCACAAATCTCGAGATGATATAACGATCCAAGAGACATAAAAGTTCAACTAAGGCCCAACAATAGAAGATCATGATAACCGCTTGTCCAACTAGACATAATAGTCTGACTCAAAACTAAAGGCAATGCTATGTGGTTATTTGAGCTAGAGTTCGCAAGAAGAAAGTCGTCTAGATGAATCGAGTCCGAACCTGAGAAAAGACTAAGCTCCTCAATACTATTGGCCATCCCACAAGTGCCCAAAAGGCTCGTCATCATGGACAAAGAAGTAACGATTCATCTAAATCACCCATTCAATTCTCCTTGTTGGAGAGCGAGCTATTTATTAGGATACATTGATTCACCTTTTGTCCAATAACCTAACATTACTCAACCAACAAGAGCTCCTCTTCAAAGATCAAAGGTTGATAGAGAAATTAGATCATCTGATCGATTGGTCTAAACCAATCAAGCCAACCCTGCCGATCCAAAGAACATCAAAGGAAGATCGACCACCTCAACTCAGCATAGCTAAACAAACATGCTTTGTCGAACCAAGACCGACCGAGTCAGAGAATGGACTTGTTGTGGACCCTTACATGTAAAGTACCTAAACTATCACGCAAAACCCCATAAAAATAGAGACAAACATGCAAATTCATATAATTTTTTGCATGTTTGTCTCTATAACATTGCACTGTAGTTTTATCGCAGCAATAAATCAAGCCGCTGCATGCCATTCATATCTTATCTTTAAGGACACATAAATATCCGGACATACATGACCACATAACTAAAATTTAGTAGAATTATTCATATCAAAATGGGAGCAATGACACGTGGCAGTGATCTAAGCAGATAAGCTTATACACAAGCCAGCTGCATATCACACACTTGGAATGACGCTCATTGCCACATAAAATTTCCTCAAATCAGCATGCACATATATATATGTATATAATCATCATCTCATCTTAATTATAATATTAATTCCTTTCTTCAGCTTCCTGTAAGCTCAATTCCCCCTTTCATGGCTGCCTCAAAGAGAGTGTTCATCTTCGGCAAGGGAAAGAGCGAAGGGAATAAAAGCATGAAATCCCTGGTGATCAAGCTCAGAGCTTACTGATGACCAGCAATGGAAAATAAATTATTAAAATTATTTTTTTGTTTATATTATTAATGTATTTGAGTTTGTGGCTGTGCAGTTGGGTGGGAAAGGTGCGAATTTGGCAGAGATGGCGAGCATAGGACTGTCAGTTCCTCCAGGTCTCACCGTATCCACTGAAGCCTGTCAGGAATATGAAGAGAAAGGGCGTAAGCTTCCAGATGGACTGTGGGAGGATATAATAGAGGGATTGAAATATGTTCAGGATGACGTGGGGAGAAGCTTGGGAGATCCTTCTAAACCACTTCTCCTCTCCGTTCGATCCGGTGCTGCTGTATGTCCGCTCCCTAATCTCTTATTCAACTTTAATCTATCTCTAATTTCTATTTTGGTCAGTTTAATCTTGGGACTCTGAACACTCATATGTTGATATACTAAGGCTGTGTTGATGAATGAAATAGATATCGATGCCGGGGATGATGGACACGGTGCTGAACTTGGGACTGAATGATGAAGTGGTGGCTGGGCTGGCTCTCAAAAGCGACGTCCGATTTGCCTATGACTCTTACCGACGGTTCCTTGACATGTTTGGAAATGTGGTCAGTGTTGAGCTCACTCTCTTCTATTTTGGTTTTCATTTAAAATTATGTGGTGTTATTGTTATCCTTACAATTTGTTAGTTTTTTTTTTAGTGGATTCAATTTATTTTAAAGTAAGTTTATTTTGTGAGGAATTAAATTTCAGTTTGGGCTTGATTCATTAGTAGGGGGTTTATAAAAGTTAAGATCTATGTTGGATGAAATAGAAATGTAATTTAAAATTTTCATGCATCTCAACTTTATTATGTAGTTTATATTTATTTAATGGAAGTTTCTTAAAACCTGTTTTTCAAACATTACCCACCACTCCAAGCTTGCTATAGTCGGCTACCGCCGGTCATCATCACCACCAGTCGCCCACACCCCAACGATCATTGCACATGAACTATTGTTGTCACTGCAGCCATACTATCAACCACTCCACATGTCTAATTCGTAGCATATTGATTGGAAATAAATTAAAGAATCTCAATGTATTGAGCGCTTATCAGTCTTGAGAAAGAAAAAATCATTTTTGCTTTAAATCAATTAAAAACACACACACACACACACACACACACACACACATATATATAATTCATTACATTTAAGGGGCATTACATTTAAATTACATTGCATCCTTCTTTAGAATTTTCTAAGTAAATCAAAAGAGGCTCATGAAAGTCTTATATATGGACGATGAAGGTGATGGACATTCCCCATTCACGATTTGAAGAGAAGCTTGCAGCACTGAAGGCGTCTAAAGGAGTGAACCTCGACACAGAGCTCTCCGCCTCCGATCTCAAGGAATTGGTTTCTGAATACAAGAAAGTTTATGTCGAGATCAAAGGAGAGCAGTTCCCTGCAGGTACGCGTAGATGTTAGCAAATACATCTTTAGATTCACCCCTAAAACCTGTCGAAAATGAAACCCTTTCACTTTTGATGTTTTGTTTATGCGGTTAGAAATCCTTGTTGGTTCCGATTTGAGCGGGATTTGACATAAATTCTTCCAAAATAAGATGTGAGATTTCTGGCATTGGTTTGCAGATCCAAAAAAGCAGCTGCATTTGGCGATTTTGGCGGTGTTTGATTCATGGGACAGTCCGAGAGCAGTCAAGTATCGGAGCATTAACAATATCAAAGGGTTGAAAGGAACTGCTGTGAATATCCAATGCATGGTGTTTGGCAACATGGGCAACACTTCTGGTACTGGTGTGCTTTTCACAAGGAATCCAAGCACAGGGGAGAATAAGCTTTATGGAGAGTTTCTCATTAATGCTCAGGTTTGGTGCTATTTTTACTTGTATCTACTTTATTCTTAAAGATGCATTTTAATTAAAGGAATCTACCCTAGAAGTTTTCTTTTGTCACTGGAAGAGATTCGGAGCCATTATTTTTGTGTTGGATTATGAGAGGAAATGCAGCAACTACTAACACGAATCGGAAATACCTACTTGTCTTAGAACACATGCATTTAATATTTAAAGTTCTTATAAATGATATATTTCTTAAAATATTCTGGCTTTTGATAGTTAATGAGCTTTTTGATAGCTACTAATAAAGAAAAATGCATATTTCTATTGGTGTGATCTTTGTAGTATGTCCAGTGGTCTGCTAAGTTATGAACCATGTTTTAATAAAAGTAGCAAACCTCAGAATGATTGAGGAATTGTATGTGTTAGATTTGAGGATTGAGCGGAATTGTCTTATTGAACAATAATGGGGTATAAATATATGACATAAGGGTATAGGAAAAGAGAGATATAATACTCAAATTTTTTTTAATAACACTCAAAAGATAAAAAAGAGTGGCATAAGTTAGGAAATTCATATAAAAAGAAACAACAGGAAAGATAACATAATAAATAGAAAAATCTTCTAATAAATCTTCTGATATCTTTTAATACTTCCCATCAAGTTGAAGTATAGATGTTAATAATGTTCAATTTAGATTTAAAGTCGTCAAACAACTGCCGAGGAAAGTTCTTTGTTAGGATATCTGCGAGTTAACTACTGGATGAGCAAACGGAACAAATATCTCCCTGGAATCGAGCTTCTCCTTGATGAAGTAGCAATTAATTTCTACACGTTTGGTGTGATTAAGCTGAAGCATATTATGAGCAATGATATTTGTAGCTTTATTATCATAGAACAGTCGTAGAGAAATAGGGATGTAATTCGTGGAGCATGTTGTGTAACCAGAGAGCTTCACATATTTCTAAGGACATGGAACATAACTCGACTTCTACACTGCTCTGGTTAACCACTGATTGTTTCTTGCTTTTATAGGTGACAAGGCTTAAGAGTAGGGTTAATGGGACGAGTCAAAACCAAGGGTTTGATACGCTGAGCATAGACTCAGAGTGGGTGGAGATGTTGGTTTGATGGATGATAGATCCAGAGGGACAAATTGACTGGAGGAGTAAGTGACATATTCAACAGAGTCAAAAAAGTAGTGTAAAAAAAATCTAGCTCTCCCTCACTTGAGACAGTGTTGAGGAAGTAGAGAGCACTTTCAAAGAAAGAGATATCAACACTCACATAGAGTTTATTTGTGATAAGATTGAGACACCTATAACCCCTGTGAGTGGCAAAATATCTGATGCAGATACACTTAATTGACTAGGGATAAAATTTACGAGTTGGGGCAGTGTTTCAAACAAATGCTATGCACCCAAATATTTTAGGGTCTAAAGTTGATAACCAATTGGTAGGAAAATAAGATCTTGACACTGCTAACGAGGTCCAAAATTTAAGAACTTTTGTTGGGACTCTATTGATGATATATGTGGTGGTAAGTATGACATCATTCAAAAACTGTTTCGGGAGATTCAATTGAAACATAATGGAATAGACAAGTTCAAGAAGGTTTCGACTTTTTCACTTGACTATCACATTTTGTTGAGGAGTATTCATACAAGAGTTGTGATGGAGAATGTCCCTACTTACCAAAAATCCCCTAATATAGAATTAAAAAAATTCACGGCCACTGTCAGTCCGAAGGATTTGGATTGTTGTTTTGAATTGAGTCTAAATGAAGAAATGAATTGAGTTTAAATGAAGAAATGAAAATTTTTAAAGGTGAAAACTTTAGATTTGTTTTTTAAATATAAAATTATGTCATTTGAGTCTGATAATCAATTAAGGTAAGAAACCACTATTTATTAGTGTAGCTTGGCATTTGAGAGGGTCCTACAAGTCACTATGAAGTAGTGAAAAAGGAGCATGAGGATAACAATGTAGCGGATGTGGAACTCGATGATATTTAGCTAACTGAAAAATCTCACATTTGAAACTGGATAATTTTTTATTAGTAAACATCAAATGATATAACTGTTTTAAATATTAAAAATTAGGATGACCCAAACGACAGTGTAAAAGCATAATAGGACATTTAGTGGACTGGGAAGACTTCAACTACTACATGGAATGACCTCATTAACCCTACTTTTCCCTTGAAAAAAATAAAATCTCGTTATCTACTTAGCAGTTCCAATCATCCTCCCCAAACGAAGATCCTGAAGGACACAAGCATCAGGAGAAAAATGAGCAACACCATCAAGGTCACATGTCAATTTACTGATTGATAAGAGGTTACACTTTAATGAAGGCACATGAAGCACATATTCTAATGTTAGGTCTGTCTTTAGAACATCAAACCCTTTATCAGTAATGAGACTACGGGTCGTCATCAATTTTAATGTTCTCTCCTTGAGCACGGAGAATATATCGAGAAGGCTTGAGAACATCCGATCATATGGTCCATGGCACCCAAATAAATAATCCACATACTAGAAGCAAAAACAATGACTACCATGAGAATGTTACCTTGATGAAAATGGGAGGTAGATGGGCCAGAAGAGCATTGACCAGATCCAAGTAATTTGATCAAAGGCTCCATCCGACTCTTAATGGAGTCAGGTGATTTTAGGATTTCTGAGTGGGATCCAGCTGTACTGCCGTGGCTTTTGAGGTCGTAGTGAGGCCATTAGCAGCGAAGGATTTGACTAAAAGTTTATTCGCTAATTTCCCGTGAAGCTTCCCACACTTATCACGGGTATGATTTGGTTGTGACAGTAATCACAAGTAGAGTGATTTGCTGGTGATGACGTGCAGGAGGGTCGAGCACTATTGGAGACCAAGGCGGACGGTTTGGCTGAAGGGTGGCAATGCCAAGCATGACAAGTCTCCGGCTTTCTTCGCTACAAGTCTCGGTGAATGCAGCATGAGGTGCCGGGGATACCGGCTAAGAACACGATCCCGGGCTTCGTCGAGATCCTTGTTTAGACCCACCAAGAAATGGAACACACGATCATTTTTCGCAATTTTCTAGAAGAGGCAAAGATTAGCCGGAGTGTCTCAGATGTAGTTGTAGTAGAGATTGCATTCCATCGATAAGGCCACCAAGTTATTGTAGTTCTGGGTCACGGTCCTTGATCCTTGTTTTGCCTCATAGATCTTCTTGAAAACCTCATAAAGTTAGCCTCCTATGTCCGAGTAGGTGAACTGTCGTCTATAGTGCCTTGCAGGCGGAAGAAATAGATACAAACGATTAATCGTAGTCTCCATGGAATTGATCAGCCAAGGCATGACTATGAAATTCTGCACTTCCCAAACTCCATACGATGGGTCAGTTTTTGGAGGTACAAGAATCATCCCTACGAGGAATTTCCCGCGTCCTTTGATGAACAATGACACAACTTGAGACCATTGGAGAAAATTAGAGCTGTTAAGTTTATGGGTAGTGTTCAATAAGTTTATGTGGTTTTTCAGGCTTCCGATCTGTGGAGGGATTGAGGTTGGTGCTGATCCTCTAGTGGACTCAAGTACACCGTTGGAAGGAAGCGCAGTGGTTGAGTAGTCCACCATGATTCTGACTGAGCCAAAGGTAAGGTTGGGTTGTCGAGACATAGGAAGTTTCCAACTGTAGAAGGAAGAATCAACTACGTTGGTTCATGCAGGGGATAGACATGGCCTTAGGGAGGAGGTCTGACAACCCTGGAGGATGATCGAGCCAGTTGGAGGAACTTTTGGTGGCTGGAAGGTTGTTCTCGAGGAAGATCAGGTTGTCTGGAGAGAAATCCGGTCGGCTGGGGGGAGATTCGGCGGGGGAGAGTCGGCAGAAGGCCGACTTCAGGTGGCCAGCTACTGAATCCTTGCAAGGAAATATCTGCAGGTGGCTAGCAATTAGGGAAGAGTCAACCATGACTTTGATACCATGTTAGATTTGAGAATAGACCGGAATTATCTTATTGAGCATAAAAAATGCCATAAATATATGATACAAGGGTATAGAAAAGAAAAGATATGATACCCAAATCTTTCCTTATAACACCCAAAAGATAAAAAGGAAAGATATAAACTAGGAAATACATATAAAAAGAAATAATAGGAAATACAACATGATAAATGGAAAATTGATCTAATATCCTCTAATAAACCTTCTAATATCTTCTAATAATGTGCAATATAAAATTGTTTATGCAAGCAAAAGATCATCATAAGTGCTTTAGCAACAATTGGGATCAAGGGGTACTTGAGATTGAAGTTGTCAAAGTAAAAAAGGATGTAAGGTACCCGATCCATGAAGCTCCCCACTAATGTAGGGTCTCTGGCAGGTCTGATTTATACAACCTTTGCATTTAGAGGTTTATAGGTTGAACCTAAGGTCTCCAGGATGGCTACCTAATCACTGCTCTCCAAAGTATAAATTGGATATTTCTAGTTCTTAAAGCTAAATTATATAACTCCTACTTCTATGCATCATATATAAGTTCTATTGTTGTTGTAGTTTTTTTTTTTTTTCAATTCAATTCTATAAATTTCTGTACCTCCTGCAAGGGTGTTTTATTTACTAAGGAAAATTGTGTGCTTGTAACAGGGAGAAGATGTAGTTGCTGGAATTAGGACACCAGAGGATTTGGACGCCATGAAACTCCGCTTGCCAGAAGCCTACAATGAACTTGTAGAGAACTGTAGCATTCTAGAGAGGCATTATAAAGATATGATGGTAAGAAATTTGTTGTATATATCCAGCAGCTCAATTTTATTGTCCCCTCACATGTGAAGCTCTGCTGTTACATTTACACTTTGGAATGCGTTCTCATCCCGGAAAAAAAAAAGTAAAAAAAATAAGTAATGGAGAGGTTAACTAACTTCTTTACTCACACAATTGCAGGACATTGAATTCACCGTTCAAGAAAATAGGCTGTGGATGTTGCAGTGTCGAACAGGGAAGCGTACTGGCAAAGGTGCTGTGAAAATTGCTGTGGATATGGTTAAGGAAGGCCTTGTTGATACTGACTCTGCTATCAAGATGGTGGAACCAGGGCATCTAGACCAACTTCTTCATCCACAGGTACACTGACAAGAAGGAAACCATTCCATCAACACCTTATGGAGTTATAATTTTCTTCTTCACTGTTGCATCATGAAAGCATTGCTTTTGCTCGTCTTTTGTTCTTACAGTTTGAGAATCCATCCGCATACAAGGACAAAGTCATTGCCACTGGCTTGCCTGCATCACCTGGTGCTGCAGTTGGTCAAGTAGTGTTTACTGCTGAAGATGCTGAGGAATGGCATGCAGAAGGGAAGAGTGCTATTCTGGTAAATTCCTTCATCATGAACGGTCTCAATCTTAATTCCACCATCTTCTAAATCATTCATTCCAATGCATGCTTCTAGCTGGTCTGTTATTGCATGCTTACGGTGCAACGAGGTGTTCGGGCATTACTTCCTATTAATATTCTGTTACATTGCAACCTTCCCTTATCGCTGTTTTTGCAGTGTTAATGTTTATGTTTCTCCAGATTTACTTTTAAACAGTAAGGGCTGTCAAAATAGCTCGGTATTCTCAAACAACTTGTGTTTAGCTCGTTAAGTAATTTGTGTTCGATTCGTTCGTTAAGCAAACAAGCCGAACACGATCAATTTTTTTTTCCCTCGATACATAAATGAGCCAAGCACAAATAAAAATTTGTTGGTCCGTGCTCAACTCGTTTTGACTCGAAATAATTATATATATATATATATATATATATATATATATATATATATAATTGATAAGTATTATTTTAGAATAATTTAATTGATTATAACGCTACAAAGATTTATAATCAACTAAATTTATTAATTAAAAATTAGAATACAAATATATTAAATTCTATTCAAAAGAATATTTTAATATAAATAATAAGATTTAAATCTCACACCTATCCTTAACATCCTACGATTGCGAGAGCGTGACTAAGGTTGTCAAAACGGCTCGTTATTCACGAAAAACTTCGACTTGCTAAGCACATGAGCCAAACATGAATAAATTTTTTGCGCTCGATTTATAAATGTGTCGAACATGAATAGTAATATTTTTTAACAAGCCAAGCTTGTTTACACCCCTTTAAGAAATGATGACATAGTTAGACGGGACTTGACTGAAGAATCTAAAATTATTTTTGTATTCACCAGAAGAGTAAACACACACTTTGTATTTTTCTGTATTTTATTTTTTCAGGTTTCATAAAAATAGCATATTTCATATGTTATGAAAAAATTGGAAACACAAATAATCCTATACTTGGGCTATCCTTAAATTTTGATTTGCACAATGATAATACTTGAGAAAGGATAATACAATATGTGATGTACTACACTATACTATAACAGCAAATGAAGAGTTGTTAACTGAAATAATATTTTGAAACATGTTTAACTCTTTTTGCAACACACAACAAGAACAAATGCAGGATGAGGATTTATAAAGCCTACACTAATAGTGGGGATAAGCCCAATGATGATGATGATGGTGATAATGAGTAGTGGAGCGAGAATTCTTTGTTTTTGTAAGAATTAAACAAGCGAGTTGAATCAAACCTATCTTTTGCTCTTATTTTATGTTTGAAAATCGAAATAAAACAATTTACTCTAGAACAAGTTTTCTCATATTTCTAATGACCCAGGTGAACGCTCATTTGATTGATTGCAGTTAACAATCTGTGTTTCACCAGCGATGATGCTTTTTAAATCAATGATTTGGCTAGATATAACTATAAACTAACTTTGATTTCAAATTTAAGATCCTTCTCAAAACCATGACTTTTAAAAGCAGACCGAATCTACTTAATCTGAACCGGTTCTTTGGCTGATTCAATTAAGGTCCAAAGAAATTTACTTTTATATAGAATCAATTAAGTTTTGATTGTTGAACTCGTGAATTGGTTTTGACTTTTGATGAACCACCAAGTTCTTATAATGTTATATTTTTGGTTTCATAATTTAAATCAAATGGCTAGAAATAGAAGATTTATATAAACAAATATAGAAGATAGTTAAAATATTATTTTCCAAAAATTTAATTTGGAATTTTATTCATGTCATGACTTAGAACATTGTATATTAAATTGATAAAATTATTATTATTGTTCATTGTTACATCATTTAAATCATTTTAAAATTATTTAAATATTTATTATGTCATAGATTCAATCTCTAGTTAACCGTTGAACTCCTTCTTTTTATGATTGATGTTTGGTCTGATTTTCAAAACCTTGCTCAAAACTCTCTGAAAGTGAGGATCCCCTAAACGTCATAGTCATGCTAACTCTTCAAGTATTATATTTGAAAATCTTATGTATGTCCACGACGTGTTTGAAATGAAATAAGTTACTAATAGAAATGTATCAAGCACAGAATATCCTGAATCATGCAGTTAATCCTGGGGCCTCATTATAGTGAAATTAAGCTCACTAAGAATCACCGATGAGTTATACTTAAGTTTTAGGACCCTTTACGAAATACAAATAGATTTGTATTGATATAAGTTTGATTATTTGTTTTTATCTTGTAAGGTACGGGCAGAAACCAGTCCAGAGGACGTGGGGGGCATGCATGCAGCTGCTGGAATTCTGACTGCTAGAGGGGGCATGACTTCTCATGCAGCTGTTGTGGCTCGCGGCTGGGGGAAATGTTGTATTTCTGGCTGCTCTGATATTCGTATCAATGATTCACAGAAGGTAATATGGCATGTTTCCGCTTATATAAATCTGTTTTAAAATTTTTTAGTGGCCGGATTCTGAATTTGAACTGAAAATATTTGAAAGCAATGCAAACATCCTTAATACACATACAAATGCATAAGCACTGTATGAAATTCACACCTATACAAAATTTGGGTATGCGATGATCTACAATGCCTCACCTTTACTTCTCTAAGAGGCTATTTTCATGTCTAGAAACGAAATTAGGTAAATTAGCAACTCCAATCTTACTCTCTAAATATTGGAAACAAATTGTGTGACGATGGATTTAAAGTATTGCAGGCCTGAATCGCACTATTGGTGCAGATTTTGTTTTAAAATTTATGGAGGGTTGGTTCAAGTGCAGTGTAATGAAAATTTATGGGACATTCGAAATGATGGCTCAGATTTTGTTACTTTTTTTATTCTAGCACATACGTGCATCTCCTGTAGTTTACATCTGGACTTGCACATCATTTATAATTCATGATTTTTATTTAACTTTGGTTTCTTATCTGTCATTTGCTTGTTAGATTATTGTTATTGGAGACAAGGTGATACACGAAGGTGACTGGCTATCTCTCAACGGATCAACTGGAGAAGTAATATTAGGAAAGCAACCACTAGCTCCACCAGCTCTCAGTGGAGATTTAGGAACATTCATGTCTTGGGTTGATGCGAAGAGGAAACTTAAGGTATCATCGAACATTGGATTAGATTATAATTTCTGTGGTTGAATTGCTCATGAAATAAAACTTTATAGGATGAACTATGCCCAAAGAAGCTTTATTCTCACTTGTTTCTCAAGTTAGTGAAGTTGAAGTTTGGTGGCAGCGTTGTAAAAGGGTTCTTTATTTAATTTTTTGCTAAACCCAAAAATCCCAGACTTTTACTTGTTCCAAAATAAATAATAATAATTACTAGAACGATGAAGAGAATTTGACTTGAAGCTGACCATTGGAACCAAATACTATGCCTAGCATCTGCTCAATTTTGAAGTCTCTTTGATTTACTAAGCTATTTAATTTATTGAAGTTATTAAGATATGATAAAGTAATTGTATGTAAATGTACATTTACTACATAAAAACTAATGCATACAATTGCATAGCAGCAGATGAAGTGGTCTACATATTTTTTTTTCATCTGTTGGCTCAAATTGAAAGATTTTAAAAATAAACCATGATATTTTATTCTCTTTCTAGACAAAGAATTGGATTCAGGTGAAAGAGGCACCAGAATTGAGGATGTAGCCGATGGGGCTAATACAAATTTCCATCTAGTGCAAATAATATGTGACTGTATGTTCAACTTGAAATATGCCTGTTTTTTGGTTCTTAACAGTAAAAACCTACACCACTCAGTACAGTGTCTTTCCAGTAATCCGCCACTTAATCACTCCTTAGACCATAAGAATACACCAGTTAATGGATCGTGTGAAAGATGGTTGGATTCTTTATCCTTTTTTTGTAAAGTTATGAAATTTTCATGACCATTAAATTTCTGCTAGGTTATGGCAAATGCAGACACACCTGGAGATGCAGAGACAGCTCGAAAAAATGGTGCCCAGGGAATTGGACTGTGTAGAACGGAGCATATGGTAAATTGAAAAGAACCAATGTTTGAAGGACCTCTCTCTCAAAAGTTGTGACATAGGCCTTTACATACACCTTTTTTCTTCTAATGCATGGTTGATTTTCAGTTCTTTGCTTCTGATGAAAGAATAAGGGCTGTAAGGCAGATGATAATGGCAGTGACCCCTCAACTGAGGCAAAAAGCATTGGACCTGCTTTTGCCTTATCAAAGATCTGATTTTGAAGGCATTTTCCGAGCTATGGATGGTAATTTCATCCTCATTACATTGATTTTTGCTTGAAACTGATGTAAGCAATATTTTGTATCATACTTGCATGAGTGTTAAGTATTACATTATAATTAACTTCAGCCATTCCGAATAAAAATTACAAATTTGTATTGATAAGCTAGGCACTTGATTTCTTCCTTTAGTTTTGTAAGAACTTTGAATATTTTTGGCCATAGCATGAGTTTTTTTATGAATTTCTTATTCTCATAGATAAAGGAATTGCACCATCACTATTTTTTCCTGGAAATGTTTTCAAAGAATGGCAGGTTCAATAAATAACTTGCATGCATTCTTTGAAATTTCAGGACTTCCTGTGACAATTCGACT